>CM068322.1:34150438-34750438 GCA_034766995.1 Acanthacorydalis orientalis | reverse complement strand
ATATATTTTTTTCTCACTCTTAAAAACAGGAAAACAATTTCTGATCAAAATAAATCGGTGTTAATTATTTTTGATTGTAGCTTATGCTCATTAACGATAATTATGTATTAAATATTTGAATCGAAATCTAGAGAGTAAAAATGTATTAATGTTAAAAAAAAAATCTGTTACAAGTATTTTCAAGAAACATGAATAATTATATATATATATATATATATATATATATATATATATATATATATATATATATATATATACATATCTAGACCGTATATAAAGCATGGTATTTGATTGTTATATCCGAATGAACACTACAGGTTTTCTCCTCACCATATTGTGAACTTGGATCCGATTTATGACTACTTATCGTCGTCTCACTGCGACTATATAAATTGTTGCGGTCATAACTCGGGCGACATATATGAGCTTGTGCGGCACATAAATTCAATTCGCCATCGATAAAAGAGCGCGTTGATGAGGTGTAACGACAAATTGGTATCGTTTTTCGTTAATTGTCACATTTTCACATTTCGTGTACACGGACATTTGTCGCAATAACAATCACATCAATGCATGACTAGTCCCTTCATTTACATTAATACATACATATATATATATATATATATATATATATATATATATATATATATATATATATATATATATATATATATATGAATGAACATTGATCGTAACTAATCACATAACACTCCCCTCCAAGTCAGTATTTATGTGAAAGAATTCCATTACTTCTTCCATCAAATTATTGCTACGAAAACTGTCGTGTTAAATTATTCAATGGAGACACAAATTCAATTGCGTACTGTTAAGCCGGAGTGGTACAGCTCCCACGGCGGCTACTTACGGAAATTACCTCCTATCGGAAGGAAAGTACAGTTTCGTCAAGTCTTTCTAATAATTAATTATCCTATAACCATTTAATCCATTCTGGAAGATGGATGAGCACTCGCGAGTGGAAGTGGTAAAATTTGTCTCGGGGACTGTGGCTCAGTTATAAATTTATTGTTTTCTTGTTTTCTAGAGACAAGCAAACATTTTCTTGACAAAAATTGTCAAATTTTTCCGTATATCTTGGCGCTGTGGGTGTGATTGTCATCGGGATGAGTATAAGAATTTTTCTTCTCTCACTCAATCTTCTGTAAATGATTACAATTAGAAATATAGATAAGAAACTAAATCGATTTTTGGCCATATTTGATCTGGAAAAAGGTATGTGATTTTAAAGGAACTGAATAATTCAGTTATGAAGTTCTGTACTCAAACGTATGATCAGAACAGACGAATAATTAATCATCGTGTATTTTAATATAAATAAAACTGGACATAAGGTACACCGTCGATTCTTGTACAGAATGTTTGACTGACATTCTTCGCTCCGAACGAAAAATGATACATCTGCGCGTCCGTCTCGAACAGAAGCCGTACTAGTCTCATCGTGACGGTCACAGAGGCCCCACAGAATACCTTTTTAATTAGATAACGTCCACGGCGTTGAAAATATTTGTTCGGATCACCTCATACAGTAACAGGTGGTCGAGACACAGACGCCCGTCGCGGACATTCAAATGCAGCACAGTCTCTCGAGTCTTCGAATATGTATTGACATATCGAGATGTAAAAGCTTATACACACATGCACACACACACATGTGTATATATATATATATATATACATGTGTGGTTCTATGTTTACATAATTTATCGACATTGATAGTTGTATTTAATTAAATGAAATTAATTATTAGTTTTATTGTTGTGAATGTCATTCTATTAATTAAAGGATGTTAATTATAAAATAGAAATCATAATCAATGCTAATCACTTAATTGTTCACTTGCACGAGTGTTTATTCGATGATTGTTTTGTAATATTTCTTCTTTTTTGTGATATTCACAATACGTCTTGTTTTATGTAAATTCTATCATGTTTTTAGAAACATGTAAGTACAAGGTAGTCATACAATCGGGAAAATTTAAATAATTAAATGATTTTTTTACTTTTATATAATTTTCTTTACATGTTCTGGTTAGGTGCATCGGGTCGCTTTTTTTAAAGAAAAAAGAACTTTTGACAGATGAGCACATTTCGGCGCACGCATTCCTGTAATCTTATTCGAAAACGTTTCGTTATTCGTTTTAACAATCCTCGCAACTGCTTCTGGAATTTTTAATTTATGTTCAGGGATAGTGTGTGAACGGTCAATGTAAACCTTGTCCTTCGAACAACCCTAAAGGAAATAATCACACGATGTCAGAACTGGACATCTTGTTGGCCAAACGACATGTCCGTTTTTGGAAATGGTACGGTTCGGAAAAAGCGCTCTTACATCAGGCGTGTGGACAGGTAGTTCTCGTACTGTAGCTCCAAATTCGATTTCACAAATGAATTGGAAAACCCCGTACTAACTGATTTGTTCAAGATTTTTTTAGAAATCTTAGAAAAAAAAGTACGTTCGTTCATTTAGAGAGATATAATTCAATCGAATGTCTGTTTATAATTTAGGATTTTATGTTTGAACATTTACATGTGTAGAATTATTTGATATGAAACGAATTCAATGTTAAATGTTACAAAAAAAAACGAACATGCTCGTTAAATGATTCTCAAAGATTATTAAATAGTCCGTTCGGATAATATATTCCAACATTCTCCTCGTCGCGAGGACCGATGAAAACATTGAAATCTGTTTGCCTTGCATAAACTTCCAGTTGAGAGGCTTACTGATATTTGCACACACGGCCGGTCGGTCGTCCCTGCATGAAAAACACTCGTAATACACTAATTAAAAATGTGTATTAAGAATTAAATAATTCCAGTTCATTAACGGGCTCCATTTTACGCCCCAAATACTTATAATAACACACGGGCCGTCTAAAGCGTAAAACAATGCATATAAAATAGATGATTTACAACATTACAAACACTTAACTTGTAACAACATCGACGTTGAGTAACGAAAATGTTTACATTTCATAATAAACAGACGGTGTTGGAATAAAGCATATTTGCTTGTGTCAGAAATGAATCAGAACAATTTCCACACGCATTAATTTAGATTACTTTATAATGAATAAACCGGCCGTGTACAATGAACGGACTAAGGCCAGAGGTCAAGCCATAGGTATATAACCTCTCTTGGTGCATTCACAGACGCCGACCTAATACAATGGGGCCACCCCGCACATACGTACGTGTGGATGAACGGACCGACCGACCGACCGGCCGGCCGGCCGAGAACCGACCGAGTGGCTTTAGCTCCATGGATGTGCGTTGAATGGACGGAGCAATAATACATTATCGCATAATGTGTATATTAAGGCGTAAAAATGGGCTCCGAGTTTCATGCACGATAAATATATTATTATGTTGTACAAGTGGAGTAACAATGGTCCTTCTTTGTGGAAGCAGTCGAGTAATGCGCGCACGTTTTCCTAAAACCGGTCTATTGTCTTTAAGATAACAATTTCGTTCACGTGCTCTCACTTTGATTTGATTTTGGAACGTTTTATGTTTTTCTTTTACATACAATTCCATCATATTCTGTTATTTAACACTTTTTTTAAAAAAAATTAATGTCATTTCATTTCAGACCAGTCCGAACACTATCTAAATTCAGTTTCACAAGTAAATTCTTTTTTCATCCGAAAATTTTCCCGGCGAATCGACAGAAAATCTCATTCGAACGAATCAAAAATGATTAATTGGTCATTTTTGGTCAGTGAAAATCGTATTGTTTATTGAAAGAAAAGAGAATTCATTTGTGAGAGTTATTTTTCTTTTTTGAAATGATGATAAGATGAAATCGAAACTGACTATAAACAAGAATCTAAATTAATGAACCACATTAATAAGATTGGTCTATAAAGATATGAGAATATAAATTCTTATATCAAATTCTATCCTACTTTCAAATCTGTTATTGTTTTTTTTTCTTATCACGTACAGATTTTTCATGACATTCCATTTTATCATCGAGAAATTTTTGTAATTATAAAGCTGGTGGAACGTTTCAGAAGAATCGGATATATTTTGTATCCAAATGTAATTGACAATAGACCAGATATTAAGAATACTTTTTAATTATTATTAATGAATTGTATTAAAAATAAAATTTTATCAGAAAATATGATAATAATGGTAATAGTTGAAATGTAAAACTCTTAAGTGGAGTCACGTATAAAAAAAGGAATTATCACTTGTTTTTACTCACACGATTCAAAAGAAAAAAGACCATCAGGACAATACATAATCAGTTTTATAGTTGTAAAATCAAACAAGAATGAATTTTATACAGTTTTACTAATATATTTATTGCTACTCTCGGTAATGCAGTGAAATATTATTTTTTTTAGAAAAAAAAAAACAGTATTATTACTATTTTCAGAGATACACTCGAGTTAAAATAAATATACATATTAATAAAATTGATATTTGATATTTGTTGTCCAGTCCAATCACACAAACTGGAATTTATCAAAATGTGTTACTGTATTTCACTAACTTATATATCATTTTATTAACTAAATATTCATGAGTTGAAATCGAGTTTTCAAGATAAATTATCTGTCATAAATTGATATTTTAATGAATTTCGAACAAGATTGTATAATTGAAAAATGAGATTAGAATTTATCTAAAATTATTTTTTGTTTAATCGTCGGAATGTGATTTGATTTCAATATTAAATGAGCTGATTTTTTGTCCATCGCGCATATGTAAATAGTGTTAAATGATATTTCTGTTAATACATGTTGAAATCTTTCGATAGATTCCAAAAGTTTCGGATTAAGTCTGAATAAATGGCAGTTTTCTGTAAGTATATTTGGACCGTACAAAAAAGTGAACCGAGTCTCGGAGAATCAATCAATACACAGGCATCAAATGCGTCCGACAAATTGTACCCAGTCGATTTCTCATTAACTTACCTGTTCCTCTTGCACAACTATCGACTATTTTTCATTAGCATTACCGTTTTATATGCCCGAGTGAATAATGTTGACCTGCCAGCGCTAGTCCGTGAATAATGACACAGATTATCTTGATCAAGCATTTCAATTAGTCATTCGACCTGGCCGCCAGTAATACCAGTTTTGACGCTGTTTCATTCAAGTGCAATATTTACTTAGTGACCCGGAGTTCATAGTTTGTTCTGTGCAAAGTTGGACGTCGAACAGCGAACGCTGTTTAAACGATAATGTACGGATAAATAACAGTGCGTCAGTCAGTCGATTAATTATTTAATGTTTGATGACATAAAATTTCAATGGGCGGTGGAAAACGCAAGCGGGGTTGTGGATAGTCGTTTCGAGTGACGGCGATGTGGCAACTTTGTGCATTGAACTTTCATTTATTTCTTTCTTACATACAAATATATATATATATATATATATATATATATATATATATATATATATATATATGTATATGTGTGTGTATGTATATTTATGTGTATATGTGTATGTATAAAAGGTTTGACAATTTTATTGCCGGATTGGTACAAAAAAAGAAACACAATTCAAGTAACATGAAAAATGTTTGATATTTAATCAAAGTAATCCCCATTTACTTTAATACACTTATTTTAACGTTCTAAATGCTTTTTAGAACAGTCAGAAAAGGCGTCCGAAGAAACTGTTTTTAATTCGACGGTTACATTTTTCTAAATATCTTCTGCGTTCTGAAATCGTTTCCATTTGAGAACTGTTCTCACTCTGGGAAAGAGAACAAATTTTGATGGTACCAAGCCAGGTGAATAGAATGTGCGATTGATCTCAACGAAGTCGTGTTTCATGAGAAATGGCTTCACAATCAGTGTAGAATGGACAGGTGCATTGCCATGTAACAAGAACCAACTGCCCTTTTCTTGAAATTGTGGTCGCACTCGAGAAGTGCGTTCCAGTAATCTCTTCATCACTTCAACATAGAGTCCACTATTGACTGTGTGTCCTTGAGGCATAAATTCTTTATGGATCGCATACTGTTTATCGAAAAACGTAATCAGCATGGGTTCGATTCAGCATTTTTGCAAGCGAAACTTTTTAGGTCTTGGTGCTGATTTTCCAATCCACTGCAAGCTCTGGCGTTTCGATTCAGGATCATATTGGAACACCGATGAGTCATCAACAGTTAATAAACTTTGCATTGTCACAAATCTGAACAGAGTCTGCGAACAACTCCAAGTATTTTAGCATTTTTTTTGCATGTTTTGTGTGTCACAAAAGCTGAACAAATCATTCCCTCGGCTTCGGCAGCATTCATTTGAGCTGGAATGCGAAAAGTATGCAATGCCTGATTTGCTGTTTGTCGGATGCCCTCGTATTCACTGTTTTGTGAGGTTATGCCTACTGCTTGGCCAATATATATAGTGTTTTTGAACCTTAAGTTTGACACTTTGAAGTTTTAAAACGACAGGAAAATATTTTAATTTAAAACAGAGGTACGATTGATTGAGTTTTACAGCGACAAATTAATTTTAACACCCAATATATAAAATACAAATCAAAATAGTTTCTACCGATTTCTATGACTTTCCGCCATTTCTCGATTAAGTTTCAGCAGGTAAGCTTACATCTGACTAATTAAAAAAAAATATCTGATATTCTTTTATTAGTCACATGTAAACATCAATATTTATAATCAACATTTTTCATCACCGATCAGACAAAGAAACGTTTCAAACAAAAAAAAAAACCTCGTCGGTATTTCGATTAAGGGACAAAAACCGACGCACGGTCCCGCAAACACATTCAAATCCTTCACATGTCCCCGGAATTGTATCCCGCACGATCATAGCAGTTCGCACCTGCGTCCGAAAAAGAAAATCAATTCCGCGGACACTGGAAAAAAGTTCTTTTAAATTAAACGCAATCAGCGCGTTTCCATTTTCGACGATTATCCCTTTTCGATCACAATAAATATATCGACGGCATTACAACAACAACAACACGCGTAACTCGAATCGTGTGCGCCCGAAAACATGAAAATAAATTGTCCACGCGTATATTGATTGACTGCCAGTCCGGTGGAGAGTTGTCGGCTCTCGAAACAGAAGGGATGGATGTGAGATTGATTAAAAGAACACACCCGCACGTTACCATATATGTGTACATAGACAGACATATATATATATATATATGTATATCTGCTGAAAGAACCCCTTCGTTGGCCAATGGACTGTATGATTTATACGACATTGTAGCCAACGCGTCCTCAATTAACGACCATTTGCACCATCAATCATGCACGCATCGGCCGACAAACAGTAAAACCGCGAATTATATGTCTTTTAACATATATATATATATATATATATATATATATATATATATATATATATATATATATCCTTGTTCTAACATGTTTCAAATGACTGAAACAGTTCTTATGTCGGGTTGCAGATAAATCCTCATTCATTACATTTCTTATCGTGCGGAATGAATTTCCTTACAATTAGTCTTGTGGAAATCTGCTTAAAGATTATATATATATATATATATATATATATATATATATATATATATATATATAAATCTGTATGTGATTTCGGATGAGAAGAAGAGGAAATATGTATATTTTGTATTTTAATTCGGTCATCCAGAAAATTTATTCAGGGACAGATATCTGATTAGTTTCCAGAAAATTGCTAGATATTGATTAAGGAAATAATTATAATAATTAATTCGTATCGTGACATTGCTTCCCTTTAGATCGTTATGTTTCCTGTTTTTTGTTTGATCTTGTCAGATAGTTTGATTGGTTTTAAATCACAAAATTATTCAGAACTATCGCAAAAATAAGAAGAGATATAGCTGTATGCAAGGAAAATAAATACATGCTTCACTCGTCTCATGAACCTGAAATCGAATTCTAATAAAAAATATTGATTAATTAATTGTGAATCATTTTTGATTCTTGTTTTCTTGCATATTCGCATATCGACGGCAATGCCATCATTCTCAAAGCACTGAACACATGGAATAATCTTTTTATGGATGAGTGAACAACTAGTTTGTGAAAGGAATGAATATTTCTATGAAGTTGAATCATTAAATACACTTTTTCGAGTTTGGACACTTGAAACAAGAATTCATTTGTGAAATTGAAGATTTTAGGTTTATGAATTTTCCAGTTAAGAAAAAAATGTGATCTTCGATTTAGAATTTTAAGGTTATGAAAAGAAATTCTCATGTTTTACAGTTTAAAAGAACGATTTGGTCAATACATTAGTTTTATAAATCCATTTCTAACTATATTTGTAATAAGTGAATCGAATAATAATTAACAACAGAAAAGAGAGAATTTTTATTGCAATAAAGCATAGATTTGATTAAATCATCTGATATTTCGAAGGAGGTATGTGTTTTTTTCAATATTCGTCAATAAATCTCTTTAAAAAAAATACTGTACCGGCCTTTTCTGTTCAACTGATATCAATCTATAGCTAATATTTATTAAAGATTTTATAAAAGTCTCCCGTAGTTAATTTCAACAAAAATCTATTCAAAGTTGAAACACAAAGAGGTAAAAGTCAGTAAGTACAAACAGGTACCTACATATTATAAAGAAGTTTGTATGTGTGCACTATATATATATATATATATATATATATATATATATATACACATTGTCTCTGTGTGTGTGTACATGCATGGCATCATATCATATTCACAAAATATATTAAAATCTATTGAAAATCCCTTTTGTTGTAACCCGATACGAACCGATAGATTGATAAAGTAAAAGAGCTTCAGCCGTTGTACAAATTAAAATATTGACAAGGTTTTGAAGCATGAACTATGGCTCTAATTAAATTACCTTTTGCCGTTAAAAACCAAAGCCGCTCCGCTTCGATGCCAAAGTGTTTTGTCTACGTGTGTGCGTGTGTGTATACATTTTATACGTACTTATTTTTCTGACAGGTTAATAAGTGATTTTGGTATTAATTTCTTTGATCAAACGTATACATTTTTTCCACGTCCCGGACGTCGCTCGTACTTGTAGCACGCTTTCGGTGGTGTTCTTTTCACGTTTATTATATTCACAGGGTCGGCGTTCGTGTCTATGTGTGTGTGTGTGTGTGTGTCAGTCAGTCTGTCTGTCCGTGTAGTTCTGTAAATGAGTTCAAAAAGAAGCCACTTGTCAATCGACGGATATAATAGAATTGACACTAGTTGATACGCAAACACTTTAAGTATCTTGAAATATCGATTTGTGAATTCTGGCGCGGATCATTTATCAAACGATTGATATTCGAAACCGGCGGTGATGTCTTATTTTTCGTGATTTTATTTCGAACAATGTTTCAATAACTTCAAAACGTCAGTTTTATATATTCATCCTGACTAATAATTCAATCAAGGCTTATTTATTAAAAATCCTATTTATTTCTTATTCATTATTCCGTCAAATACTTAAATAATTAATCATCCTGAAAGTATTTTATTTACAAATTTAGTTCCTATATAGAAATCATTCAAATAGTGTTTAATTCAATTAAAAAATACCTTCTTCTTCCCAGTCATCAACTTTAAACAATCGTTTGAAGCTTAGAACTGGATTAAATATATATATATATATATATATATATATATATATATATATATATATATATATATATATATATATATATATATATTAAAGCAAATTTAGTTTCTGTACTGAAATCATTTAAGGAGTAACCAGCTTATAAGAAATTTAATCAAAGATGTTTTCATTTCCAGCACAAGAACTGAAACTATTCTCTAACTACCTCAACCATCTCAATCAAAATTCATAATTGTTAAAATATATCGACCGATCACTTTTATCCATAACCTAACATACCTTCATTACTAATGTGTATTTAATTCCACCCCTGTAAATGATCGAAACGCCGTATTAAACGTCGAATAAGGATTGTAAATAAGCGGAGAACAACTCGGTGTATTTCGAAATGAGAGGGAAAAAAACGCTTTGAAAATATCAAACGCGTCTACCGATCCTCATACACACATTATATATATATATATATATATATATATATATATATATATATATATAGGTGTGTGTGTGTGTACATACATCTTTGATGTGTACATAGGTAAAATATAATTTTAATGTTCGGCTCATTTGGCTGGAAAATGATGTGAAGTAATTAATTTTAAATAATATACGTACGATTTCATTGTATCGAGTACAATTTAGCAATTAATTTCGTTTAATTCGATACGATTATTTTATTAATCGTATTATCGAAATCATTCTCTAATTAGAGCCGTATGTATATAAATTATCTATTGTTTGCAGTTTCAGTTTTGTTTAATATGCGCGCCTGTATGTATATATATATGTTTTAAATTATGCGCCCACATATACAAATATATTTATATAAATGGATTCACCGTTAATAGAATCTATCTTTTCCATTAGTGAACATCGCTATGCAGTAATGCGAATCTGAATAATTGATATGAATTGTTTATTTAACGATTCGTACGCTTTATTAATATTGTTTTTTTTTCGTTTTTTGTTTGGATGTTATGTCGTTCGTGTGATTCGTAGAGAAAGTATGTATAAAGAGTGTTAATGTACTATTTTTTTAATATTCATTCATTTTTCTGCAAATTCCCGTATTCTCGGCGGGTAAGATACTAGAAAAGGCTTCGTTTTGCACAAAAATAATTCAAGAAATATTGATTGATGACACTTAGTCACTGTTTAAAAATTTCAAAATTTATCATTTCATTCAAATTAATAGCCGATAAAATTAAGAACCAATAAATAATTGTTTTTATCTTTATAAATCTTCTTTCAATAGGAGGATTACCGCCTTTCTTGGGATTCCTCCCTAAGCTATTAGTTATTCAGTTTTTAGTAAAAAGAAATAATTTTTTTATAGTTTTCTTAATAGTTATAACCGCTTTAATTACATTATTTTTTTATATTCGAATCTCATGCTCATCATTTATAATTATAACTTTTAATTTCAAATGAATCAAGTCTTTTTATAAAAGAAACAAAATTTTATTCTCTATAAATTCTATGTCTATTTTTGGTTTATTATTTATTTTGATTTTTCAATCTTTATTCTAAGGCTTTAAGTTTTGTAACTACTTAGCCTTCAAAGCTGAAAATAAAAAAAATATATTTAAGCCTTAAAAGTTAATCTTTACCTTTAGATTTGCAATCTAAAATCATTATTGAATACAAGACTAGTAAAAGAGGATTATCTCATTAACAACTATTAGTCACTTTATTATGATTACATCAAAGTTGTTTTTATAATACGTTAATTAATTTCCACTTATTCTAGAAACAGAAAAAAAGTCAGATTTTTTTCTGTCCCACCGCTTCGAATATGCGAAAATCGCTATTGAAATATAATAGAGAATAGTTGGAAAAGTTCCAAATTTTTACGATTCCATCGACTCAAAGCAGCCATCTTTTTTTCGACAAGGGATTATATTATCATTATGGATATTTATCCGAAAGATGGAGTAAAGTTATACAAAATAATGAGGGATATTTTGAGGCTTGAAATGTATTCCATTTTTCTCTAAATAAACATTCATTTTCTGTAAAAAGAGCACCGAATTAATTTGTACATTTTATATATTTTAAAGTAGTTCTTGAAAAATGCAAGTCTCCCTCGAAAAAAATTGCACATTTTTCAGTACAAAATTGAACAATAGGAGTGTTATAAAATTTTAACTTGTTATAACTTTATATTACAATTATTGTATTTGTAATATGTTTTGCATCTGTGTACTTGGAATTTAATTGTTTGTTTCTTTTATAATATTAATATTACCTAAAACTGGGATAAGCAATCTACGTTGACATCTGATATCCACCTGAAGACGTCTGAATAGACTAAAGTCGGTAGTGAGGAACAAAAAAAAAACAACAGTGACCTAAAGGAAAAGTAATAAAGAATTTAGATTGAATGATGAAACATCTGCTGTACCGTGATAATGAAAAGAAATATTTATGATTTAATTTCATTGCTAAACTGTCGAATTATTCATCCGCCACTGGAACTAATCAATGTTTCCATTGTTCCAGATTATCATCAAATCTCCAACTACCGTCACAATGTCACCAGCTCCGCTACACGCCGTCGAGGATCCAAACGCGTAACTACTGCGTCTAGTATAATGAATTAATTTAATTTCAAGTCTAATTTTTTAAAACAGAATACATATTGAGAAACCGATATGTGTTGTATATGTGTAAGAAAGTTTACAGAAAAAAATATGAAAAAAAATCATATATAAAAAACGAACACACTCAATAAATGTGATGAAGAGAATGAATAACGGAAGAGGATGAAGAGTATATAATAATAATAATCAAATGTATAAACGACCCGTTAAGAATGGAACATTGTAAATTTTTGAACCGTTTCACCTTCTACTTACAAGGTATCTTGAGCAACGAACATTTTGAATCCCCCATTTTTTTATCGCGTCGTGTGATAAAAATTCCTGTGTGATAAAAACCGTTGCAATATTTTCCGTTCGACGACTTTATTTAATTTGTCCGAATTTTTATTTCACGTTTCCGCTTTCGTTCCGTCTCCAGAATTAATAAACAGAGACCCTTTACTTTTATTACACACACACACACACAAATCAGTATTTTTTTTAGGAAAATTCCGTCTAAACTACTTTTTTTTTCTTTCTCGACACCGAAGTATTATGTACCAACATTTAAAACTGTTAATTGTGTGATATGTTTGTACAGCTTATGTATAATGTTTTAATAAAAAAAATAATAATAATAATCATGTTTCCCTATATATTAAAAAAATTGAATAAGACTTTAAACGTACAGGGAAATAAATGGTGTTTAAGATATTAAAAAAAAAAAAAACTCAAGTTTACAGTGTACAAAGTTTGTTATATATACTTAGGTTTTACTTCATTATTATTATATTATTATTATTATATTATTATGAATATTATTATTATTATTATTGATTATTTGTTTGAGCTGTTACTTAATTAAAAATAAAAATTCTGTGACATAATTTTGAAAAATTTTTCAAATAAGGTTAATAGGTAATATAAATGTATGCTATTTTGACATTTGTATATTGAAATTTATTGCGAAGACAGGTGACGACTCGGAACTACTTTTAAAACGCAAATATACACATGCCCTGTTAAATTTATTGATGCGTGACATTTCGCAGGTACAGAAAAAGGAATGATCTCGACGGTTTCGTGCAAAATTACATTTTGTTTCTGTAGTTTTGGCATGCAAGTCAATTAGGGTCTGATCAGACGTTCTTATATAATTTTTTTAAACTGAAAATATTTAATTTTTAGAATTAGGAATAGCACAGTTTCATTTGATAGAAATTTACACTTTATATTATATTTTTTATCTGTACATACTTTTCTCAGTCTGATTAGAATTTCATTTCTGTAATCAATGAATGATCGCTGTATCTTCAACTAAATCAGTGATATATTTAGCAATTAACTGAAATTTAAAACAACCAAACTTGGATTTTATGAAGAGATCGATGTTGCATACAAGTTTCTTAACATTTTTCTTACTTTGTTATATTAAAAAAAACACTTCTATTTTATCTCATAGTTGTTGAAGTTTCAATCCTTAAATCTCTACCAAACAATCACTTGTGATTCAAAATCTAATATGGATTAAATATTTGTCCATTTTCGTAATGATCTCTACTTTGTTGGTACGCAAAAATATCATTCATTTCATAATCGAAATGAATTATTTCAAGACTTTCAACATATTTTTCCTGTAAACTTAAACACTTAACAAAAAATACATTCTTTTTGTTTTGAATCATTGAATTTGAATCATTTTTTTTAATAATTATTTTTAAGCAGTTCTCAGTATTAGTAACATAGAATACACGATTTCATATCTCACTATGAATTACAGGAATATAAAATTAGAGACAAAATAGTTTATTGGGTTTAAAAAAATTAATTCGGAACAATTCTTTCTTTTTTAGCCAGACTTTTAGATTAGATCTTCAAGACATAGAGTCAAAAATTATTACTACTATCTCAATCATTTTCAAAGAGATGAAGTATAGTGAATTCTTCTTCGTTTTTTTTTCTTTCCTTGAAGTCTGCCGTCAATATTCTGCGAAATGTATTTTTTGTATGACATGTGGCTTAGGATTTATTCATTTCGATGGACGAAATTGAATATGTAAATTTCTATTAGTTTTGCCACATATTTAAACTTTTTTTTTAGAAATTATATAATTTTTTTAAGCAAGAACTTCGACTTGAACAATCACAGATATAAAAATAGACACAATTTTATTGCTTTCGGTTTATAGTTTATTTTTATTGGTGTTCTATCTCTTCAGAGTTATAAGATATTCTTAAATAATGAAAAAGATCATTCCTTGATATTTTAAACAGCAGGTCAATCCAATTAAATAATATTTAAGAGGTTAATTCAATTAATAATATCAGAAAACTGAAAAATAACGGGTTTCTTGTATGTTTGAAGAACTGTTGTCATTTCTTCCTCGTCATTCTGAATTTATCTACTTTTAAAATCAACGAAGAGTGTATCTCGAGTTATCGAATATGCAAAATGTCAAACTAACATATATAAGTATTCTTAAAAGAAAAAAAAAACTATTTTAATGTTTTTTGCCATTGTCGACAAACAAATGTTTTAATTCTACGAAAAAAATATTTATGAATAATTCAATTAAAGAAAAAAAAAACTGTACAGTGGTCTGTTATGCACTTAAACAAATGTCTCACGAAAAATATTAACAAAAAAAATTCATAACTTTTTAACCTAATGTCGTCTCCTCGACGCCGATCCAATGAAACCCGCGCACGGATACAACTTTTGTGTTTCTTCTGCTGCTACCGACCGGACCCGATGACCAAAATTTCTATCTCAGTGACCTGATAATCTCGCAATAAATTCTAAGACAATGAAAAACGTTAAGTATTATAAAAAGAAAGATGTCTCTTATCACTTCAGTAGATTATTTACGAGATGTTGTTGTGATGTTTTTAATCTAAATTAATTTTCGTTGTACGAGAGAACGACGTGTCGTCGGTTTCGTTTGTACAGCGACGCGACGCTCGTTCATGTCTAGGTAATGAAACTATTCTATATTTCGAATACCGAAAGCTGGCTCACTTTTGAGTCGGTCGCGTTGGCGGATCGAAATCGTCGATTCTGTTTGTCAGTACGCATTGAAACAATTTGCTCAAAGAAAAAAAATATATCTTTTTTTTTGTATTTGTTTCGAGGGGACTTAAAACAATCTTTTGAAATGTGTGTGCATTCCACAATAAAAATCATTTTAAAATTAAATGTGATGTTTTATTTCGCATGTGTGTATCCGAACCTGTTCCTTCCGCCATCAACCAAGCTCAAGTATATTTAAAAAATATTACTGCGATTCATTCAAACAGCAGACAAAAATCAACCCTATTGGCTATTTGTTATTATTTTTAAAATGTCATGAATGGATATACATTTTTTGAAAAGATTTTTATTCCAACTAGATCATTAATTTTTGAAGAAAAATCGTTTTATTTCAATTGAAATTTGTCAAGTATTAAACTTTTAAGCAAATAACTTGAACAGATTCTTTAGTCAAAGTACTGTTTTAGCTCAGTAACTCAATTCATTTTCACAAATTAAAATCTCACTCAATTCACAAACCATGATTAATCAGAAAAGATATTTTTTTGGTTAGAGGAGTAGCTGGAAAAGTCGTTTATAAAAATGAATTTAGTGACTGTGCCAGAACTAAATTGTAATAAAATAGCTAACTACATTAAAATATAAACTTTTGATTTCTTTTTTATATTTTTCCCACGAAGAGACAATTTTCTGATAGAACTTAATAATAATAATCTTTAAAATTTAATGAACGAAAAAAAATTATCATTGACTTTTATTAATATTTATTGATAGATTTCAGGTTTCTAATTACATATCAACCAGTTTTCGACAGTATTTTTCATGTCAAGAAATAATACCATCACCAGTGATCTCATTCAGGTAAGTAACATCTCATAGACCATATTTAAATATTCAACTGGCTAGAAAATTAAATATTTCATTAAAATCACTTCAGTTAAAAAACTACTATTTTTATAAAAAAAAACGTTAGTAGAGAAAAAAAACATTACAAAATTAAAAAAATAGAAATAGGTCTAAAGTATGGATAAATGTAAATTAATTATTGTCTAAGTATAGTTTTATACTAATAAATTATTACTTTACTATATTTTAACCAGATTTTTCTGTACCGTGTTGTTCTGTAGATGATAGAATCTTCATAGAAATACGCATAAGAAACAATCAAGAATGATCAATAATCAACATGAACATTTTCGTTTAGAAAAATGTTTTATATGTTCAGCTACTGTGCTGAAACAGAGAATTTGTTAACTTCTCTTATAATCATATTAAACATTTCTGACTAGAAACGCTGGAATGAAAAAAAGGGCTAATTTATATAAAAACTGTGTTAAGACCCCAGTATCAGTATTCGGTATCAGAAGTAAAAAATACTTTAAAATCGTAGCTGGCCAGGGGACACAATACAAATTTTATCTGTCGCGTAGTTGGCCAGTGCATACGATACGAATTTCATCTATCGTAGTTGGCCAGTGTGTATTGACGAGTTCATTTGTCTCGCGCTGTCAACAAACAGTATCGGTTAAAATATTTGTTAGTTTACAATACAATTCATCTGCATTGATCATTATTAAATAAAAACACTTATCGTTCAATTAATAAGTGCGTGCGGTCTGACATTACAGAAGGTCTGCACATGTTGCTGCATCAACTCGCACATTACACAGTGGATCGTCAATTGATTAGTTGTTTAAGGCTTGAGAACGCTTCGACATGGATCACTCAATCTGGAATAATTTAAAAGAAATATTTATTCAGTAGTAAATATTTATATTTGGATGATACATGTAAAACCGTAATATAATGCAAATATATATATATATATATATATATATATATATATATATATATATATATATATATATATATATATATATATATATACAAATATATATATATATATATATATATATATATATATATATATATATATATAAATATTAAATAAATGCTCTAATTCGTAAATATGATAGAAAATCATGTGATTTCAAAATAAAAATTCATAGTTTTTATTCAAACAGAAAAAAAGAATTCAATATTAAAACTTTTGCATATAACTGTACTATTTTCTTGTAAGTACGTCTGACTGTATCATGTATTTTTGTGTTATATTAGAGTATATATATTTAATATGTACATACATATATACATACACACAAATATATATATATATATATATATATATATATATATATATATATATATATATATATATATATATATATATATGTATGTATGTATGTATGTAAAAATTGAGTAAGTTAAAGAATATTCATGGATCTTATTCTGAATGTCTTTACAAAACAGAAAATTAATTATTTGTAATTTTCAATAATACGATTAGATAGAGATAGAATTACACGGAGTGTGTTAAGAATAAAGATAATTACATACAAGTAATACATATGATCCCTGTTTCATTTCAATTTTCTAGTACTGCTCCGTTGTATTTCTTTTCTGATTGCATAAGTCAGAAATACAGTTTTGTATTGTATTGTGTGCATTGCGGTTCGTGTAGTTCGTCCTATTCGAGTGTCGATCGAACTGTTTGAACGAGTTGCATAACTATCGACGACTAGTAGATTCTGTATACATTTTATTTCGTTTAATGTGAGTGCGGTTCGTGAATAGTGTAGCTGCACTGTAAGGATGGTGAGTTTTATTTTTTATTTTATGTGTATTTTTTGGTAATAATTAAATAATGGTAGATGTACTGATCTATCTATGTTGTATTTGTAGGTCATGTATAGTTTTGAATAATGTCAAAATATGGACTTATTGTTTAAGAATTTAAATTTGTTGTTTATGAAAATATGTAGGTTTATAAATTGGTTTTAAATCTTATTTAGTGTTATGTTGTTATATATATATATATATATATATATATATATATATATATATATATATATATATATATATATATCAGATAATGTTTTTAATTGAATGCGAAATGTAAAAAGATGATTCCTATTTCTTTTTGTAAAGAAACGTTTTCATTATAAAATCGTGTATATATATTTTCACAATTCTTCTTTGACCCCACAAACCTGCTGATCAGAAATGTTTAATAAATCATTATTCTATCCATTTAGATGATGATTCCATCATCTTCAGAGTAGTAAGGTAGAGAGAATTCTGCTTTACTCAGGTGTTTTGAAGATGAACACTTATAAGTAACAGTCTGAGAGTTAATATCCATTTATTGAACATTTTTGATCAGTTGTGTGTAAGATGAAAAAGGAATTCGTTTGTGAAATTGAATTTAATCACAGTATCCTGATCGAACTGTGTAATCTTATCTGTAATGCTATTTCAATCGTTTTACTTGATCTGTTCAGTCGTTAGTAAAACTGATACGCCAGATTTAATCTGACTAGACGTAACTGGACTTGATTATATCCAACCAGACTTGGCTAGATTTAATCAGATCTGACTAGATTACATTAGGCCTGATAAGACCTAATTAAGCTATACTAGATTAGGCTTGAAGTAGACCAGACCTGACTAGACAAGACTAGACCTGACTGGACTAGACCAGACTAGACGACACCTAACTATACTTGACTAGATCAAAGTAAACTTGACTAGAGTAGATCATACTAATCTACTGGACCAGGCAAGGCCTGATAGGATAGACTAGACCTAACTAGACAAGACCAGAGCTAACTAGACAAGACCAGAGCTGACTAGACAAGACCAGAGCTGACTAGACAAGACCAGAGCTGACTAGACAAGACCAGAGCTGACTAGACAAGACCAGAGCTGACTAGACAAGACCAGAGCTGACTAGACAAGACCAGAGCTGACTAGACAAGACCAGAGCTGACTAGACAAGACCAGAGCTGACTAGACAAGACCAGAGTTGACTTAATAAGACGAGACCTCACTAGACATGTCTAGAATTGTGTTTCAAAAATGTTTGACTCTAAAACAATATTGTAGCAGCCCTTTTACACTTACAATTTTATTTAAGTTAACGATTTAATTATATAATATTTTAACTAATATTTTTATTTGTACAAAGTTTCTATAGACAGTTCCTTCTGGAACTGATTTGTGTTTTTCTAAGTTTTCTACGATAGTAATTTTTATCATAATAGTATTTTTTTAGTATATTTATAGTTATCTATAACAATGGCTATATAATAAAAATATCTGAATTCCAAACACAATTTCCACAAGTAACTTTTCACTGATATTTTTAATTTTCACTAATAATCTTATCCCACAAACTACAATTATTTTTCTATAGTAAAACGTGTTCAATAAATCACATCGATTATTTTTAATTCTTATCATATTTTTCTTCGTGTTCGGAGCGTTAAGGTATGGAAAATCTTTGCGATTTCCAGAATAAAAGATTTAATTTGTGAAAAGCAATAAGTAATAAAACAAATATTTTTTATCGCGTTTGTAATCTTTGATTGATCCGTGGTACATAAATATAATTTTATGTATTTTCTCATTTCGAATATTGAAAAAGCCAACTCATCTTCAATACAATTCTTGATCTTTCTGTACGTTGGTGTTCTGAAGATGATTGCATCATTATCGAAATACGCACAGGAAACAATCAAAAATAATCAGTAATTATTTACTTTACAGTTTAAACCATATTTTTTTTGTAGTTTGTCGACTGAAAGATATTTCAATTATGAAATTGAATTTCACCATACTGTCAGATCTACATTGTGTAACTTCATGTCTAAAAATATTTCAACCGTTCAAGTACTTTAAGATCTTTGAAACATTAAACTTTTTTATAAAAAAAAAACATCCGACAAATAAATTAAACAATCCCGTACGCTTCTTATCCATCTATATAAACAATATATTACCCGAATCTTTAAAACCAACACACTCGTGTAATAAATATCGGTCTGTGTGTTTCAATCAATTCTTCAGTTCCAATATTCATAAAAAAAAATCGCATGTACGTCTCGCGAGCGAGCGGAGAACTTTTCTTTTCTTCGGAAGGCGCTCCCGAATGTTGCGAACGCAGCGTCGTTGTCCGTCCGTGCACTGTCAGCCCGAAAACAGATAAAATATAGACATGTCGTTTACCCGACTCAATTTATTCTACAATTCAATTACCACTGTTGTAGATACACGCAGTGGTGTTCATAAATATAAATGAATTGTTCGCTAGTACATCTCAGACGTGTGTGGTGTGGGTTTGATCATTACCAATACAAAAACAGTGAATTACACAAGATTGGTGTTCATTTGCCTTCGTGTCCGATGCTGGTTAAACGTATTGCTGGAGTTTATAACCACAGATGGCGATATATATATATATATATATATATATATATATATATATATATATATATATATATATATATATATATATATATATATATAAACACACACAACAATATCTTCTTTTAGAAAACTATTCAAATATCTTGTACACACAACTGTTTCTTGTACGAATACATCTGCACTAAATATGTGTTTGTGCTATTTGAATTATTCCATAAAAACTATTTATTAAGAATTAAAAATTATAAAAAGAACCTCATTTAATGATAAATTATCCTCATACTTTAATAGTTATTTATTAATCTTCTTGTTGTATGATTCCTGGCTTTGATTACAGCCTTTAACACTTCTTACCATCATTTCATATAAGCAAATTAATCTTCCACTTATCCCAAGAGCTATAAATGTTTTTCAGACTTGAAATGTTCAATAATAATTATTGATAATTTTCGATTGTACCTTATGTTGTGTTTCTAAGTGTTTTTATCATTTTGTGAGCATTGAGATAGAGAAAACTTTGATTTTTCGCACCAAGGATTACACATGGAAAATTATAATTTTTTGTAAACAACAATCATGTTAATGAATCACTGGTAAAACACAGGACTGTGCAAAAAAATAGCACCGACAGCTTTTGATACAGAACTTTTCAAAAATAAATACAATAGTCTAACCTAAAAAATTGATTTTTTTTAATATAAAAAGTAATGAAATAGCATCTATAAATCTCCATCATTATATTACAATGTATGTTTAGTAAGAGGCCAATCTATGTATTTTTTAAGAAATTTTATTCGATTTCTTAAATGTTTTTTATTCAATAATGGCACTTCTCTAGGACTTCTACCTATCAAAGAAGTCTTCTTCTTATAGTTGCTTGTAAATTTAACTCCTGCTTGATTTTTATTAATGTGATAAACTGGTTTTTCTTCGTTAACCTAACTATATTGTTTTTGTCCTTTGTCAATTTATTTTTTCTCTCTTGTTTCATCTTTATTCAATTTTCAGCATTTATTAGCATTCAGTTCGAACACCCAATTACTTTTCTAATAAATTTATAGGTTTGCACCCGAAAATTAAATTTCTTATCAGCAAAAGTTGCTCTTTTCTTCAATGCTTAGCACGATCCATTTTAACTAATTGAAAGGTTTGAATTAATAAGATACTAATTATAAACAATGTAATTATTTTACCTTTATTTATAATAATTGAAAAAAAAATAATTTTACAAACTTTCGCTGCGAATTCTCTCTGAAAAATGAAATTGTGTTAATATTTTGCGCACTGAAATATTGACATTATTCGCAAAAACGGTGATTTTCTTTATTTAAACAAATTCTATGATTATCTTACAAACGAATCACAAACATTTGACACTGCATGCCATTAGATTACAACGTCAAACTAAGTAGTACTTTATAAGTTTCTTAAAATATATTGAATCTGGTGATGTTTTTGCACAGAGCTGTGGTTCAAGGTTTATCAAATGTCACTTTATATTTTTTTGCACTATCTTTAAAATAAAATTGATTTGAATTAGAACCTGAATACTTTTGTGAATGATTTTTGTGAATCTAAACATAAATCTTTTATTAGATTTTATAATATATTAAAACTAAGAAGTTTACATATATATATATATATATATATATATATATATATATATATGTATATATATAGGTGGATACAATTTAAGCTTTCACATAAAAGTATCTTATTAAAAGGGGGTGCATGGGTTAAGAAGAGTCATGTTATTTTTTATTTACTATTTTAGTTCAATACTAAAATATACTTGAACTAAAGTACTAAATAGGAATAACATGATTTTTTTTAATTTTTGTTTTTTTTCTAATATTTTCGTGTCGAAAGCTTAAGTTGAATTACTCTCTCTCTCTGTATATATATACATACACACACACACACACATATATATATATATATATATATATATATATATATATATACGAGTAAATGTATGTACATGTTCTGTGTAATGAGTTATTTGATATCAAAAAGGATTTTAATCTTCTCTATTTTGAATTCTGTTCAAATAACACAAACGTATTGTTTTGCTTGCTTATTTGCTGTATGATTTATGTGAATTATTTTAACTGATTTAATTACACTGCTACGGTTGTGTTATATAATATTCTTACTATTTCATCTCTATATACACCTTATATATATATATATATATATATATATATATATATATATATATTTATATGAGAATAAAGTAGTATTCAAATAAAGTGAAATAATGAGATTATTATATTTGTCTGGTGTGCATATAATGAAGCGAAGTAAGAAAATGTATTTATTTTTTTAAAAAAAAAACTGCAATGAACGGACATATAATAGATGCATGAAAAATAATCATAATTATCATAGAGATACAATTTATGCTGAAAGTTATGAAAAACGAGCAAGCCTTCATAGTTCGCGTGTCTAGTTATCAATTTTATTCTGGTATTGTGAACAGTTCGTTAATAAATGGAAGATTGATTGGGTTCAGGCTTTTGTCACATTTCGATATAGATATTCGGTATATTTATATATATATATATATATATATATATATATGTGTGTGTGTGTGTGTGTATAAAGGAAAAATGATCATTAATTTCGGACATTTTTATCTGAATTTAAAATCTTACTGTCGTGCAATAGAAAAAATTCGACCGCAGATCAATTTATATTTTTGTATTATTGAAAATAGAAATTTAATATTTAAATATCTGTTCTGGAGTTTATGAAATTCAACAGAAATATAAATTCGAACCGTTGAATATTTATTTGTACGGTTTCTGGTGTTCTTCATCATTTCAAACCATCGTTTTGTCCGTTTCTTCTTTCTGTCGAATTGGCTATCCAGTCGACGGAAATGTCGGAAATTTAAAACGATCCGGTTCGTTTCTATCAAGTTTAATCTATTTTTTGAATTTTCGATTCGAAATATCCGGTTTTTAGATCGAGAAGTGACACATTTTCGTTTGATTGTATAGAAATTAATTACATTTTTTAATTATACATATTCTTCTTAGTCTGGTCATACATCTATTTCTGTAATCAATGAGTGATTGCTGTATCTTCCGACTCAATCAATGAGTTACGTTTTGCAATTAACTGAAATTTAAAATAACCAAACCTGAATTTTATGAAGAGATCGATGTCGCATACAAGTCTACCGAGAAAAACTACTCTTTAAGAGAAATACTTTGTATATAATTCATAAATCTTTCAAAATACTCTCATTTTTTTCACTCTATACTAGACAAATGTATAATATCAGCCTTCTCTGTCCCTCTCCAGCATCTAATAGTGTCTCGAACACCGACGAACATTCTACCAAAAAAAAAAATGTTATTCTTACCACGATCTTTTCACAGTCACAGTGACGTCCATTGTCGACGTGTATTCGATAATAACTCGCAATTATCCACGAAATGAATCATAAACAAAATTAGATCAACCTCTTGAGAGACCGTACAGTGATATGCACACAAATTAGAATGACGACAGTGGCGTTATTATTGAGATCGGGCGACGAGGACACAAGAACAGCGACTTCGACAGAGACGTCTCATTAAAACGTACCGTGTGCAATAAAGAAGAATCCATTTTAATGGTCGCAATTTGATATCATGCGGACGGTCGGCCGGAGGTCGTAAATATATATATATATATATATATATATATATATATATATATATATATATATATATATATATATATTTGTGGAAAAAATGTGCATCATTAGCTTGATCTACGGACATAAAGATGACAACAACACTAGTTAAGTGCCTATATAACGAATTTTTTTCAAACATTCTATCCAATTAAGCACTGTACAAAACTACAGTTATTTCACTGTAAACAGGTTTGTAATTAGCACGTAAATCACGCGAAATTGCAGATTTATATTTATATAAGCACGCAGGTATAATACATAGATACACACACACATATTTATATATATATATATATATATATATATATATATATATATATATATGTATATAAATATAAATGTGTGTGTATTGAACAACCGTTTTATTTCAATTTAATTTTCTGATATTCAGTCACATATCAGAAATGATTATAATTATATATTGAGTAATAAATTATGAAGACTAATTGACGTGAAGCTACTTCATGGAAATATGTATATATATATAAAGTGGTTATATAAAATATCTTACACAAGAGATACAGAAATATAATCGGTCATCTCGATATAAATTATATTTTAATTAATTGTTTTTTAGATTCGAAATTACTTTAATTCGTTTCCAGTTTGTTTATTTTTCTTCCACACGACACTGAATTCGAATACTTTTATGGTTTGAAAGACCGGTAATCGAAAACATATACACGTTTTAATATGAAAATGTTATAGCAATCGGTGCTGAATACAAGTTTATTGCTCGGTCGTAGAAGAGATGTATCTCTTTTTTATCAGAAATTTGTTCAAGTCTCAGAATTTTCAATATTTGTCCACTTTTGTGATGATTTCTATCTGGTCCGTGTGTGAGGAATCATTCGTTTCATAATCGAAATGATTGTGAATGTATGAATGTGTGCGATGGCTATTTTTGGTATGCAAGTCAATTAGAACCTGCTTGAAACAGATTTTATTTTCTTTTAAATTTTTTTTTAGAAATTTGTCAACTTGAAATGTCTGATTTTTAGATTAAGAAATAACGCTATTTCATCTGACAAAAATTCACACTTTATATAAGAATTAATTGCATTTTTATTCATATACATTTTTCTTTGTCTGATTAGAATTCTATTTCTGTAATCGATGAATCTTCTCTATATCTTCAACTCAATCAATGATATATTTTACTGGATTTTAAATTCGTTTTATTTTTTGAAAATAATTTGTCAATGTACTGATTTTTGTCTGCTAATATTTTGGCATCCGAACTCGTATTTTTTGTACAAGTGCTCAGACATTTAAGTGTAGGCAGTGGCGTTCTAATTTATTAATTAAATACAATGTAAGTTTGAAAGGCATTCTGCCATATTGTAACAATAAATCAGAACAAAAGCGGTACGTGCAATTTTTAATGTGTATATTTGTGTGTATATATATATATATATATCAAGATCGAATTAATACATTCGAGTCACTTTGTTTAATGACGTCGACAATCGTAATTTAGATATACACGATCGCACGCTGTGAATATAAAAAATAGGTTAATTAAACTATTTATATGTATTGTGTTATGTGCTGTGTTCGAAACGCGTTCTGTACTTTCTTGCAACGACACAAACGTGACTCGATAATTATTTGGTATCCTTGAATTGTCATTAATGCACAGAACCGATCCGCCGGATTGTGTACAAAAAAGAATGCAATCGCGAATCGTTTAAATTTTTACAAGAATTACATTTGCGATTATGTTGATAGCGAACGATTACGGGTTAGTATTTAATTGAACGCTTGATTAGAAATTGAAAGTTCGGAGTGCGGCTGTGCGCGGTAATGGTTTTTCGATTATTGTCGATTATTTTTTTTTTTTTTTTTGTGAGTAACGTCAGGTCTCTACGATAAAGATTGTAATTTGAATGGATTTCGTTTTTGACAGCATTCGAATATTATTAATTAATGAAAGGAGGCAGTGCTGGTAACATTATCCAATTTGATTGAAATTCATGATGTCAGACCAGGTTCTAGTAATTTTCAATTCTTATTATATTCCATTATTAAATAAATGTTCTATGCGATTGGACCGTTTATTCATCTAGGTTTAAATTAAGGACGATTTAAATCAAATTGTACAATTAAGGACAGTTTAAATATTGTCTGTGTTCGAGTACTAATGATTATAATCATTGACATGCCATGAAACATCGATTCATTCGAATTCACTGAAAGTATTGTAGTTAAAAAAGTGTATTATCTGAAATAATTATTTTTAATCTACATAATCGGGAAAAGTACAAAAACACATCAATAAAATTTTTATCATTGAAAATTTACACCATTTAAAGATTTGCTTATTTAAAATTAAGCTTTAACGCATTTCTTGAATCTCTCTAAATCCATGTTGTTAATCTTTGTAGAAGTCTTTTTTTACAGAAGTTTTCTATCATATCCATGTTATCAAAACAGATTTACTTAATTATGGAAAATCACAATCAGCTAAGTCTAGCAAATTGGATGTGTGTTTCTTTATTGCGATTTACTTTAAGGACCAAAATTAGTTCACTGATAACTCTGAATGAAAAGAAAAACGTTTTTTTGATAAAAAAAAACCCACTTGTGAAACCGTGATTCTAAAATTAAATGTGACATTTTTAACTTAAACTCTTCAGAAATACTTTTAAATGTAATGGAAGATCTTTTTTTCACATGGCTAACATACTTTTAATTACAAAAAAATGTAATCGACATTGTCTTCATGTTAGAACATGACATCATTTTCTTGTTCAGTTTGAGAGACATAATCTTTATATGTAAGCGATTTTATTATTTCTGTTTTATGGTTGTCGAAAAAAACTAATTAACTCACTATTCCAATGCGACCATACAATAAAAAATAATATAATCTCTGATAGATAAGAACTACGTCTCCCAAACTGGACGAGGAGACGATATTATGCTTTAACATGAAGACAGTGTTGATTCTTGTACATCACGATGTATAAGAAGACAAGTCTGAGAGTTCCGAACAGAATTTTGAACATTGTATCATCTTAAGAGCCAAGTAAACATTTTCAATCATCTAGAAGCCGTTTATGTCTCCCAGATCTAAAAATATCTGGCATTATCATATGACCATAAGCATTTCTTTTCATGAACCGTACGTTGCCCTTTCCTTTCTGTCGAATTTTGATAATAATTTGCAGTTAATTCGCTGACATACATTTTTTTTATATTTTTGTCAAGAACGATAAATATTTTTCGCAAACTGATATAACATACCAACTATTTATTCGAAACAATTCTGGAACTCTATATAAATTCACTTTCAGGTCCGTGTTCTTTTTTTACTTCACAAAATATAAAAAATATTTTTGAAAATGTTTAATAAATCATTTTTGATTACTGAAAAACTGTTTACCAAATTCAAGCTTATAATTTATTTTTAGAACTTGACAATTTTATAATCTACTTGGTCTTTGGACAGATGTTTTATAAGTTAATCGTTGTAACACATTTCTCCCTATTATAAAACAGAAAACGATAAAACGAATCTATAGACATTCCACGTTTCCGTCTCTGATTCTATCTGACATTCCACAAATTAATTTCCGATTCAAAATAATTAATTACACGAATAACAACATCGTACAGCGCAGATGGATAATAAAACAATTTTGAAAATAAATATATGAACAAAGTTTATGCCGGCAAAAAAAAACTATTACCAATCCTGCGGAACTATTTATACGCCGGCTTGTGTGTATATTCAGTATGGAGAGTTTAAAAAAAAACCCTGTTCGAATCGCTTTCTCACTGTACGAGCTCTCCAAAGCTCTGATGCTCTTCATGCAGCACATACGAATACGGTACGGGGACCGACTGGAAAAAAAGCGATAGAAAGAGTTAGTAGATTGAATGTAACGCGGAGCTAGTGTAATATCAATTTAAGTGGCATGAACTTTTTAACGAGTTTGTATACTCAATGGCCCATACGATAGCCTGCGAGCGGCGGAGAGGTACACAGGCTCGAACTGAATTGATATAAAGCAAATATATACCTTCCTTATATATATATATATATATATATATATATATATATATATATATATATATGTATATAATATGTGTGGGTTTTGTGTATAATATGTATTAAGAAAAAAAAACGTTTATTTAATTTCTGTAGAGTGTGTTTTCTAGGAAGTGACTTCGATGCATCTTTTAAGAATCAGATTACAACCTGTAGCGCTTGTTACGTTTTTTTTTCTTATAAACAGGAGTAGAAAGTATCAGTGTTTACGATTAGAAAACTGTTTTGATAATAGAGATGTGTCTGAAATAAAAATTGCACAGTTTGTGGAATTATGTTTTTGATTTAAAATTTTGTTATCAGTTTTAAGAAAAAAATGTGAACATGCGAGCAGATATAAAAGGATTATAAGAATCAATTTGTAGATCAATAGTAATGGAATGAATATTAATATCTTGATATGAATTTATATTCGATTTTTTTAGATATCTTGGTTTCGTTAATCCCTTTGTATGCGAATTAATTGTAATACGATATGATCAAAAAATAGTATTTATTTTTCTTAGCATTTGTGTAAGTTTAATAAAGAAAACAATATATATATATATATATATATATATATATATATATATATACATTGCTAAATATTATAATTCAATACTAATAACCAAATTAATAAAGAATAATTGAATAGCAAACTAAACAATTATTCAATAATCATGTAGAGTATGAATGTTTTCGAAAAATTCTAGTAAATGTAGAAATATTTGAGAATTTTCACGCTGTCAAGTCGTTTTATTATTTTTTGAGCACACATGGCATCTCTTTATAGGACGTTTCTTTTTACCAGTGGAACGTGTATGTTTAGAAAAGTGTTCTCTCACTCAAAGAGCCCATTTGACTTCCACTGTTACCTTCACACAAATTCTAACTAGACATGTTGCAGTTCGTTTCTACGATTCACATTTTAACACTGAATGTATACAATTATTTCTTTCTCTTATTAGCTTAGTAGCTGCACTAAAGCGAATTAAATCTGCATGAGTCTCAGAATCATCAATGTTTATAATGGTATAAGAAACACATACCGTATCGGAGACGTCTTTGTACGTCAAGGGGTTACGAAACAGTTGTTTTCGAAATGTTAATCAGATCCACTCTTTCATAAATTAATTCTTTCTTGATCTCACAAATTACAAAGAAGTTTTCTAATAGAAAATGTTCATTGATTGATCCATTATTACTTCTATGACGATCAGATGATTAAAGTACAGAAAACGATTGATTTGACATTCATAATGCCATTGTATTCGAAATCCGCATAATTAACAATCAATTTTTGAATAGTTTTAATCGGAAAAATTCTTGTAGTTTGTTTAGAAATGAAAAATTCGTTTGTCAGTTACAATTATTGAATTATTACAAATGTTGAACGTTTTATATACTGAATTATTACTGTAATATATATATATATATATATATATATATATATATATATATATATATAACATATGATACACCTGCCTGTCATAACTTATTGAACAGAATTGAGCTAATAAAGTTTGCACATGCACGGATACATGTAATCATACACACACACACACGCGAAGCACGCACACATGCGGCATATAGATAAAATTATGCAGAAATATAATTGGATATATCTGCAAAACGCATTTCTTATATCCGCGCTGCTTCCATATTGAGTAAAAACTCGTTTCGTATTTGGTATCGGCGACAACGATGAGATTAACGTTCACACAACGCATCTAAATTGCGGTCAATTATTGTCGTTTTGACAGTACTTTTCGTACTTTACGACTTCGTCTGCGAAAATGGAACGAAAATATAAATAAATCGGATGTTTGCGAATGAATGTCGACGACAGGTATCCTCCTGATATACATATTGGACTAGAAATGTTAATAAGAAGCGTTCAGAAATTATCAATAAAGATATATTGAAGATTTCTGATCAGAATGTTTTTTTATGGCCTGTGGAGTGAAAAAAGAAGTCTGTGAAAGTGGATTTCGGTCTAGTGTCAGAGTTGCATCGAATCTTCTTTATGTCTCATTAATTCTTGTATCTTAATGTCTCTCTTTAATGGGTTTCTAGCAGTTCGTTCTGTTATACTGTTAGGTCTAAAAATTCATTATGTGCCTTTTACTTGAATCACTCATAGTCCCGTTTTAAATAAAATATTTTTATAAGGTGTAGTGATGCATAAAGCATCAAAAAAATGCTAAATTAGTGGAAGAGGTTTACAAGTTGTGAGGTGAAAAAATAATTCATTCGTGGAAATTAAAATTATGAATTTATGTACAGAATACCTTACAGGAAAATGCGATAAATTAAATAATCTTTTTATTGGGAATAAAATCCATACTAAAGATCATTTTTAACATATATATGAAATTATTACATCTATCAAAAAGTTTATTCTCAATTTGTTTGGAAAAAATAGTATAAAGATCTTATAACCGACCATAATAGATGGTTACTTATAAGCGCCCCAAAACTCCAATAACCGACCGCCTATAAATTGAAATTCTTTTCAGAAATAGTAAAAATATGAAAGCTTCGTTTCTCAGTTAAATTATCGACGTGCACATCAGATAATTATTGTTCCTTAAAAAGATTCGAGTTCTGTTTAGAGTTAAGTAGAAAAAAATCATACACCAAGTTACAATCGTTTATAAATATTTTTATTTTTTTATATTTTGTTTTGTTAACGTGTATTACTTGAAGAATACATTAGAATAATTTCAGATATAAGTTAATAAGATTTAATTGTGCTATATATTCGGTGTAGAAATTAATCATGTGCCTTTAAATTGGACCAATCATCAGTTTTAAATTAAAATATTTTTCGTCGTCTTAAGATTTTTAAGTGGAACTTAACATTTAAAAAACACTATATATCTTGGTCAATTAGTTGACATAACCTCACAAATCTAGTGAACACGACGGCGTCCGAAAAGCAGCATATTAGACATTGTGCACATTTTGCATTCCAGTTAGAAAAAAAAATGATGTCAAAGCCACTGAAATGATTTGTTTAGCTTCGGTTGAAGCTGTTGTGACGCATAAAACATGCTAAATCGGGTAAAAAGAGACACACGTTCAATGTAAACATTTCACATATAGTTTAGGAATAAAAAAAGAATAATTTTCGTCAAGATTTTAGCATTTTTACGACCATCTCAACATTCTTCATCGTCATACAGTGTCCCAACGTACATATTTTAATTAACAATTACCTTAAATATATCCTTTAATTTAGTCCAGTTTCTCGAATACAGTTTCGCAAGGTTTCCTGATTTACTAATTAAAAATATTTTAATTAACCCATTTTTAACATAGCCTGTTTCATTTCTGAACATCACTTCAACGATATTTTTTTTCCAATTACCATTCATGTAATTCCTTACATACTATACATTAAAAGAGACCATTTTTTATCTACATGTTCCATCCATCTTTTATCACAATATTTAAATAAACTGATGACAATTTAAATATTTAAACAGAATTTTTAAGTAACTATATATATATATATATATATATATGTGTGTGTGTGTGTATAAAAATGCATGTAGAAAATTGAAATATGCATTTAATCTGAAGAAGGAAGTATGCATCAGAAAATAAATTACCCTTAAGTGTAGCTCGCTGAAAAATGCTCACAAATAATCCCACATAATAGAAAATCGTTCTTGTTTAAATGATAAATTTAAATGAAGTTATATTTAAGGCAGTGTACGAACAACTTGTATGGATGCAAAGCTTTTGCTAGGACTTGAAGAGTAAAGCTTCTAACAGACAAAATACAATTCCAAGCATACATACATACATGTGTATATATATATATATAATATATATATGTATATATATATATATATATATATATATATATATATGTATGTATATACATAGTCACTGTTAGATTATTACGGCATTCATTAGAGTTCGCTAATTACTCCTTGCTTTAATGAATAAGCTCTAATGAACCACTTTCTGTTAATTAAAGGGAGCGGTCGGGATAGAGGCAGCAGATGCCATAGTATAGCAGCGCTTCTTCGCAATTTTGCAGGATGAAAGTTCGGAAAAAGTCGACGCTTGCGCGTTGCGATCAGTGTATTCCGTGTCACGGTTCAAATGTTGTTCGCGACGCGCGTCGACAGATGGTATTAGCCATGCGAGGAAGCTTTTTTCTATATGCGGAATCCGTCTCGTCCGTTAGTGGATAATTTTCAATTTGGTCCGGGATCGGTGTCGCATTTATTGAAAATGTTTTACGGGTTGCGTGTACATCGACGACTGAACATGCACGGAATTAGATCTGTCTAGAATCGTTTTGAATTCATTAGTTGCGGTTTTATTACATGGAGTTACTGTTATCTTTTCTAGTCTTTCTTCTAGATTTTAAACTTACTTATTTAAACTTACTTTAAACGTTCCTAGTCTATATTTGAGGGTCTTCCTAACAAATCAAAAATGACAAATCATAGTTGAATGCCATTTAACGGTTTAATTAACATATTTTTTCTAAAAAGAAATCGATACATATTTTCAAGATAAATTTAAAATCTAAAAAAGTTTTGTTCCTGCTCATACATATTTCAACGACAAGATTATTTTATCTACATCTCAACCCTTTATGAATGATGCTATCGCCATATAATTTAACATTACTAAAAAGACATGTCTAGAAATTAATTTGTGTAACTGAATCCAGCCACACTATCAAAAAATCATAACTCTGTCGTTCTTTATCGAGACAAGGATTGAACCATAAATCATATTCAATCTGATTATTGAAAACTCACAAGACAATTCACTTGAAAACGTATGCACCGTTTTTTTTTTAAAAAAAAACCGTTATAAATAATTGATAGGAAATATAACAGATAAGTTTGTTTTATTAGACAACTCGTACTTTATTATCTGAACAGTTTTTCATACGTGACTTCAATGATTCATGCTTTATCAAGCCTGGTTACAGTAGAACGTTTAGTGCATAAAGTAAAATATTATATATATATATATATATATATATATATATATATATATATATATATATGATTATAATGGAAAACGTATTGAGATAATCACCAAATCGGTCGTTACGTTAAGCCAGTTTAAATACCACGTTGAACATGGAATTGATGATATCGACGTAAGCCAAATCAATTAATTCATGATTTGTGCTCTCAGTCACAATAAAATATTCAGTTGTCACTGTCTGTTCCCGAGATCCGATAGCAGCAGCGTGAATGGTGTAATGAATGAGTGAGAGAGAAAGAGAAAGAGATTGTGAGTGTGGAAACAGCCCGAGCTTATATATCGTTAATAAGGTAGGTGAAGCGGTTTTTGCACAAACTAAGAGTTTGTCCGTTCATTAAATTGGTACTCATTAATTATAAGTTGCAGCGGAGAGGTAACGTTGCGTTGTTGTTGTTGTTGTTTTGCCGTTTGTTGTGTGACTTTGTAAAATGTATATATATATATATATATATATATATATATATATATATATAATTGCTTACTATTCAATGAAACTAAACAGAGAAATAAAAAAACGATTTGCATTGAAAATAAGTTTAAATTAAATTAGAATACAAATGAGAAGAAATTCAAAATAAAATATCAGTTGTGAGAGATTTTCCTGTATCGGTGGATTGAAAACGATGGCACTGTCATCGAAATATCCAAATGAGCACCAATCAGAGAAAATTCGAGACGTGCGGCAATCGATATTGTTGAGGCCGCTCAAAATTTTTTCAAACGTGTAACATTATGATCAAACGTTTTATTTTTTTTGTATTTTCTTTCTACAAATGGAAAGTTCTGAAATCTAAACAAACTGTCTACACTTTTATTTAAGAGAATAACTTTAGGTACGGTCCTGTAAACTGTACGCACATTCTACTAATGTCACAATACTAAATAACAGAATTTATAAATTTGTGTAACTCAGATCCTTCTGATATGTAAATGAGTCGGTTGTGACCGATGACTGGCTTGTTGAAACGTTGGCCAATATATCACAAGTGATATGTTGGTCAACTTTCATCAAGAAGTAATTCGATACATCAATTGATAGAATTCTGAAATAATATATTTGATATGAAATCTATAACGATTTTTTTTAATTTTTTTAATCAAATAATTATATTTTAAAAGACAAAAATGGAAAATAAGCGGACTAAAATGTTTTCAATTAAGTGTTTTATCAATTTGTATCAATTTATTGAAAACTGTATATATATATATATATGTTTGTATATGTTTGTGTGTAATATAATTAGAAGAAACATATGTAAGTATAAATGATGTCATAAACATAATTGGAGATGTATGATGATGATGGACTACGCTAACAGACTTTAATACAAATTGCCAATTTGGAAATGGATGGAAGTTGAGCTTAATTGCACATCCTTCTATCCGATCTAACGAGATGGATTCGAACTGGCGCATCGATGTCGCGACAAACGAAGACGTACATAAGGCGATCGATGTGAGAAGCGCGCGTGCGACAGAGACACGAGCATATGTCATTTCGTGTCGTGCAATAATAATGACTTGATACTGGGGTTTGTTAACTTTAATTGGGGTACATTTGGCACATCGTTAGATTGATGGAATTTTCTAGGAATGAGAATTCATATATACACACATTCTTATATATATATATATATATATATATATATATATATATATATATATATATAAGAATGTGTGTGTGCGTGTAATATATTTATATTTTTTCTTATCGTGCCGGTAGTACTAAATTGATTGTAGATATATATATATATATATATATATATATATATATATATATATTTGTTCTTTATTAGATTTAAATTTAAGTGATCATTAAAAAAAATACCAATTTAATAGATTATTAAGACAGATAATGGAATAAATATTATTTTTAGATATTCAAGCCAAGAGTCACAAACAACGTTGTTATAGATCTGTATCGTTTGTATCGAAAATAATTTTCACAAATAATGGATGGAGAGAAATATTTTTCCCACTTCTTTGCCTCTTTCTCTCTCTTTCGCTCTCTCTCTCTATCTATGTATATATATATATATATATATATATATACACCCACACACATACAAATAGATATATTAAGCTCCTTCAAAGAGTGTAAAACGCACATATTAAAAAAAATATATAAAACTGTTTTTTTATAAACATTTTTAATCCAATTTCTTAGAAATGATTTTTATAAAAAGCCTATCGAATTCATTTCATACATTTTTATGTTAAATCTTAAAGAAAAAGACTAGATATCCCGTAGTACAACGATTTTAAACGATTATGGCTGTGCAGTGACTGTTTGATGCCCGGCGAGGTAGAATTTCAGACATCTTCGAAGATTATTACAAGTCTACAACAATAAATAAGTGATGTTTTTGAGATTTTATTTTTAGAAGTCTTAAATGATTCTTTCTCTCATCTCGGAAACCATTGAAAATATTTTACTGTTTATTTTTAGATTATTCTGCGCTTTAAGATGGACGGAACTGTGATAAATATTTTCTTTTTTCTAGTTTTCTTTTTAGAATTGATTTTTTTTCATCTTAAAGAGTACAAAAAGTTTTTTTCCTGTTTCTTTTTAGATTTTCTTGTATCTTATCTCTCTGAGAGTGATGATATTACCATATCTTTTTAGATTTTGTTTTGAAAACATTCAAATGAATTTTTGTTTGACTCTAAAAACTATAAAAATATTTTTTATGGTTTTTCGTTTCAGATTTTTCTGTACTTTAGTGAGGATGATGATATTATGATAGATTTTTTTAGATTCAGTTTTATTTCAAAAAAGAGAATCTAAAATACTTTTTGCTGTTTCATTTTAGATTTTTCAGTACTTGACCTCTTTGACGTTACCATAAAATAGTAGAATTTTATAGAAGTTCTTTTGACATATGACTTTTTCTCATATTCTACAATTCACAAAAAAACTTTTTCTTTTTAAAATTTTCTGTACCTTACAAATATGTGTGATTGCTAAAATAAAAGTTTTTTTAATTTTCTATTCACACATGAATTTTTCTCTCATTTCATAGAACATAACAATTTTTTTGTGTTTCTTTATATATATTTCTGTTTCTTTGTAAGACTTATCACATTACTATCAAAGATTTTATTTTTTTAGATTTTCTGTTTATAAGTGAATTTATATCACACTACAATCCACATTTCTTCTGTGTCTTTTTAGATTTTCCTGTACTTTTATATTTTGTAAATAATGTGTCATCGAAATATGCATAATAGACAATCATAAATGATCACTGATTAATTATTGAACATTTTGGATCAGACAACATATTTTTTGCTTGTAGGGAAACGAAAAGTTCATTTGTTGAAACAATTTTTATATCTGGCATTGTGGTTTTAGTGTTTACCTATTTTTAATTGGGCATCTCGTTACTTCAAAGTAAACTTATATAGTTTTTCTTTGGTTATCCATAGAAAAAGAAATATTCAAAATTATAAAAACTGCACAAAACAAATATATTCTCTTATAAAATTTTGTATAATAATGGTTAGTTTATAAATAATAAGGCATCGAATAGAATACTAGACATGCTCGATACTGCACTCAGAGATTTAAACCAGGATTATCTATCGTAATGTTATATTTATGGTCAATTTATCTTATATATAAGTCCGTGTGTATGTGTGTGTGTGTATATAAAATATATTCATATCTGAAACATCATAATCCATCCTAATAATCAACGAAAACAAGCCTCGCTACCTCATTAGAGTCCGCCCAAAGGCCGTAGTCACTTATGAATGATGACAATAAATAACAATAATCGGAGTACGTGTACGGGAAAGATAAAAAAAAGTCGTACGAGATGTCGAGAAGACTAGGATCTAATAGACAACCGACAAGTATAACCACATGGTCGACAGTATCTAATAGACACCAGCGTTTAATAAATTACGATTCATAACATTTAATCAATCATTCAACTACAGAACATGACTTGCACCTCCGTCGAAACCGGATTTTAATTTTTGAAATTGCCCAACAATGAACACCTGTTCAGATATTCATGTGCCTTTAATGCCCGCCACCGTCGTACGTTTACTTTTATGGTCCGCGTATTGTGACGAATGCTCGACGAGCGCCTTATAATTTACTAATCACATGTGGGTGCATGTGATTGACTATTATGCCAGTGCATTATGAGGATCTACGGTACACTGAACTTTGCTAATAAATAATTAATTTCGATATTAATAGCGGCAGGTACGGTCTATTGTGAGCTACTTCGGATATATACAGGATGGCCGATTTACAAATTAGAATTGAAATTGTTTTCACAATAAATAAAAAAAATATTTGATAATATTCCATAAGTAATTTGTTCTGACTTTGCGATTTTGTGTGGGATATAATGTCCGCCAAATGACCATCCCTTGCTGCAACACATGTGCGAACACTTTCGGTTGCATTTTTTTATTGGATTTCCACACATTTCAGGCGATATTTCGTTTACAGCTTCTCTAATATTATATTTAATCTGTTCAATAGTCGTTGGCTTCCTGGCATAGACACGTCCCTTAAGATAGCTCCAAAACGGCGGCTGTCAGACCGAGAGATTTTGGCGGCCAATCAGTATCACCGTTCCTGGAAATTAATTGACCTGGAAACATTCTCTTTAACATTCCGAATATGTGTCGTACTGCATGACATGTAGCTCTATCTTGTTGAAAAAACATGTTTTCCAAGTCCAACTCATTCATTTGATTTAACAAAAAAAAAATTGGGGTTTATATGTACAAAACCGCAGTGGTTTACATAGAATTGTCAGGTTAGAGAAGGAAAATGTTTTAAGATGTTTAAAAATACAATTTCTTTTCAGATAGGGACAAGTAATTTTTTCAAACTGTCTAGCCTTCACTCTTTCACTCCATTTTACGTTTTCTATGGTTTTTTCAATTTTTTTTAGACATTTGAGGGTTGATAACTTCAGGTAAACTGTGCCGTGAATGTCTTTAACAGTACCGTGGGACTTAAAGCCACGACAACTTGTATTTTTCTTGATGTTATTTCTTATCTTGGAATTTACAGAAAATGCCTAACATGATGACTTTTTATCTAGGAAAAATGTTTTTTTACAGTTTTTCTCCGGATCTTGAATTTGGGAGATGTTGGCGAATTTGATAGCTTAACTTTTTTAAAAATGAATGCGGGCTGTTCTTACATAGTTTTGAAAGCTCTATCCACAGATATTTCAGTTCTTATCATGTGATGAAGAGTTTTCGAGATATTCGCCTTTTAATGCTGACAATTTGAAAACCACCATGTCTAAAACCACTCAAAACCAGTCTTTTCCTTGAGATTTTTTCGAAGTCTTCATATATGATACATGTTGATGATCACACTCGTCCGCGCAATCTGGGAAAAAAGTTTGTGAGGCGAGTAAGATTTGAATTAATTTGTTCTGGAAGATTATTAAAAGAGTAAACACAAAAGAACCAGTTGAACTGTTTCGATGTACTCTTGGATTTATTGAAATTTTATACTCTTCGAGTTCTATCTTATTTGAATCGATCGAACTGCGAATTTCATCAAAAGCTACGAAATATGAACTGGAATTTCAAGAACGGTCGGCCTTTTTTCCGGCATACGCAACGAATTATTTTCCTTCACGCCTGTACATTCGAAAAATATCGAATTCGATCGTGAAAAAGTCGATAAAAAATGAATCAGTCCGCATAAAACAACGCGTACGAATCAACGAGCACATTTTGTAAATGTGGTAAGAGAGAAAAACCACAAGTTCCTGTATATGAATTTATGATACCATAAAAGCGATGACCGACCAATGATTCATAAAATAAATAAAATGCACTTTAATTTCATTACTAAATAAAAACTATAGATGTATAATTATTTAATGATGATGATGATGACCGGGTTTTGTTGTCTGTGTAGCGGCAACAACAACAACAACACGGCAGCAGCCGCCAGCAGCAGCAGCAGCAGCACCGTTTTGTGGTATTGCGTGCTCAGAACTGGTTATTGATATTAACTTTATGTGTGTAGAATTTGTTTTAGCAGCTACTGAATATACATATTTATAATTGGATTTATGGTTATTAATTTCAAATGAGTATTATAGTAATAATTAACACGGAAAAAACGAGCGTTGTGAATTTTAATAGTATTTTATGTAAATTGGAATCTGTTGATTTTTTTTTCAACTCGCTGACGTTCTAACGGGATCGGTACAGTTCAGTACCTTGCAGGGAATCCATATTTATTCCGTATAAATAATAAATAAACTCCATAAACGTTGACCGTGCGCTTTTCGTCGATGAACTTTTTTCGATTATTTATTTTAATTAAAATCATCTGTGACCGACGACGGCTCGAACTCAAACCGTGCATAATGTGTAATTATGGCTCCTCAGTGTCCCACGAAACACTTGCGTCGAAATTAATTGCTTTTTTTGTGCAACAGTACTTTTTGAAATAAACATGACTTCCAGTTGTCAAAGATTTACAAAAATAATTAAGACTTATTACGGTACGTTCCTCTTCTCTCGTTAGCTGTAAATAGATTTGCAAATATAAATATATAAATGGTATTTCATTATGTTATTAGACGGGTTTCTTAGAAAAAATGTACGAACACAATATACAATAAATAATTTCACAGCGAATAATCTCGGACGTGTCACGAAATAAATCTTTTTATTTTCATATTTCACGGACGTTAATTAAATGTTAACGTTTTCACAACAAAGAACGAATATTAGACACTTTTATCGAGGAATCTCATTACGGTCGCGATGCGCAGACAATGGAAATATTTATTTGGAGTTTTCAGAACGTGTGAAATTCGTATTATGTTGAATTATTTGCCAATTATAATCGGAAAGTCGCGGATTTAATTAAAGTTTTAATTTGCGACTTTATTTATTTTTTAAGTTCGTGTTTCGTTCTGAATAACAATTCCTTAGTTGATTCTATTCATTATTCAATCTGTGTTTTATTTATTATACATTTAATTTAAGTAAATAAAAACTTTTGAATAAAGTAATGTTCGGAAATTCGAAACAGTTTCTTAGTTTCACACGTGGGTACTTTCTCCATTCCACAGACTGAAAAAATCTGATCACAATTGTTCAATAAACGATTGATGATCATTTTTAATTCTTGTTTATGAGAAATTTGATAGAAATTTCATCATCTTCACATCGCCCAGCACAAATTCTTAAAAATACAATCAAATATTCCATTACCTAAAATTGAAGACTTGATGAAATTTCTCAATAATTGTCAAAAATTTTTTCTTTGTTATAAAAATTTTTCTGTACGCCAAGATAATTAGGTTTCAGTTTCATTTCTGTACTTGTCATTTTTTAGATGTTTATTTTATTTTAAAGCGTTTGCTTCTAATTCATAAATAGAAAAATGATGTAGTATATGAATAAAGCGAAATAAGAATGTGTGTTTGTAAAAATATTACTTGTTTCGTATTTATTTTCTCGCTTATAAATCGAAAAATAAATATGAAAGAGTCCTCAGTCAGAACTGATCCAAGAGATCAGAGTTCATAAAACCACACAATCAAATTCTGTATAATTAAAGTGTGTAAAATCTGATAATTTTCTTAAATAGATAACCATCCGTCGATCTCATATTGAAATTAATATCAACAGACAGACAGATATACACTGGCATACTTAGTAGTGGGGGTTCGATTCCAATCGATGCGAGATCCGGCTTTTCAAATACGTGTAATGTTTTTGCGTGTTAATTGATATTTATGCGTTCCGTACGGTCCGACACATCCATCTGAGTGGAGGAGTATATACGTTTCACTGATCGTGGATGAATCTAATCGCGATTAAACTAAATGCAGCGAGCAGAATGAGTTATGTGTGTATCGCGGATCCGTCTGTCTGTCTCTATGTTTATGTCTCTGGGTGTGAGTACGAGGATGTAACGGCTATTTGTTAAATGTGTGTGTGTAACGATGGATCGATGGGTCTATGTATGGGTGGAAGGCATCAGGTTTTCTACTTTACGGAATTATATTACATGCACTTGTGTATTCGAATGCATGTGTAACATAACGTGCATGTGTTTTTGCTAGAGGTAGGATTTTCGATTTATATCTCAGTTAATTCCAGCTGTTATTATAGTGAAGAAAACTGATTCATTTCGACATACTTTTGAAACTTGTCTGTGTTCATTTATAATTGTTTCAAATCGGAAAATGATATGAAAAAGAATAAATAAATTTCCATTACTAAAATTATCCTAGATATGACATTTAATAATTTAGTTTTTTAAAAAATACTGAATATCTTTCTACCACATGGATGTTACTACTTGAAAAATTCATTATTTAAAGAAATGTCTTTAGCAAAAATGATTTGTCGTTATCTGGACAGATATTTTTTATTCACATTTTTCAAAACAATGAAACCAGGCCGTCCTGACATTACAATTGGATGAAATCGATTACTGATTTATTTTAAACATAATAATTAAAAATCGAAATAAATAATTTGACAAGAACTTTTCAAAATGAGAATGAATTGAATTGAAATTGGAATCATTTGAATTGAAAATGAGTATGTTTCGATTATAATTATATAAATCTAAAGAACGACACAGAATCCAGATGAAAAGGTTATTAATTTATTTCAAAAATTAAAAAATATTTCATCCCGTTTCGGTGTCTTTGAGATTTAGGAAAATACCAGAATCTTCCAAGCATGGAAGACGGTTTCCAGCGTTAAATCGTACAGATTATTGAATTGTATAAATATATGTATGAAGGTCATGTTTTAGATTTTTCTGAAACGAACAAGGTCTAATCTTTAAATGACCAGAATATTTTCGAGTTGATGTTATCGAATTTTCTGCTAGAATTTTAGTTACATCCTGTTCTGATTGTAAGTCTCTGATGATCTCTGTTTTTATTTGATTTCTTTGTTCTTGGTTGACCATTTTGATTGATAGTGTTCATAAGCTTTCAAATTTGCATATTCTATATAAGTTCAAAATGATAACAGACAGGACACAAATTGATTGTTCAACATGTTAGCAATTTAACGAAGACTGTTTTCCAAAATTGATAATTCTAAGGATTTTTTTTCAAATATTTCAAAATATTTCTTCTAATTAAAATTTCTAAACACCTCTCTAGTATTTTATACATAAAAGTGATTTTCACTGGTGAAATGTATGCCGTTAAATCATCGTAGAGTGGAAAACCGAGCGCGGTGTAAATAATCCAAGCCTCGCGACCGACTTCCACTTCGTCCAGTACGTGAGATGTTACTTACACTAATTGATTCCGCAACATCGACGATCTATCATTTTAGCCGTGCATTCAATGTACTCCTCATCCTTCAAGTCACTCCCGGGGCCAATATACACGTCACACGAGGCGTCGGACGGGTACCGGCGCGTATCGACGCCAGCGCGTATCTCTCAATCAGATCCGGTCCATCGAGATGCACTCCGGTACGTTTGTCAAGATCTCGAACGCCGATTGAAATTAATTAATGATTTTTCACTACAGTTTGCATACGGTTGTGTCCAGTTTTTTTTTTTTTTTTTGATGCATGCTTTGGAATTGCTGCGACGAATTTCCACCTCTGTTGTAACAGTTTTGTATTTATTCGAGCGGATTTCGATCAGTACAGACCTGGATCGATGATTATGAAAGATGTTCGGATAATAAAATTATTAATTCATCAGGTATATGAATTAAAATTGAGAATGTCCGATTATAATTATATAAACCTATAAAATCTAACTTGTTTTTCATAAATGAATTATTTTTTCAATCCCACTAGAATTTTCCAATCAAAAATATTCAATAAATTATCATTATTTTTTTCTGTTCCTTATAAGTGTTTCTGTGACGTTCTATGGATGTTATCGTCACTGCTATACCTTTTTTATTATCAAAACTCATAAAATAAATCATTCAAATTCATTTATAGACATTGAGCCGATATTAGCGAGCCTCTGACTGGACGAAAGACAATTCAGTCAATCTTAAATGCATCTGAACTCCTTTGTACTCGATTTTGGATCTCATTTACAATTTTAATTATTAAAACGTGGGTGTAAACAATGTCATATTTCTATAAAATAGAAAAATCTACAAAAGTAATTCAGTTGTTCAATAAATCATTTGTGATGAAATCAATAATGATTTGTTAAAAATTTTTGGCTAGAAAAATTTGATTATGGTTTATAATTATTTAAATAAATTAATAACCTTTTAACCTCGATTCTGTGCCGTTTTTTAGATTTATATAATTATAACCGAAACATTTTCAATTCAAATATTTGAAAAATCTGTGTGAAATTATTTATCTCGATGTTTAGTTATTATATTTACAAGAAATCAGTGATCGATTTCATCCAGTTGTAATGTCAGGACGGCCAGCTTTCACTGTTTTGAAAAATCGAATAAAAATATCTTTCCAGATAACGACAAATCATTTTTGCTAGATACATTTTTTTAAAAAATGAATTTTTCAAGTAGTAACATCCATGTGGTAGAAAGAAATTTTATAAGCTCTTCGTTGACGCTTTTTTAATTAACCTGTTAGCTGTGTCGCCCTATTTTAAAAGTGTGTACCTACATTATGTCACAGAAATGCAGTGATGACGAGTATACTCAACAAACACAGAGTGTATGTAGCTGCTGCAAAATTTAATTAAATTGCAACGAAATGGTATTCGATTTTTTTGAAAAATCAATAATTTTATTACTCAAATCATCTTTATGACGAGTATACTCGTCATACACAGCTAATAAGTTAAAATGAGGGGTTTGAAAGTATATAAGGCTTTTAATAGAGGTTTATAAAAGGAAAAATCTTGTTATTTTATAAACAGGGTTGGTTCAGTGGAGCTATGTTTAAGAAAAATACGAAATCATAACATAAATACATTTACTCGCAGAAATATTTGGAAAGACAGCTGTAATACTAGTTGAGGCGTTAAATTCCTTGTGATACTGCGAACAAATTTCATTTTTATTAATTGGTTGGTCGAACGAATGATATGTGTTTTTCTAAATACACGCCAGAACTGCACAAAACAATCTTATATTTATATAAAATTCTTCGGCGTTTCTTTAAGAAAACGTCGATTTTCTCCAAAGTTATTTAAACATAAAGTGATATCTTTTTAACAGAAATGTTCGAAACCAAATAGGTCGGTTATAAAAAAATAAACGTTTCATCGCAGTAAGACAAGAAGCTCTCTAAATGTATTTCTCATCTCGATTCGATAAACATCTCCGTCCAGTTCCAAGTACGAGCCGTTCGTACTATAAATAACCGTTTTCGAAAATGGATACTTTATTTAATCTCTGTACCACCGTCGAACAGTCTACACGCACAAAAAAATGGCCGGAACACGCGCCAAACTATAAACATGGATGGTACGACGAATTGTTGTAGCCCCGACTACGTATTTCTGATAAACTTCTCCACAACTAGACCGCAACGCTCCTTACATCCTCTGCATGGATATCGGTAGAATGGACCCCGAAGTGGTACGGCGAAGGGTCGACGCGCCGCGCGGCACAAAGATGACGACAGGGGGTGTGCGTGGGGGTGGCCGGAATATGCACGTGCTGACGGTAGGTAGAGAGAACATCGAAAGCACCGTTGTATAAAGTTTAAGTTGGCGAACAAGCCCGCTTAATTAGCAATTGATTCAGGTATTACCTTGTCAAGAGCATCGTTGCTTCTAATAGAATTTAAATTAGTCAGATTTTGAACAATGGGGTCAACCGTTGGTCTGTCTGTTAGTTAGTCGATTAGCTGGCTTCGGAACTGTTCAGTTTTGTTTAGAACTGTGGACGAATTATATTCTGTCTATTGTATTATTTACAGTGGCGTATTGTCGGCGAATTAATCCCGTATGTGTACGGTTTTGCTCGATTTGTTTTTTTTTTGTCTTGTACCTCTGATTTACAAGCACGGACGGTTCGTAATTAATTTTGTTTTGATGCGCGAATCCCTTACAACTCTACATTTGTGTTAAATATATATTTCAATCGATTCATTTATATTATTTTTTATTATTATATTCTTTATTGGGACATACTAAATTGTTAATCTCGTATACATGTCACATTTCACACTACTTTTACAGGTTAGTAACAAACTTTAAACGTGATAGACACAAAACTTAGCTATTCTACATTTTAATTATAATTCACTTATAATACTTTACCATATCTACATATTTATTTATTTCTTACATTCTATTTTTAAACTGTATTTTAATTTCTAGTCTTTTGAAGTAAAGCTTTAAAAATCGACCACATGCACTGATTCCATAAATACCCTGATGCTAGTTTGATTGATATTGGGAAGTAAGCTTTCCCTTAATAGTTCCAGCCCTTTACAATCTTCTACTACATGAATATTGTTTATGCGCTTATGACAAAGTTTGCATACTTTGTTTCCACACTTATATCTTTCAAAGGCCCACCTCCAACTACCAAACCTAAATTTTACAAGTATTCTTCTTTCTAACCTTTTTGGTTTGTGTATGTAGGTCGCCCCTCCTTACTTTAATAGCAAAGTAGTAAAAAGATTCAGTGAGAGCTTTGTATTTACATCAATTCACATAGTATCTACTGTCTCATTTCTCATCCCTTCTACTATTTTTTTCATAATTTGAATTCGCATCACTCATCCAGTCTTCTGATAAATTAAGATTGATCAGTACATCGAATATTAAGGTTGCCAAATTGTTTCGATTCTCGCTTTTTAGCTGGCTTAACAGACACTTGTATTGCACTTGGTTACATTCATTATTTTTTAATTTAAAAAAAATATATTCTATTTTTTTAACACTGCAGGACAATTTCATAGACATCCAAAACGTTATTTTAATTTTGTTGGTCTTTAACGATTGGAACATTTTTTCCTCCTTTCAGGAATTGTAGAACTGTTTGAATGCTACTTGGAACGATTTTTATTTTTTTTAAAAAAAGACTGTATGCCAAGTATGCCACAGACATATTAGTGAGTATCATTACTGATTATAAATTGAACACCGCCGTTCATTCTCGCAAATATCTCTAATCTATAAATCACTCGCAAATATGAAAAATCCATCGGCGAAAAGTCTATAGAACGCCACTGTAAGATAACAATCCACCCGTCCTTTCGGAATACCGAAACATATTCCATCTCACTCGCGTGCTCATTAATCGAACGCTCATTAGTCCACGCATCGACCCTCGCACACGTGCTTCACCATTGCTCTGTCGCTGTTTCGCATCGCTCTCAGTTACGTTCGTCCTATGTCAGAAAGTTATATCTCGTATTCATTACTTGTTACGCCTTCCACATTAAAATTAATATCCCATAAATACCTACATCTGTTTTAGTTAATAAAGTAACAGAATTATTTCGATGTTACGTAAATGTGGTTTTAGAATATTGTACCTAATGGATTTGCGGTTAAATAATATCTAGTCGAGTTTTCCACAACTGAATTCATATAAATGTTTCGGAAAGTTTGCAAAAATTTCTATACATAATTAATTAATACATAATATATATATATATATATATATATATATATATATATATATATATATATATGTATACATACACACAATATACCTGGAGCTTACATGAACTTGAGACCAGACTGTAAGCTTTCATGCCTGTATATTTTTTTATACAAGTTATAAAGTTCAAATCTCGATACGAATTGAATTATTTATCATCAATTTATGTAAAATTATGTATAATTAATTTTTTAATATAATAATCCCTTGATTTACATCGTAGCAAGGTTCTAGAAAATTCTGATTTAAATCAATAGCAGACATATTTATTACTTATAAAAAACGAAAAACAGAACTCTTTATTTCAGTTTTAATCCATTTGTTAATCAACAAAAAACTTGCTGAGATTTAAAAATTAATTCCAATTTATCAGCAGACAAAATAGAGGGATATTTTTTCAGTCTGATAAACTATCAACCCTTTTATAAGAATATTCTAGAGTAAATGAGAATAAAATACGAACAGAAAAGAAAAACAGAACTCTTCTTATTTCAATTTTAATGCATTTGCCAATTATCAAAAATGCTAAAATTTAAAAATTAATTCGAATTTGTCAATAGATAAAATGAAAAAATATTTTTTCAGGCAGACAAACTGTCAACCTTTTTATAAGAATATTCTAGAATGATTCAAAAACAAATTCTTTATAAAGGACAAGAGTTGTGAACTCACAAATAGATTCTTAATAGAATAACGCTCTTTTTTCAATTCAGCGAAGCAATTTTTGATTGAAAAACAAATCACAAGTATGCTGTGTTCTAAAACACTCATCTTTTTCTCCAAATCTCATCGGTTATGTTTTTTCTGTTTGGAAAACTTAATGTTTTTCTAAGAAGAACTACTTTTGACGCCGACGAACACAAGAAAATATTTGGGAAAGGATCTAGAAAAAATTTTGCAAGTATTTTACAAATGTGAAATGAGAGATAGGACTCGACAAAAATTTTAAGGAACTTAAGTTTGAAATCGAATTATTGTTTTAGGTTTTAATATATTTTAAACACGTGTCTACAAATTCATAACGATTTTGACTTTTAAATTTTTGTACAATTTTTTCTAAGACTGATACAGCTGATTAAATGTGACCCAGTCTATTTATTAATCAGTTAGTGTCGTTGCTGTAAACTGAATTGAAAATTTGACTTGAATTGTTACAAACAACCGCAGTTGTTAAATCCTAACGATCGGCTCGTTCAGACCAACCATTATTCAAACTGATGTCAATCGCTATTTTGAACTCTTATCATCGCTCGTTTACCATCAAACAATCGTTATTTAACGCCGTTCTCGACACAATGTTCCGACAACGTCAACTATCGACCATCGCCAAATGTCGTTACTTCAGACCCCGTTGAACCTTACACGTTTCCACACCTGTTTCGAAAGTCTTGATATGTTTTCGATTCGTTCCGAAGTTATTTTCAATTCGTTTGAGTTCCTCGCAACTCATTTCAAAACTTGTTTTTAATGTGATTTTCAGTCGTTTGTCGCCAAGTTTTCACTTGTATTGATTTGGACATGGCTCGTTTCGATCGAAAATCATGTTTATTCATTTTCAATTCGATTTAATTGTTGTTCAGTTCCTTTCAGTCAGTCGAATTGTTCTCTTTCTATCATAATACGCGATTGATTTTGAAAATTATTGTTTTTATGAAATTTAGCAACTTTGTTCGATTGTTAACTTTTTTATACACTTTTTCAATAATTACAATACTTAAAAGTATTTATTATAAAAGATTTTATTATAAATACTGTAATTATTAAAAAAATCTCTCAAAAAAAATTAATACCGATTTTAAAAAGAATTAATCTACATAGAAACGTTTACAATTATTAAATTTCAATCTACTCGCCACGAAGAGCAATTCGTACGAAATAGAAAAATTCAAATTCACTAGCGATTTTTCAAAAATCTCGCACGATCGAATCGACACGACATTTTATTTGTAACAGGTAGACTTTATCTGAGAGACTCGTAACTGTCATTAATGTGATTGGCTTGGGAGTTGCGGAGTTGAATCAAGGTTGTACGGGTGTTGTAGCTGTTTCAATCAAGACATATCACTTTATATACTATGACATATTAATCTGTGTACACTACACGTTTTCATTATGTTAATTGGAAACGTTCATTTAATTAATTATTTTCTATTAGAAAAATGGACATGGATTTCTATACGATTTTTCGATACTTTTTTAATATAAACCCGTACATCCGTTACAGATATATTTTTATATTTTTGGAGTTAGTAATGCCATTCTTTCATTCTCTCTCTGTGTATATATATATATATATAAAGAAAGGGGGGTTAGAAGATTAACTTTTTTTCAATTGGAACGTGAAAAATTTGCAACGCCTAATATGCTGCTGTTCGGATGCCATCGTGTTCATTAACTTAATATTCAACTACTTAATATGTATTGTTTTTAAGAGTTAAGGTTTTCACTTTAAAATCCGAAAACGACTAGGAAATATTTTAATTAAAAAGAGGGTTATAATTGACTCAACTACACATTTTTGTAGACATTTTTTACACCTCATAACAGCGGAACCCCCATTCGTGCGATACTTTCGGATCGTCCGAGAACATCCGACCGTCCGAAAATCTCAAAGGCCCGAATGTTTAATCTGAAATCGATGAGGAGCCCGACACGTCCTTATTAATGTCACAATATCATTAAACATTCATAATGGAATTTTGTTAGTGGGACAGTGCGTGCGTACGCCGAAGAATCCGACCTCGGACCGTACCACTATATCACGATTCGAAAAGCACTATTTCTTATTAGAAATTACAACTTAGTGAAATGATAAGTTACCGTGCGGTTAAGGTAACAAACCACAAACTATTCGGTGCCTCGATGCCGTCACCCGTCCCCGCCCACTGCTCACAAACTTTGCTCGACCAAGTCCGTGGCATCAATTTCATTTATTACGTTGTAATCTTGTAATGAACCGACGCTACCAACGCTCTAACTGTAGTGAAATTGAAATGGATTGCATTATTTGATCAAGCTGAAATACCTGTAGTAGTAGTGGGTACACCTAGCCATACACGTATGGTACGTACTTTACTCACACACACACACAGATATATATATATATATATATATATATATATATATATATATATATATGAATGCGTATTTATTGTCCAGGATACCATTTTATTAATGGAAGTCGTGTTTTAATGGATTAACACCACTCGCTAACTTAATTTCGGAAAATGTTTATAGTCAATTATTGAATTTTCGTTTATTGATTCGATTTGATCGATATTATAGTCGTTATCGTACAGTGCACGTTGTGGGTTTTTAATAGAAATCTGTAAAACAATCTATTCGACGGACGAAATTGATATTGGGAAAGTTATGAGTTGCCGGAACTAGATTTCATTACATGTATAAAATATGATCAGCGGTTAATATAGATGTGAAATTTAATTCATTTTTATTAGAATTAGAGCTGTAAGGCGAACAGAATGGAATTATAATTACACTGTTAGAGATTAAACTGTATAAAATTAATCAGTGATAATCGATTCGAACGGTTATAAGTGTACGGTTGTAACAGAAAATCAATGGTTTCGAAATAATTGAAATAGCAACTTCGTACTAGTTGAAAGTCCGTAATTATTAAGTAATTATTTACCTATAATATAAACATTATTACATTTTTGATAGTATATGTTTTTAACTTTTATTTAACTTGCGATGATATCTGCAAGCAAATACATTTGAATCAAATCCCTAAACCTCCACGCTGGTGTGGAAATCTTACTGGAATATTGAACTGGAACAAAAAAAAAACAATTATTTTTATAAGACATAAAGAGTCTTTAATTGCATGGTCTACAGGCATAAAAAATGATCATCAAGAAAATGGTGGCATATAGAAGAAAGAAGTAATTTCTTTAATCGAAATTTTACGGTTTTTTCATGGTAAAAAAATAGGAATAGTAAATATAAATGTACCATAATAGTTCAAACAGTAGAAGCACTTAATTGAAAGGTGTGTTTCAATAAAGTTGGCCGAATTTCAAATCAATCGGATAATTAGTTCCAGAGTCGACACACTAGCTTGTTGAAAAAAAACAATTTTGAGAAAAATCTGAGTGTGTTGAGAGCTGAACAGTTCAAGCTCGAACAACCCCTTCAATTTTTGGAATTCTACACAGTTCGGTATCTTATTCTACATAGTTTGGTCTTTGATTTATGAAAAAATCGATTTTTTCAGCTATCTAAATATACCAGAGCTCTTAAGACGCTGTGAAGACGATTGTATAGCCATCGAAATACCCTTAAGCAAAATTGAAGAATGATCAATTATTAAACATTTTCGATCGAAAAACTTTTTTTTTAATTTCTTAGAGAGTAAAAGATGCATTTATGAAATTCTTTGTTGATTTTTCATTATTTTCTGATTTTATTATGACTTGAAGTACATGCCACGATACAGAAAAACTGTTAAGAAATTATAAAACTTGAATTATTCAAGTTTACATATTCAATATGTGAGAAATTCTGTATCTTTTCAATTATTTCGCATCTGTTCGATTTTTTCGAGGCCGTGTTCGTACATAGTTCATTTTATCGATACACAAGAAAGAAAATCGATTTTGTCGACTTTCTGAACATACCAGTGCTCTTAACGCTTCGAAAACGATTGTATAGGCATAGACATATGCTTAAGTAACAATCAAGAATAATCGAAGATCAATTATTGAATATTTTCGATCAGGGAGATTTCTTTTATAATTTCTTAGGCGTGCGAAAGATTTATTTCTGAAATTATCCGGTGATTTTTCATTATTTATTGATTTTATTATGAATTCAAGTATATTTTATGATACAGAAATGTCGTTATGAAGTTATAATACTTGAATTCTTCTCTAGAAAATCTGTATATATATATATGTGTGTGTGGGAGAGAGAGAGAAATAGAAAGCGAGTAACTATATGTATGTATTTGTGTAAATGTATCAACCATTTAATAACTAAAACTAATTAAGCTAAATGCGATTGACAACAGATCAATAAACTACCCCTGCCCGCCGTCCGCTGCCATCATCAATCGCGCCGTTCGATTCGTCGAAGAGACAGTACGTTCCGACCGTTTCGAAAAAAAAATGCACGGACTCGTGAAAACGAACTCATATTTGTATCATTTTTATCTAATTATCGAAATTAAAAAAAAAATCCGTCCACTGCGTCGGCGAGTCCGAACAAACACAATAGTATTTGCGCGTGGGGCACAATATCTCTAATGAACTGATTTTAATGAACACGCGAAAAGGGATTTTCCGAAAAAAAATGTATATGTAATTTCTCTAAACGGTTACAAAACACTGCATGTGTGTACGTGCGCGCACAATACAGGATGTAAAAGGATTTGAGGTTTAACAAAACCTCAGATTTTTAAGGATTACGTGTTTTCGTCTCCCGTTTATTCATACACACACACACACATATATATATATATATATATATATATATGTGTGTGTGTGTGTGTATTAATTCCTAAACTTATGTTTATTCGTACACTTTTTATTTGTATTTGTAACTGTTTTCTTTGTATAAACAGTATGCATGAATTCCAGAATTCATTCATTTATACATACATTCATATATATATATATATATATATATATATATATATATATATATATATATATTTAAAAAATAGATAATGCACAAACCGTTGCACAAACAAAACGAAATCATGGTTTTTATAATCCATTTGTAGTCGCTTATGAAAACCAGATTACGGCTAAAGAATTCAACCACCTCTGCGTTATACATATTAACTAGAACGTATAACCAAGTACTTACTGAACACTCGCACTAGGGGAGAGTGTATATAAATTTATTTTATGTTGGTAACACGTCATCAATGAACACGGAACATTTTCCTACAAGAGAGTTATTCAGATCGCAAGCGTTCGGTTTCAGTTGAACGTTTCACTCTTGCTCGTTGTATCCGTTGTATCTTTTCTATGTGGCTTTCTTTGATTTCATTTCGAATATGCCGGATAACGTTCTGTGTGTCTTAGAGTTCCGGACAACTACACATACTCTAATCAAGTATAAATAATTATTAAATAACGATCAACCAAACACCATTTGTGGAACGTTTGAAGAAAGATTAGAAATGATTTGAATTGTTCACAGACTAATGAGTATTGTCAATTATTTTTATACATTTTATATTTTAATATTTTAGTTTAATTCAATACTAAAGTACAATTGAAAACCAAAATACAAAAGGGAGGATAACGTATTTTAATTTTTGTTTTTGTTTAATACTGTTATGTAGAATCCTAAGTTGAATCATCATCATTATATATATATATATATATATATATATATATATATATATATATATATATACATTTTTATATATAATAATTCGAATACCAAGTTTGAAGACCATGAAAAAGACATCTGCGACGTGAATACCATAAAATAAACATATAATCTTCAAATCTTTATAAAGAATGTGTGTATATATATATATATATATATATATATATATATATATATATAACTGAATATATGCATGTATATATGAATACGTATGGTGTTTTACGAACGGCTCTATTGTGTTCATTAAGTAAAAACACTTCATTAAAACTGAACGCTTGCGGTTTTAATAAACTCATGTATATCATTTTTAATCGTATAACGAAAACAGCCCGGAGACCATTTAACATTTTATTTGTTTAATATTTGTTTTCTTCCAGTTTATTGCACTATACATTTTTATTGCATAAAAACTCAATTAACGTTCACGCACACTTCTACTCAAACAAAGGATGACTGTATCTATCTGTCTGTGTGTGTGTGTGTGTGTCAGTGAGTGTGTGTGAGAGAGAGAGTATTTCTATATAGTGAAATCAAAAACATATAATTAAGATTGGTGTCTGTACGACGTGAATGAAAAATATATGAATAACTATTAACAAATAATTACATAATTCGAATTAATCATACATTTTACTAAATAAGTTTGAATTTTTTTTTTAATAAAACCTTGTAGTTATTAAAATTATTTTCTAGTCTTGAATATTTAGTGCATGTCTCAATTAATATATATATATATATATATATATATAATGAATACACATTTTAATTATGTGTTCTATACAAACTCTATAAAGTCAAGTATCATCAAAATTAATTAATTTTCTTGAGAACTATCAAGCAGTAAAGACAGTGTTTCTTTTAGATTGAAATTACATCGAAAGGAATTTGCAGACTTCATGTAAATCTATTATGTGTACAAGTTCAGTCCATGAAATGTTTTTTTTTTTAATATATATATATATATATATATATATATATATATATATATATATATATAGACAGAAAAGGGTTAAATATTTGTAATAGTTTCATAAATTAATTTATCACTCATCCCACAAACTATTAAAAGAAGAACATTCAGTTTATGAACAGAAATTTTTTTAGTATTGTTATACTCTAATGTAGTAAATTCTTGTAACTTATTGAATGTTTTTATTTGATATGCATTTCTCTAATAGTTTGCTTTTTCTTTTTGTTTGTTTTTCATATTACTGTTTAGAAGACGAAACTAATTTCAATTTTTTGTAGTGTGAATTTATTCTGTATGATGATAAAAAAAATTACACAGACTTTCTTCACTTCCTAAATTGTATACATCAAAAAAATAAATTAAATCATATATTATTATTTTTATTATGTATGAAAATATCATTCAATATCTTGAAACTTGATACAATTTCCTTAACAGTCTCTGAAAAGTGTTCCAGGAATTCACTATTTACTGAATTTGTGTATCTAAACAATTTTTCTTCTAATTAAAACATATTTCCTATGTGTCATCTTAATACTGACTATTCTATGTATTAGAACAGATCTATTATGCAAAATATTTAAATAGATTTATAAAAAAATATATATTTTTAAAATACCTAAATTTTAAAATAAAGAAAGCAAAAATGTGTATTAATTCGAGGGTCACGAATCTCAATTATTTTTTTACCAACCTAACAATTGAAAAAAAAATGTTTAGAAACGGCGACAGATACGCAAAATCAGTAAATCGTAAATTCCTGCACCATTTTTCAGAGACTGTTCAGGAAAGTGTGTCAAGTTTAAACTGTACGACAACAAAATCGAAGAAATGTTATGAAAAGTATTTTATTTTTACTCTTACAAATAAAAAAATATTAATAAACTCTTGATTAAAAGTTTGTTAATTTCTTTAAAAACTGTTAAAGATTGGTTCAGTCTTTCAAACAAACTAGATTGTGGATGGAATCAATAAAAACAATAACGTTTATTCTTCATTAGTGTTTTTTTTATATTTGATTTGTTGATATAAGCATGTCTGTTTATAATTAGTATCATTTAAAATTGTTTAAAATTATATTTAATCACTATAATATAATATTATTAATATCTTGTTCTGGTGGTCTTCCTTATTTTGAATTAACTGTATATTTTTCATGTGTAAGGGCTGATCTAAAAGGATAAGATATTAGTTAAAAAATTATCCTGGTGTTCATTTTGGATCAGCTATAGATGGATAACAAACAATTAGTTTATCTAAAAAAATGAAAACTACTAGAACAGTCTATAAAGGGAATCACAATTATAAAATCAAAAAATTATCATTATTAATTATACTAAATGTTATTATTGATATAAATACTTAATTTTGGATAAAATAATTAACATTTATATATATATATATATATATATATATATATATATAATTTTATAAACCACACCTTACTCAAATATATTTAGAAATATTTATTGTAAAATTTCAGACGTTTACGATGACTCTTTCCCGACTGAATGGCATATCCATTGCGTTTAATTTCAATTTACACAAACACACGTGTATACAATTTTAATTAAAACAGTTTCAATTATTAGCAGGGATGTCTCCCTAACAGTTTCATAGAATTTTACTCACCGCCTGTAAAAAACTTACTACATAATTTTACTATTGATTTTATGTAATTAAAACAGAAGTTTTATCAATTCTGTGCTCAGTTTAAATGGTCTGTGCTTTTTCTCTTATATATATATATATATATATATATATATATATATATATATATATATATATGTGTGTGTGTGTGTGTGTGTTTATGCTGTATATTAAAAGAGAATTGGCGTGGATGTAGCATTGACGCGAAGGGAGCCGTTTTTAATTGACCACACAGACAAAACAATGTCCGCAAAGTACACTACGTTTCTTGTCTCTGCAAGAATAAACAAGCTTCTCTACAACACTGTGACGGTTTCCGCGACCACTCTGCACTGTTGTGGTTAGCTCGTTTAAAAGCGCGGTGCACGGGGGCAGCAGTTGACGACTGCTGTTATTATACGGATCGCTGGATATTTTATTTGAAAATGTTTCTGTTACTCTGGTACAGATTATAAAAAAAAATCCTCATGCAGATACAAAACAGATATCGTGAATAATCCGTTACGTTTGTCATTTGGCAGAGAACGGGGAGGGATGTGTTCGTCTATTGTTTGCCATTTTGTGTTCGGGTTAGAGTTGAACATATAGCCAGTTGTTTGATTGTCAGTTCATAGTTTAGTAGATGATTTTTTGACGTGCTCCATCCTCAAACAAGGCATAATAGAAATTATATGTTTCGCCAATGAATTCTTTTTTCATCTCACAAAGAACGAAAACATTTTCAAGTCAAAAATGTTCAATAAATCATTATTGATCATTTCTGATTATTACTTATACGCATTTAAATGACAATTTCTTGAGCTTGAAAGCACGGTAGATACTGAACAGAAATCTATAATTTGATCAAAATTAAATAGAATCAATTAGAAATTAAATTTATCCATAAAAAACTAAATCGATTAGAACTGAAAACTTACTACTCACTGTTGTCTACACAACAAAACAAAACTTTTTAGCTTTGTTTTGCAAAACTTTTTAGCTCTGATAGAAAAACAGTTTCGTGAATATTCAATCTTTCATAAAAGCGTTCATATCTGGAATAAAGTAAATTATTTCATATTGTAATCGCTGCTTTCTCCAGTGAAAGCTTTTAAGAATGGACTTATTGAGGAATCAATAAAACGACAGCTCAGTTACTTATTAGAAACGTTCGTAATGGACTTGCTGTCTTAAACAGGCGTATTTCTGATTATTATTGTTGTGAACATAATAATGTGTCTCTAGTTATTTAGAATTTATTGATTTATTACACTTTTTTTTAATGTTCATCCACGTGGAACTGTTTGATGTTGTTTCAATTAAAGCACCGTCTGTGCATATATCTACTCTTACATTATTCTCGGTGTACTTAATTCTCAGTAAACAAACATGTTCATCTGGATTTATACCTGCACAACTATCCGTAGTACTTATTATTATTATTATTTATCATCCACTATAATGATATCATTACAAAACCGACAACAATACGAACTAGAGCATTCCTGATACGACGTCGTCCCTCTCACTGTTATAATATAAAATCGAGTATAAGAGTTTTCATTTTAATGGTAGTATCTTCTTGTACGTGGTTCTGAATATAATGATCTCCTCCTTCACAGTGATTCATTAACTGGGCCGGCTCATTAATACACAGCTGAAGGCGATCCACACGTCGCGCGCGCCATACATGAAAGAGACGTCCGTACAATTATCCGTGTCGGGATTCGATTCCGTCGCGCTCTGTCGCTGTGCCGTCACGTCGCGCCGAACGGCGGAAATCGCGGCATAAATGAAACGTCGCTAGAACGAAACAGACAAATACGGAACGTGTGCACGGTTTTTGTCGTCGGAACGTTCGACGCGAACGGCGAATAGGGGACGTTCGTGCCAGGTGTGCTGTGTTCGAATCTAGTGTCTTCGATTTTCGTCCGGTTTTCGTGGTTTGCAGAGTGTGTTAGCAAGGGCATCGTGTCTTTTTAGTGCGGAGATTCTGATCTTATTTTCAATCTTTTCTATAATTCTGGACATTTTTTGAACACTGTATGAATTCACTTTCAGAAATTAATTCTGGTTCATTTTATAAAGTAAGAAAAAACGTTTTTCTAATTGAAAATATTCAGTAATTGGTTATTGATCGTTTTTAATTAGTGCTTTTATAAAATTTGATAAAACTTGCAGATCTCACATCGTTTAGAAATAGAAGAAAACTTTTCTGTGCCTTAAAAGAGTTTCTTCTATTTTAACTCTCACAGTATGATAGAATTTCCATTGAAATGAGCATAAAAGAATCAAAAATTATCAATAATCAATTAATGACCATTTTTGATCAGAAATCTATTTGTATTTTTCAAGGCGAGTGAAAAGTACATCTGTGAAAGCACATTCTTATTTTCTAATCATATCAATTTTCTATTGGTACACTTTTTTATTGAGTTCAATTGACTCGATTAATAGAATACAATAACCAGCTGATTGAATAGAAATGCCATGTAAAAGGGGAGAATGCAAAATCACTTCTTGCAGGTTTATCTGCTTGTACAAGAAATATAAATATAATATAAATGTTATTTGAAAAATTCATTTATATGATTTATGGTTTTTGGGTTATCAAAAATCGTTTGTGCAAGCAATAAATATGTCTTTTTATAAATGCAATAAACGGATCTTGTTGTAAAAGAAGAAATCAGAGAAAGATGGAAAGATCGATGTATAGAATGAAATTTAAAAATAGAAAAACAATTTATAATACACAAAGAATGAGTAAAAGATTTAACAATTAAAATCAGTAAATTAGAATAGATTTGTGTAAGACATAGTGAAGATTACAGAGGATAACAGATTGACTACGTTTCTTGTTTAATGGTAATATTAAAATGGTAGAAGAAATAGACGACTGTCTGTTAAAATATGTATTGATATGAAAAGAATAGAGAATGGACTGTATGGTAGAAGTAAAGAATCGAAGAAAATTTCGATAAATTGATGGTGGTGATATATTATGATGGCCGCTTGTCAAGTACTGTGGTTAAATAAATTTTCACAGATGAATCAATATTAAAAATCGATTTCCACTCATCAGTAGATCCCGAAATGTCCTTCTGATCAAAAGATATCTAATAACTATTTACTGATCATATTTTTTTCTTAGAAATTGTTTGCATTTCGATAATTATTGTGTCATCCTCACAGCAATAAAAATTAATAAAATCTACATTAACGACCTGATGATGGTATCGCTATTAAAAATTCATAATTAATATAATAACACAATTAAATTATCAATTAATAAACATGTTTGATCAGGAAATGATGTGATTTGCAGAAGAGTAAAAATTTTTTTTATAACAAGTTCCGTTGTCAATTCTTCATCTACTCTTTTTAAATTATATCTGGCCCTTATTTACATTTCTTGTCAATGTATTTGTAAATCGTATTTCTGTTTATTTCAATTCTATTCAATTTTTTTTGTAGTATTTGGAGTATCTGAATCGGTTTGCCATTAGAGACTAATCTTTCAATTCTGTATATAAAAACAGGTAGAATATTTTTTCAAATTTAAATTTTAGATTTCTCTCTCTCTCTCTCTCTCTCTCTCTCTCTCTATATATATATATATATATGTGTGTGTGTGTGTGTTGTCCAAATAAAAAATGTAAATATTCCTAATTAAATTATCATTTATTATAATTAAATATTTATTTAAGACTAGAATCGAATTAAAAATATCAATTTATAATTCATGTTTGTGGTAGTTAATGAAAGGATATTTATTTAATGACCATAAATTAATTTATAAAAAAGGTACAGTTAGTTGATGTAACTAAAAAAAATGTCTGAAAAATTAATTATCAAAAATACATATATTTATATATATATATATATATATATATATATATATATATAATTAATAAAACAGTCGTAGAGACGCAATAAAAAAAAATTAACTTTTCGTATGACGTTAGTTTGTGTACAACTAAATGTGAAACAATATTCCAGATTTAATTAAATTAATACTTTTAATAGTAAATATGTTAATCATTTAATAGAACAAACCTAAACATACTCTAATGAACTTACAGTATTTAATTAACTTAATGAAATTATTGCATGAAAATGATTTAATTAAAATGAATTATATATATATATGTATATATACATATATATATATATATATATATATATATATATGTATGTATGTATATTTCTTAATGGATTTATTTATAAGTATAGTTGATTTAGATTAATTATAATCGTTTATATGAATTACACATTTTTTTTGGTTGTTATTTTTTTTATTATTTATGAAACATTGTTCTAGAATTAATTGTGAATTGGTAAATATGTATTTATTTAAAATAGGGTTGTTTAAATATAGTAGTAATTAAGAAGTATATATATATATATGTCAGACAAATATAAACCGAACTTTTTCTCCGTACTCTTTACTAAATTAATATTTTTCAAATGTAAACATAGGTCATTTTTTTGTATAGTCTCTACAAATATTGAAACAATTTCGCCACAGGATTGTCAGTTTTTTCATTCCTGTATCGTAGGAAGTAATGGGACGTGTCCGAACCCAAGTGCACATGAACTGTTCCACCTCATATTTTTCGAATCGATGTACTCCCAGTGTTTCCTTGATAGATCCAAACAAACGGTAATCAGACGAGGATAATTCGGGCTGTAAGGGGGATATTCGTTTGTTTTCCAGTACATTTGCGTTAATTTCTCTTGGTTTAGGACGGCAGTGTGAGGCGTAGCATAGTTGTGCAGGGGCAACACGCAGTTTTCAGAAATTTTAACCCTCAAATTCATAATTTTTTTGAAAATTTAAAATATAATTGAAAAAAATTATATTTCTAGATTACATGATATACCTTTTTACATGACTACTCAGCAATTGACACAATTATGTTATAGAAATGTAACAGTAGGTGGAAAAAACATCTCTAGTATCTAATACCATCTATATAAACGAAAAATTAATATGTAGCAGTTCTGTAATCATATGTATTTAAGGGTTAAGTCATTGCGAATGATAGACTGCATTCTCTCATGTCTTATGTCAATTTTCTTACAAATTTTGTCCACTTTTAACCGCCGGTCACCTTCAGCAAGGTCTCGAATTGCTCGGATGTTGCCTGGCGTGATACTGGTCTCGGGAAGTTTCCATCTAAGGGGTAAATCCATTATTTATTGTTATATTTTTAATTGCAATGATTTCTTTTTTAATGTTAGTTTTATTTAGCGACATCTTTGTTGCTTGGTCTTTTGAAAATGTGGTTTTATAACTCTTACGGTGATTCTATGATTTAACGATTTTTATGGAGGGTTTTTCAGTAAGAATGCATTTTTTAATTTGAAATAAACCACAGAATTTGAGCAAAAATTTCAAGTTTCTTTATTGTAAATAATGGTTGCGGGTATGGTATTTATAAAGGAAAAATAATATCGTATAAGTGAGCGTTACGTTCTTTCTTACAAGTATCCATTCTTGTGTTAAAATTTTCAATAACATCCGCACACAACTGGGGCTCTATCTTACCAATTACCCTTCGGATTTCATCTTTTAGGTCGGATGTTGTTTTAGAATTATTGGTGTCTACCTGTCCTTGAACCTGATCCCAAATAAAGTAGTCCAACCGTGTTAAATCACAGGATCTCGATGGACAATCCTGCAAATAACGCGACCAGCAAATTTCGTTCTCAATAAATTAATTGTCGTACCAACTGTGTGGCTTGTTGCACGGTCTTGCTAGAACCACATGTCTTCCAGATCAATATCATCTAATTCTGTCCATAAGAAATTGATTATCATGTTTCGGTATCTTTCTCCATTCACAATAATCGCATTACCAGCCTGATTCTCAGAAAAGTAAAAACTAGTGACTCCACCGGACCGAAGTGTGGTGCAAACAGTCAACCTCGTTCTCAATAATCGAAGATTTGTTGATTCAGGTGGCCGATAATTCATTCATAATACAATTGTATTATTTCAGTGCGTTGTATTTTTGTCTACAAAAAAGCCATAACTAAAAATCGCAATGTGAAAACTGAACAAGTATCAAAAAATACAGCCATCAGTTTGACACAGTGAATTATAGCCCTCTTAAAAAAATGCGTTCCTATTAGAAAACCCGTTTTGCTATTTTCTTTTATATATATTTTTTATTATTCTTAAGTCGAGGGAGTTTACAAATTCGTCTATTTCTTCTTCTATCGAAAACTTTTATTTTAACACATTGGTAACCGAGAAGGAGATTTCTCGTTTCAGGCGATGTGCATAATTTCTTGATTGTTTTCCAGAAAACGGTATTTTTTTTTGTTTTCGAACATTATCAATCCCGTTACTGAGGATGTTTTCAGTTTGGTTTTTGACTTCGGAGCGACCGGTAAATACATAAAAGTATTCAAATAATTATAGTAAAAATTAATTCTGTGTTAAAATTTCCTACCTTCATAACAGATAAGGAAGACATTTTCGCAGAGGAATTTTGTGAATATTTTTCAGATGTACCGAGTAGTTGTGAAAATGAGAACAATTATTCGGATAGTGAGATAAAAGAAAGATCAGACAGCGACATTTTTCCTATGAGAAAAAAGTGTACTCGTACTCTATCTGATACAGACAGTGTGCAATTTTAGAGTTACTCATGTCTGAATAAAAAAAATTTATTCAAATACATATTAATTTCAAAAAAATGTCACATATCTTCCAAAATATTTGTATATGTCTAAAATCGCCGGTGTCATAGAAAATTTCAGCAAAACATTACCGGTCGGCAATGTGTTGAGATGTACAGAATTTATATATTTTAACATTTCTTGTTCATTATAATTTTCGTTTCTCTAAATCAAAAGTGATCGACCACGTATCGATACAATTTTATTAATTTAAATTTGACTTTTAGTACATTAATTATTGTTTGTTTTATTCTGATAGACATGTAATTGAAAAAAAAATAGTAAGAACAGTGCCTGTCGAACTCCGAGCTCGATTCGAAACTTCGAACACAAATCGCCGATCCTCCCCTACGCGACAGGATCGAAATATAAAGGATGATGTCGGTCCGCTACAGAATTCCGCTTATTCTACACAATTACTGACTTGTGTAACGTAAATAATTGTGTCTTTACAACGAAATAATGATCGTCGTGGCACACGGGCGGGACAGCGTGATTAAACGCGTGCGTGTACATAATAAAATGGCATGCTTAGAGGCCCGCGTGCATTCTTTCCTCGTTTTCGGGCCATGTGCTCATACATGACACACACACATACACACATGTATATATATATGTATATATATATATATATGTATATATTTCGGCGATCCGGTAGCGATTTTTCGACTGCGATGCAAGTGTGTAAAAGTGTGCACGAGGTCTCGGTCCGGGGACCGTCGTTTCATATCCCCGTCGACGTTTTTGACTCGTTGAATTTCTAATGACTGACTGACTGCCTGTACGGTTGGTACGTCGGTCGGTCGGTCGGTCGGATGGCTGCCTGCCTGCCTGGCTGACTGGTTGAAACACTAACAAGATCTGCTCCTCTGTCCTTGCCAGAGACACAGTCTCTCTTAATTGAGCACAGGATCGAGAATCGTTAGAGACACAAGACTCCAATTAGTGGCTTTCGTTTTGAATATTCAAATGATGCGATGTGTTTTGAAGTAAATTGTGTGTCGGTTGTTTGAGTTTTTCGGCGACTATTTTCAGCGTACTATTGAACACTTTACTAACAGTCCGTTAAACTTACCAAGTAAATTAATGTTAAATAATGATAATTATGTAAATGTACATACGTACATTTATGTGTGTCAAAGATTATAAAACGTTTTTTTTTATATATAAATAAAATTAAATAATGATGATTAACATTTTGAAAGCAATTGAATTATAATTAAATGAATAAATTAAAAAGTATACAGAAATAACAAATTGTAATTAATGGGACTTGAGTTTCAATTAAATTTTATTGTGGTAAAAAAAAATATCATTACAAAGTTTGATAATAATAATAATAGCAGGCGCACCTGCGTACATTCTGAATATATTTGTAAAATTAAACGCAGGAACTTGATAAATGAAGTGCAAGCCTTTAGATTGCGATACTAAAAAAATATTCTCAATTAATAAGAACGCTTGTTTGAATATTTTTTTTTGCATAACTGAATTCTTTTCCACCGCACAAAACCGTATCAAATTTTTCAGTGGAAAATATTTAATAAATCATTATTTATTTATCACATGATTCAACATATTTGGTGCTGTTTGTGAAGTCAGAAAAAAAACAATTTATTTGTGAAAGTGAATTCAATCAGTGTCAGAATTGTTACCGAATATTCATTTTTTGTTTGATTTTGTTATTTATTCTGTGAAAAAAGCTGCGATTTTTCTATCTCTAAACGTTTTAATAAAAATCTATATCAAAAAAACAAATAACTAACAATAAAAATGATTTAGCAATCAGTTTTCTAACATTTTTGATCAAAAAAATAGTTTGGCTTGTGACTGAAACAAGAATTCATTTTCAAACTCATACATTTTAACAAATCCTGTATTTCTATAAAATAAGATTTATTTATTAATACTTTTATCCATCTGCTAATCCAATTTTTGTTGATAAAATATCTTAAATATCTTGTTCTAGACAAAGAATAATACAAATGTCTTACTAAAGACAATCATCAGGAAGTTATGCCTGGACAAGACTTGCAATTGAAAATATCAATCAGTTCTGACATTGTGACTAAATTAAATTCCACAAATGAATTCATTGTGCATCCACAAAACCGAATCATTTTTGATTGCTCTCATCTTCATATCGATGACGAGCCTTTTATATATTGTCGATCTGAAAATCTGCATCGAAATACACATAAACAACAATCAATAATGATTCATTGAACATTTCTGTTCAGAAACTGTTTGTATTTTGTGACGCTTAAAAAGAATTCATTTGTGAAAAATATAACGTTGTACACTATTAGATAAAGATAAATGTAAAGAGTAGAAAAAGAAATATTTCTGTACTGTAAAATGCAAAAATTTATCACCATTCTTTACTTTTATAGATTTGATAATTTTTTTATATAAATGTTTGTAGGAATTTTTTATACACTACTATTAAGAAAATGGATGAAAGTTATATACTGCTTTTTGGACCTCATCTTGTTCACTACTGTCTTGTGAGGTTATGCCAACTACTTGAATAAAATATGTAGTGTTTTTTAAACGTTAATGTTTGCACTTCAGAGTCCTAAAACGTCGATAAAATATTTTCATTTAAAACAGAATTATGATTGATTCAATTTGAAGACATACTTGAAATGAATTTTCACATCTAGTATAATCATTTTTTTTCAATTTTAATATATTTCTAACATCGACACTTCTAATAATATGACTATAGATATTTTTTGATTGTTGCTTACATATTTTAAAACAAAAAAATCTAATAACATATTAATTCATACACAACTCTACTATCGCGATCATTAAACGTGAATCTTCTTCCCTATCATCGGATTTAATAACGACTCCTTTTTCCATATTCCTCCGTCGTTTTCGTAGAGATCGACGCAGGACACGACGACGTGTCGATATGTATAATGACTGCATACTACTTGTTACATAGATAGACGGAGAGTGTATCCGAGAAACTAAATGTAAACCACAATGCCTACCTGAAAATTAGTTCAATAAGAATAGTCCACGCTTCGTCGTCATTATAATGCACTGATGTTGTCCTGAAAGAAGTTGTATAGTCTGTCCTTTCGATACGATCGTAATCGAGTTTCAGAAATATTTTAATGACAATACACTCATATAACATGTATACGTATATATATATATATATATATATATATATATATTTGAATAATAATATATTATTTATAATTTTTTCATGAAAAGTATGTCATTGAAAATTCATAAAAATTAGTGTAAAAAATAGATTTTTAAACAAATCAAGTTTATAATTGAATTCTTTACTAAACCACACAATCTGTAATTTTTTTCTGATTGGTAAATGTTAAGTAATTGATTATTGATTATACTTATATGCATTTCGATGGAGATTTTACATCCTGAATGCTCAAAAATATAGAAAAACCTGATTCTCAGGTACTTTGGCGTTGGGAGAATAATCATTTATTGAAAATTTTTGTTGTTTGAACGAGAAAAAATAATTCATTTGTGGTAATGTCTGTCGTTTTGACATTGTGAAATTATATTCAGTTTACAATCTGCATCAGTTTCTGTTAATTCTATTGGAAATTTACTCATAATAACCATTAATTGACCATTTTCTGACCCATTAATTGACACTGTGTCTAAATTAATTTCCACAAATAAGTTTTTCACCATTTCATAAAGTACAGAAAACTATTTTTGACAAGAAATGTTCAGAAAATGATTTTTGATTGTTGCTTATATGCATTTCGATGATTTATAGTCTCTTATATGTATTTCGACAACGATTCCATCCTCTCTTGACCATTAATGCACATACAAATCATCTAAAAGGCATATAAAAAATATTTCTATTGTTTTAAACTCTGGAAATGATGGAATTATAATCTAACTGCGCATAAATAGCAATCAAAAATTTTCAAAAATCAATTATTGAACATTTTTAATTTGAAACCTATTTATGGAGTGAAAAAATATATTTTTTTTATGTAAATAAATTCATATTGAGTGTCAGAACAATATTTTCTTACTTGTTAGAGAAAATTGTAACGAACGAAATCAACAGATAATTCTTTTCAATTTAAATATCCATTTTGTATGTATTATTTTTTTTAAAAAAAATACAAGCTCAAGGGATTAAAAATGATAAATCAATTTTCGATTGGAACTTTTGTAGTTTGTAGATGGCAAAAGAAGAAGCCAATCTCAAAACTGTATTATTACAAAATAATCAAAATGACTATCAATCCTCAGTGTTACAGATATCCAAACAAATGTCTTCATACAAAGATTATACAGTATTTCCACTTACTAAATTTCCAACCGGCTATAAAAAAAATATAAAACAAAGGTTTCAATATAGAAAAAACGTTCACCTAGCCGTGCACGTCGAACGAAACGGCGCCAGCAAATTCGTTTAAAAACATTTCAAAAACTGTCAAGTGAAAAAAAATTACCCCAGACAACCATGAATATATATTTAACATTAAACACTTATTTAGTTTTCAACATTTTGAATATTCATACCGAGTCCGTACATAATTAAAATTTGTTAACATCCTGTGCGTACAGTGTGAAATAAATATATATATTTATATTAATATATTAGATGGTGGATGGATCTTTGCAGTGCAAAATGTTTATGCTGATGGATGCGACTTCGATTTTTTTTCTCGTACGTTTCAGCTCCCGGCTATAATTTTGTTGTAAGATCGTTATTACTGATAGATCTGTATCACATTCGAAACTACATAGCCAGTGTTTATGCGATATCCATCGAACCAGCGACGATTTACATTAAAACGTACGAATAATCATCATATTTTCGAGGTCGACCATGATACTATAATTATTATTATACGAATTATTATCTTTGCTATAAATAATAATTAACGTTTTACCAAAAAAGCATATACATATATATATATATATATATATATATATATATATATATATATATATATATGACGTGTCTAAATATTTCATGTGCAATAAAAATGATTTGTTCTAGATAATAATTACAATTATAATATATACTTAGACTTTATAAACAGTAGTTAAGACACGTCTTCGGGCTAATTAGCAACTGAAAACATGAGATACGATTATTTATTAGGGCGTACATTATTTATTAAAAAAGAAAACAGATATTATTACTGTTCGAGTGGATATTTTCGACGGACAGAAACGTGCTGCCCAGAACATGTTTTTCATAGAGACGTTATGCATACATTTTGACAGTTAATTAAAATGTATAAAGATGTCTATAAATTAACAGACGTGTAATTCTTTTCGGGTGTTCGCTATTTGTTGTATTTCACATCGTAAAAATTAATTTGAATATTATGCATTAATGAAAAGTTAATTTTAATTATTAAAACGCGCGCATGCAACCTGCCATTATTGTTATCAGTCCGATGGTCGTATAATATAATTATATATATATATATATATATATATATATATATATATATATATATATATATATATACATACACATTTATATTTATATACAGAGTGTTTTAAAGATAGATTTATAAATTATTTTCTTTATAGTTCGTACATGAAGTGAAAAACTGATACTTTTATTTCATTACGAGGACGGTTTGAAGAGTAACTTGGTTCCATATTAAAGACAACAGGTTCAGTTTCAGGTTGTACTTTATTTTTCGATACATGCATAACGTCTCTATGAAAAACATGTTCTGGGCAGTACGTTTCTGTCCGTCGAAAATATCCACTCGAACAGTAATAATATTTTTTTTATTTTTTGAAACTCAGTATCCTTGACCCAACGTGTGGTGCATCTTCGATGCTCGTTCTTCCACGTTTGAATTCATTCGTCCAATGTCGAACGGTTTCTTAGAAAGGAGAAGATTAATCCAATTAAGAAATACCCTCTCGTGGATGTCTGTCTCTGTTTTCCCTTTCAAAAAAAAAAGAGCTGAATCATACCTCGAATTCTGATTTTATCCATTTTACGTTTTAGGATGATAATACTTCATAGGGCATGAGGAGAAAGTCCCAGTTTCTGTGCACAATATCTAATGGAGATGCACGGTGTTTCGACCGAATGTTATAGCGGTATCTGCAGTATTCTTGAAGAAATAAGATCCAATGATACATCCGAATCATACTATCACTTTAAGGTGGATGTAAATTTTTTTCCTGGATTAATTGAGACTTTTCAGAACCACAGAAGTGGTTACTTCGCTTGTTGAAGAAGTTACTCAAGTTAAAATGAACGTTGTCAGTTAAGATGATTTTCTTCCAAACGCCCAAGTTGTCTGTATTGGGTTGCAGCAACGAATTGCTGTATACGTGACGTTCATGATCTATGGATTGAAGTTCTCGTGTCAACGGAATCTTACATGAGAAAAAATATAAACCTTTCTTTAAAGTACTCCACAGAGCATGAAAAGAAAGTCCTAGTTTGTATACATGATGTCTGATAGAGGTGTTAGTTATTTTGGATCATGCTCTGGTGCACAGCTACAATATTCCTCGTTGAGTCTTCAATGCAAACACGCATGGAATTTAGTCTATCTGGTATTGATCCATTTACAAATTGGAATATTAAGAAATTACTCTACAACGTAATTACTACTGATTTTTTTATATAGTTTTCTAAGCGTCGCCAGAATTGAAGACTGATTTTCATGAAATGTCTTTACCATAAGTACAAGCTGTTTCATCAAATAGCATTCCATAATGAATTTAAATGTCAAATTTCGACTAACGCAAGCTTATCAAACCAAAATGGCGACCAATCAGTTTTAAGCTTATATTTCAAACAGTCTGTATATATATATATATATATATATATATATATATATATATATATATATATATATATATATATATATATATTTATATATATATATACATTGCTTTCGTGTTTGTTAGTGCTTTGGTTATGTTATTACAATTTAAAATAAACTAGAATTCTCATTACCATAACACCTTCATTATTCGCATATAAAATTAATTATACTAACAGAAAATAATTGGACTAACAAAGCTAGACGCGCCTTGACATCGCGGTACAGTTGGAGCGACAAGACATGAAGTCGTTTTATGTCTTGTTCTTTTTACCACGTTTCGTCACGAAAGCACATACAGAACAAAGAAATGTGTTAATTGATAGAAAGCTAGATTTTTCTGTACGTCGGTGCTCTGAATAAGGAGCCATCTTCATCGAAACGCATATAAATCAAAAATGATTTAATGAGTGCTGTCGATCAGATTTTCTTTACGGTTTGTGGATGTGAAGGAAGAATTCATTTTCGAAAGCGGAAACTTATTGTAAATCGAAAACATTTCTTCATCGAATTGTTATCCTGGATATCGATCGTTTATTTTCATATGCGGATCTTGTCGATCACGCGCGAAGTCGTTTCTTTTAAAATCGGTTCTCATCTTCGTCCTCTTCTCACGTCTCTAACTGATTTTGGAAAGGATTTACAAGTTATTTGCTTGCATTTCATTCATGTTATAATGCGGAAATCATGTTCTGAAATAAGTTGAAAATCTACTCTAGGATAGAAAAGACTAGGCTGATTACAAAAGAAACGATTTCCAATCTTAAATCCAGAATCTGCTTAGAAGCATGTTCATTGAGTCGTGATTTGAGATTATCAGACATTCACATGTTCTCTAATTTAAATAAACATTGTCTATGAGTCTAAAAAGAGGTTAATGAATTGAAAAGAAAATTTATTATTACTAAATATCAGGTTCTTTGGTTTATCTGATAATAGTTTATAAATTCTTCAATGCACATGAGGACTATATCAAACAATCGAATGAATTTGTCCTTATTTCCATATTAGGTATTCTGATTTGAAATAGATTTTCTTTTAATAGCAAATTTAAAATCAACTTGCAACTTTACATAGAGATTTAATTATCATATCTTTTTAGTAGAAACACTATCATCTAGTATTATTTTTAATACAACTGAATATAAATTCAATTTTAAAACACAGACTCTTTGATGTTATGAGATTTCTGTTATTGTTTTTTCTTTATTTCAGCTGTAACTCCTGACTATTATTTTTCAATTATGTGATTTTAGAAAATGTATAAATCAATGTAAATCGAATTTTTTCCTAGTTTTAAACCATTAGAAGTGTTAAAATTTCTTTTTATTCTAATATTATTCTGTATTAATTATATAGTTTTTTAATTGTGAAAAACTGGTGACATTTTTTTCATGAAATGTATATATTCGTGCATTTATTTCTCTCTCTTTCTCTCTCTATATATATATGTATATATATATATATATATATATATATATATATATATATTATTGATAACAAGACTGATGCGCTTTAACTCCAAGACAATACCGCCCCGACAACGTACAACGTCAGTAACAAAAAAAGACAAAACTCGAATTGGCTGCTCGTCTGACACGCATAAGACAAGCGGACATAATGAGCAAAGACTGTTATAAATAAAAAGATGCGACGGACGTGGACCGAAAGCTCTGTCCAATTAGAATTTCGCATCGGCAATGTCGTTAGATCGTTCGGGTGCCGGCTTCGACGCTCGACACGCCAGTGGCCTCACTGTTGCGGTTTTTAATGAGGCGTTCCGAATTGGCCGCCAGTTCGACGATTATTTTTGCATCTATAAATAGCGGACGAAACGGGCCAATTAATGTGTTTCATTGTCATCGTTAGTGGGCACACACAGTGGATCCGGTTGCGGTTTTGCGCGCTCGGAATTCATTCCATTTGACATCTCGTGGACCACTTAAACGTGAAACGTACACTTTATCGACGTGTGTGCGTTTTTTTTTTTGCTTAATTGGCGTTTGTATTGTGATGAGAAGTGTGTTTTTTTCCTGCTCGTTTTGATTTCTAAGCAGTCGTTAATTAGCGACGAATGTTGAAGATCGACTACTGCCCATTCCTACCATGTCTTGCATATAAACGAGTGTAACAATGAATATCATTATTTTGTAAATAAATATTTTAATAGTAAGCATAAATATCAATCAAGAAATCATCTCCAACCAATTATTGAACATTTCTATCTAGAAAAAATCTGATTAAAAAATTCAATAAACGATTATTAATTTTTTTTATTGTTGCTTGTGCGAATTTCAATTAAAATGTTATCATTTTCACTAAATATCTGAGATTTGCTCTAAAATTTTGCTTTAACGCTCTGAAGATTATGACATCTGCGCCGAAATGCGTCTAGATAACAATCAAAAATTATTACTAATCATTTATCGAAAGTTTTTGATGAGATTTTTATGATTTTGTAAGAGAAAAACACTTTATTTGCAAAAACTAAATTGTGAAAAAAATATATAAAATAATGGAAGATGTTTTTAAGATGGAATTTTGTTATATTTTTCCATAAACATTCATCTTCTATAAAAAACACATTGATTTAATTTGTACACATAATATATTATTATAGTTGTATCTATTGACAGGATTTTAAACTGATTTTTTAGTTTGAAATTAATTGATGTTCTGATCGATGTTAAAATTTGAATTTTATTATTAATTTGAAAACAAAAAACTAAAAAAAATCCCACATACTGTCCGACAAAACAGCTCATTCGATCTGAAATTTAAACTCGTGATAAATTTGTTGATAGTTGTATTACCATTCTGTTAATAACCATCTCAAATATATGTTTGTATACGAGTATTTTGAAAAGGTATTAAAAAAAACCGTTTGCACATTCCCATTGAAATATAATCCGTACATTTCGAAATAGGGAACAAAATAATACCTCTCGAAAATGTTGTTGGCCGACAATCATACATAACGATATGTATATACGCCCGTTTTGTATTCCCATCATCCACCTAAATACGTACATATGTAAAATGCACGATTTAATATGAGGAAAAAAAGCCCGTCCGCGAGTCTCGTCAACTGACCGGCGATATTCGGCTACCATAGTGACGTCGAAAGTAGCATCGTGGAGCTACAAGAGCAGGATGGCCGCTCGATGCCCATTTCTCTAATAACGATTGTCGAGTGGACACCACTTTAGTCGAGAGCCAATTTAGATTTTTCAGACGTACATTTATATATATATATATATATATATATATATATATATATATATATCACGAGTAAAAGTATTTTTTGATATTCTGCATTTTCTCTACCAGAAGAATAATAATAACAATAATTGATACTTTGGAAAGCTTACGTGCACGAAATGAACACGGATGAAGGACGGATGACGGATCTTACCGCATTTTTTCCCTTTAAACGATTCGTTATGTTTAAAGTAAGATATTTTTTATTAGATTTGATTACACTTTAAGATGTATCACAAATATATATATATATATATATATATATATATATATATAATATAAATACATATATATATATATATATATATATATATATATATATATATATATATATATATATATATATATATTTACTATTCGAATTATACCGGACAATAATTCAAAAAATTCAGTGTCAAGATTGAAAAAATCGTTTTATTTACCGGAGCAATTATCTTGGATAAAAACGAACCTTTAGAAATGATATGAGTATTTTTTAATATAAATATATATATATATATATATATATATATACAATATATATATATACAATATATATATATATAATCATCATCATCATCAGTCTCTGTCAATCTACTGCTGAATTAAAACTTCTTCCATAATTTCCCATTTTGTACGATTGAATGCCTTTGTTTTCCACTGATTTCCAGTAAAATTTTTAATTTCTTTATCCCACCCGTTCATTTGTCTCTTTCTTGATATTTTTATATTCCTCGTGTCCCAGTTAATAATTTTTGCTGTTCACAAATTATTTTCTTTCTTTTTTCCGATAATTCATAAAAAGATCTGGTCAGAAACATTCAATAAACCATTATTGATCATTTTCGATTGTTGCGTATACGCATTTCAATACGAATTCCATCATTCTCAGCGTTCTAATTAATAGATTCAACTTATTGTAGATTCGACTTATTTCTGACTCACTCTACCTTGAAGATCCACTCTTATCATTTAATTCGATCGCCGATTCTTATTTTATAGAAACCAGCCTAATATTTAGATCAGATCTTAACAGTTTCATATCAATCAATCGGTTATTAATGACTCGATTAATAGTTTTATAATTGGATACAAAAAAAAGAAAAGAGATATAAGCTTATAATTTCACATAGGTATCATTTCCTATACATCTTATTTCTTTAAATATAATTTTTTATGTTTTCCTTTAGAAAATGATAACAGAATTAAAACAAGTTTCCGAACGAATTTATTATTTATTGAATATTTCACGAATGAGACTTGAACCTCGTTTCACTTTTTATAATTCAGTATTTTATAATTAGAATATATTTTATAAAAAAAACATATTCAAATAAGGCACACGACTAATCATTTCGCTGGATATGTAAATGTTGAGAGACCCGCATAAAAAATTAAATAATGAATTCTTAATATACAATACATAATTTATTATTATTTATAATGACAAGTAATTCACACACATCCTCATCCTTATTCATATCCACTTGCTATTAGACGACTACTACGGTTATGTACGCATACACACACAAACACATATTATATATATATATATATATATATATATATATATATATATATTTGTATGTATGTATATATGTGTGCCCTTGGCTTAATGAGGCCCTCATGTGGAAACAGATGAGTGTTGCTTGTGTACGCGACGGCGTGTCCCCCTCGACGTCATCGTCGTCGTCCTGTACCGTCGACCCACTCCTGTCGACTGCCGTTCGAGCCCCGTTCGTCGTCGGAGCTCTCGCTCCCGCGCGCACATTTGCGCCGCTCACCGACTTCGCTGAATATAATGACCAAAGCGGCGAGGGGGCTGAGTCTCCGCGCTAGAATTACAACACATTTAGGAGTGTTTGTTATTAAAATCACTTACGGTCCACGCCTGTGTCTCCAATTATCTTTTCACTCGAATATGGCCGACGCGACGGAATAAAACTAATTGTTTATTTTGCGTTTAATTAGAAATACGATTTATTTTATGTGTTCGGAATTTACCGCACACGTATATATATATATATATATTACAGTTGCGTTCAAAAAGATCCAACTACCCTTCATGATCAGAAACTTTATTGAGTAAATTAAGTTTGATCTGAAAGAAGAACTTAAATTATTATTATTTTTCTTTAAATGTATTGTTTAAAAATTTGAAAAATATATAAATTGAGGAAAAATAAACGATTTTAATTCTACTGACAATATCTAAACATTTAAACATATCTGTTTTTAAATTTCTTCTCTACAGAAAGAAATTATATTCGAATATATATATATATATATATATATATATATATATATATATATATATATATATATAATATTCGAAGAGTTATTTCCGTTTCATAAATGAGTTTCTCATTCGCTCTACAAACGTTATAACCAGTTTATGATCTAAAATGTTCATTAATGATTTTTATTTGTAACTTATCTGATTTAGATATCGATTCCATCATCTTTAGAGCGTTAAGTTTGAGTTTCCGGTCAACAATTTTCAAAAGATCGTTTTTTCTTGATTTTTCAATTCTTCAAGGTTTCAATAATGCACAATTCCAAAAAAAATTTAAAATCGGGTAATTACCTACGTTATAAGTGGACAAGTAGATGCCGGCGCTTGTAAAACTTTACTCATATAAAACTTGAAACGTTTTCTTCTCAAAATACCATTTTTCAAACTGAAGAGACAAATATCTCAAAATTCATTGAACACGCGAACCTTTCTTTAAATTTAAGAAAAAAAAAACGTTACTTTTCATTCAAGGAACATTTAATATTTTGAAATATTTCAAATTTACATTTTTTAAAGCGTCGAATAACACAAAAAATGCCAAAAATATGCATTTTGACTTTCAAACGTCGTAGCTTTGTCAAAAAAAATTTTTTTAATGTTCGGACGCTCAGCGAGACGGAAATTTTGTACTTTTTAAGAATATATTAGGTTTCTATGTTTCAAATCGACGCTCAAGGAGCTAGACTTCCCACTCTCGAAGAAAACTTCTGAGAATTTCGATACGAAAACTATTCCGACGCCGTTTTGTTTTTAAAAAAATTAGAAACCAAAAATTATTTTATAATCTATGTCTAAACAGATTTCCAATGAAATGCAGATTATTATAATAACATTATCTTTTTTCTTCTCTTTAGGAAATACACTTAAAAATTATCAGTTTTCGAGCGCTCTAGACTGGAATCTTCCCTTAACGTATAGAAAACTCTATCTTAACGCTTTCAGGATTATGAATCAATATTGGAATCCAAATAGTTATCAAAATCGACCAGTAATCATTTATTGATTTTTTTTGTTAGAAAATTTGTATGGTTTGGAGCGCAGCGGGGGGATAATTTAACTGTAAAATTTATTTACATTAATTAAAGACCGGTAACAGATTGTGATCTTCTTTTTTGAGATTTTGTGATATGAAACAGTTCCAACATCTCATGTGAAGATTAGTATGAGATAAAAGTCATACTGAAGGTTGAGAAATTATACCAACTGCTTAGCTAAGACATATAGTTGATTTTAAATATTAAGGTTGGCAATTGAAAGTACTAAAACGACGAGAAAATATTTTAATGTAAAACAGATTTATGCTTGTTTTAATTTAAAAGCACAGAATTAATTTTGACACCTAATATATTTTATACAATTCGAGTTTAACCCTCTGGACTTGTACATTTTTTTCAACTCACACCTACCAGCAATTCGAACATATTTTTTCAAACAGCAGGTAACAAATTACTTCAAATAATATGATATAGTATTGTAAATAATTCCTTCATTCAAATGAAACTTCAAAAATAGATTTCTTAATTCATATTTTATCGAAAAAATAATATTGTTACTTGTTAGATTTTACAATGTCCCCTCAGAGGAGACAGTCGTGTGAAAACATGTTTGTATATTCAAAATAAGTATTTCCAGTTTTATTCAGATATAAGTAAATATTTAGAGATTTAGAAAAACGTATCAATTTTTTTTTATTATATTTACATACTTTTTTTTACACATTTCAAGTTTAATTTCCTAATAATGTACGTACCCTATAAAGTGTCTACATATCTGGCAAGGGATGTAGAAATTCGTATGATATTTTAATACAAAAACAAACATCCGTGTATATTTTATTCAATTCGACGACCATGAAATAATTTATCCAACTCAAACGTGAATTATTTAATATTGAATGAACAACATGTACAAAATAAAAATCGGCCTGCCTATTATGCTATACTTATTTTTTGAAATAATGATGTTTACTTGTACATGGTTTGTTATGTAGGTTTATATTATACACACACACACACACTTACATACATTGTATAGTTTCGGGTAGAACTTTATCGGTGTGTGTGTGTGTGTAGAGAGAGAGCTAGATCATGCTATTCGGCGTTCATATTTATTATATATAACAAGCTAGAGTATGCGTCCACTGTTGATCATCTGAGCATGTAATGGTCAAACTGACCCAAGGAAAACAGAGTAACCAAAGGTGGAGACAGCCAGGAATAACAAACCTGCCTGCTCCTTGGCCTCTGCCTCTTCGTTTATACGCAACGGTGGTAGGACTCTTGAATATATTCTTATGATTGTAAGATATGATCGAGATAATGTTGTGGAATTTCATTTGTAATAAACGAAAAGAATGTCAGTTATTCGAATGGTACTTTCATATAATTCTCGTTATTAAGAAGCGTCGTTAATGAAATAAAAACCGGACACGAAAAATAACATCTCACTCTCTGCTCGCTAAGCTAGTAAGCTCCCTGTCCCATGGGTGGCTTTGTCTCCCATTTGTTGACGCTCACTCTCCCCTAACAAATAACAGAAATTAACAAATTATACGCACAAATAAACTGCGTGAAATGTAAGTGGTAAAATTTTTATCGGAAAAGTTAACAAAAATTAACAAGAAAAAAATATAATATTAAATTATTTTTTTAATCAATCTTCAATGAATACAATATTTTTAATAAATTTCTTATCAATTTTACTACAACATCGTATACCCTCTTTCGTTGCACACCATGATAGAACTATATATATATATATATATATGACTGATGTCAACCAATCAGAAGAGTCCACACGATTGTCATCGGCCTATCACAATACGAATAATTTTAAATAAATAATTGAAAAATTTAATAAATTAAATAATTAATAAGTTTACGAAAAGTGTGTACGGGATTGATTTTTAAGAATAGAGAGAAAACGTCAGTACTTGAGTTAAATTTCATGAAGACAAATCGTAATGATGATGATGTTTTTTGACTTTGAAATTACTATTTGAATATATTAGGTTGGTAAAAAAATAATTACTGTTTATGACCTTCAAGTTCATATACATTTTTTCAATTTAATTGTTTTTAAGTGGTCCAGAACTGTTGGATGACTAACGCCTAATTTTCGTGCAAGCTCTCGAATTTCTGTGCGTGGTTCTGATTCAACTACTTCAGTCGGTTGTTATGCACTGAAAAAGGACGCCCGCGACTTTTTTATCATCAAGGCTCTTATCCCCAGCGCAAACTTTTTAGAACCACCATTCCACTGTACGTAATACCCACATCAAAAGCATTGTTTAGTTTAAGAGCAGTTTCTGCTACTTTCTCACCTGTTTTGAACTCATAAAAATGCTCTTATTTGCTTCTTTTCCATATTTAATCGAATAGCCCAATTCAAAGTAAAATTAATGATAAAACTCAAGTCGACGTTGCCAAAACACCGACCGAAAAATACACTTTAAAAAGATATTGACATGAACAAGATGAAATGACACACATTGAAAGAAATAAGGTCAGAGTTATGAAAGCAAAAACTGCAATTATTTTCCCACCAAAGTAATATTTTCTATATCATCAGTGATTCGAAGTATCTACCTGAAGATACCAATAAGCGAAACTAATTGTAGAAAATATTCAAATAGTGACATTGAGGATAAGAAGCACAACTTGAAATTCAGGTACACCGATATAAAACAGAGTACAAATCATAATAATTTCAATTTTATTCTCTTACAGGATCATGTATTGGTTAGATAATTTAAAAGCTTGTTATCATTCAAATAGGTGTTTCAATTGTAGAGATTTGGCAAGCATTGTGTATGTGTTTTTTTTTTTTGAAAAAAAAAATACAACACCGTTGCAATAAATACTCTAATTCGACCGCAAATGTGACACAGTCGTCGGTTAAGGAATATTACTGCGTCGGCATAAAAATAAATTACGACGGAATCAACAAGTACGTCCGCGCGCGCTCCCTTCCCAATCCGACCTGTTATGAATACGGACTCCGGTGTGCTCCGGGCACGGCGCGAGCCGCTAACAGCCCGCTCGGACTTCGTTTACAATCTCGTTATTTCTGCAATGTCCAGCATAGTATAATATGCTTCATTTCAATTCGTCGACATCGTTTCCATATGTTTATTTATATCAAGTCGACCATATACCGTAAGGTATCTCCGTCTCGCCAGTTTCTTATTAGTTCATGCATAATGTCGGGATATGTTTTCTTGAAAATATAAGTAATTGTTGTTAAAACAAACAAACAAACGGACGGACGGCTCGACGTTTTTGTATTTCCGAAATCATTATTTATGATTCTTGTTTCACCGGTCAGAGTTTACAGTAGAATGGCGATTCGTTTGTATGGGTGTGTGTTTTTTTGTGTTCTTGTCTTCTAGTAAGTCGTTATGGATTTTTTTTTAAGAAAATGTTGTTCTTATGACTTCATACGTATAAACTTTCGAATTATTTTTAAAAATGTACCTTTTTAAATAACGTTATTATTTGCTCTTATTAAGAATGTCACTATGGATTTAGAAATAGTACAGTGCTGTAATATTCTAATAATTTAAAGCAGGTTCAAACAGAAATACAAATAAAACATTTTATCTACTTTAAGTGCTTTTTATAATTTTATTTTCTTCAGCAAGTCTTTCAATATTATTTTTTTGAAAAGAAAAACTTCACTAATGAATTACACTGCATCAAAATTTTTCGATCAAAAAAAATTCAATAAATCATTTATTGATTATTTTCACTTGTCATCATTTTGTTTTCTCGATAGTGTAAGAAAATATACTTTTTTAACAATCGATGCGACTGTTATTCTAGTATTTGAAATTGTATTGATCTACAAATCACCAAAATTGCATTTTGTGCTTTTCTTAGCATTTAGAAGTCCATGTATATATATATATGTAGAGAGAGAGAGAGAGAATTTTTAATTCATTACTGACTTACAAGAAAATTGATCTAATGTAACTATGATTGAAATTTACTCTCCCATCCACTTTAAATCCATTTGTAACTTTTAAAATTTCGTTATTGAAAAGCGAATAAACTTTTTAATAAATTTACTAGTTCAGTATTTTTTAAAAAGATGCTAGAAGTACATTTCTGAAGCTATTTTTCATTTCACTGAGGTTACTGTTCTTTTTTTTTGTTTCTCCATGACCGGTTTCGTCTTTAGTTGTCTTTAGATGAGTACACATCATTCATCTGAAGATGTCGAGACAGAGAAACAAAAACAAATAATAGTGATTTTTAAAAAAAGAAAAATATTTTCTAATCCAGGCACTCCAATAAATTACAAAAATGTATTTTTGTATGAAAGAAAAAAAAACGAATTATCAAAAAACTAATTATAAGTTTTTCAATTAATGTAATAAAATTTACAAAAAAAATACTTGTTCATCATACGGTTCTGACATAGCTAAATTCACTTTCTCAATGGAATTGTTTTAATCAGACAACCGACCATAAAAGAACTGATAAAAATGTTCAATAAATGATAATTAATAATGTTTAGATTCTATTTATGGGCATTTAGATAAATGATATCGTTCTCAGAGCGTTAAGGCACCGAAAAATCCGATCAATAATGATCTATTGAACATATTTGACCAGAAGAAAACTTTACGGTTTGTGGAATGAAAAAAAAATGTATTTGTTTAACGACTTGGTCACGTTTGTGTATTTCAATAAAATAAAGAAAAAAAAATAAACAGATTTCGTGATAATACTCTTTATGAAAACGTATTTATCTTTAAAAACAAACTTGTACATATTTGTGTTCGTATCGAGTGAGTGCTCGAAATGTGCTACGAAAAAATCTCATTGTCCGTCTTTAACTCTCGTCTTCTTTTCAGCCCTGTGTGTTTTTTAATCCGAAAGAAAAACCACCGACCGACGGCGTGCAGTGAGCATCGGCAGCCGCGGCGTCGCACCAACCACCACCACCACCATCGCCGTCATCAGATGTGCTGCGAGGTAAGATTGTGTTTGAATTGATTTAAGAATCGTTACATCGACGGGGTGTTACATGAACCGCCGCGTTTACACAACCGACTACGGCTGATCACCTCATCGCGCGCGAGACTCAATTTATTGTCTCTGAATTTGTCGGCGGTTACATCTTAATCAGATACCAATAGAGTACGTGTTTGCGATGACGGTTCTTTTTTTTTCTTGCTCGCGACGTGCGCGGCGTTTGATTTTGTCGAACGTCTTCTTCATTTGTAATCTCATTATAAAGAATTGGGCCGTTTCCCCATCACACACACGCACATACTTGTATAAAACTTCTTTATTCTTAGATAACGAAAATGTTGTATATTTTTTCAACAGGTATCAATCAGTAAGAATTAAACAATTTTATTTATTATTAAATAGTTCAGAAAAAAATTAGTATAAGTTAATTTCCAATAAGATTAATAAAGTCTTTCTATTTACATTTTAACATAAATATAATTTCATAGATATCAAAATGACAGCCAGTGAATCACCAATGTAAAATAAATACATACACAATCTTTTCTATCATTCAATCTTCTACAAGTTTATAAAAATAATTCTATGATTCTTCTATCATATTTGTATTCATAAGATTCTATTTGTGCTACAGAACGGAAAATATTATTTCGAAAAATTATTTTTGGACGAAATTCAAGTTTTTTCTAGAAATTGTAGTATTTTAACAATCAAAAATCTATTTTTAACTTTCTCTATTATAAAAATGAAACAGTGATTCCGTTTTCGTGACTTTTATTCGTTGCCTGATTGGTTGATATCAGTCACGTGGTCTGTATTATGACTGGTTACTATTAATTGCGTGATTGAATGATCTTCACCCTAATTAATTGGAAAGCTTTTCAGATACAAAAAATAAAATTTATATTTTATGCATATTGTTTATTAATTTCGGTTATTTATTAAGGAAGAGTGAAGTTTCCCACTTCCGGAGGATTGGCGAGCATAGCTCTCTAGTTTTTATTAAAGTTTATATTTTCCAATACAATTAGGCCCTAATAAAATTAAAAACTTGTATCGTCTGATAGTAGGATCTTTGTCTCGGAATTGTTTTTTTTTTATTTTAATCTATAATCTATTTTCAATTAATTTAAAAATGTTTTCAATACAAAATAGGTTTTTTTAATCTTTATATTTGGTTTCGTGTTTCTTTCATGATTGTATATTGATAAGTGGCTTCTCTGGTGCTAAAATATATTTTTTTTCCTAAATGTTTTTAAACAAAAATTAAAAAGTATATTTTGACTTTTCTTGAATCAAGAAACGTCTTTTTTGAATCTCATTCAAAATTAAAGTACATAATAAACACATTTTAAACATTACTAAGAGCAGAGTACAGATAGGTGATTGAAAATTATGAAGACTGACACGACAACGTATTAATAATTTAGTTCGAATATCAATTCATTTATCATATTTTCACCCTGCACATTCAATACAAAAAAATCTGATCAAAAGGTTTAATAATTTTTTGATAATGACTTCTATGCATGTTCATCATTCTCAGAATCTTGAGGTACAGAATAATCTCTAAAAGTGAAAATTAATCATGGAAAATCAATCCAGCTAGTATTAAAATCTATCATTGCATTAAATAGTATATTTTAATGAAAATATTTGATTTCTATTTTATTTCATGCAAATTCTTTGTGTATTATCATTGTTTGTACAAAGTTTAAATTTTCAATGACAGCGAAACAGTGTGAGTAATTTTATATAACGGTCGCGAAGAGTAAAATTAAAATAGGGATAAGTCGGTAATCATTCTAGAATTAAAATAACACGATCCTTTTGAAATGCAATCTCACACAGTGGACCCCGGTGCTGTAATGCTTTTGGTCGTACATGCACACACACACACGTATAGGTTATATATATATATATATATATATATATATATATATATATACATATATGATAGCAAACAAAGTAGCGCAGATATTAGCGAAATAGTAGAGTTCATTACGGCGTTATTGAGGCGACGCCGGCACGACGGAACGGAGTCGAAGCGGTGGTAATATTGACGACGATTTACACGGCTTCGTTAACGAACGAATAACGATGAAACTTTTCACATCTAGGTATGTGTTTGTAGACCTGATTTACCCCTATTCCCGCCATTCGGGAAGCCACTCACGTACGCTACTAATCCGTCACTAACGAGCCGCCGCGGCGTGGGGCGACGGAACGCCACGGATGATCATTTGTAGCTCGTGAGGATCGTCTTCTTCGGGATGCTCGTGGTGAGAGACGGTACGCCTGGCTGCCAGCACGCCTGCTTTCCAGCGTTCCACCCTAACCGACCGACCACCATCCACCCTGTGCCGCCGCTCGTTCGCTCATTCATTCATCCACAGCGAACCACCGGTTTTTCCTGTTCTACCTACACTCATCCACTATATCTTATTCTTGCATTCACGTGTTTATTCTTACCATTCTTTTTTAACGCACACACACACAGGCATATATATATATATATATATATATATTATATTTATATAATGCACATATATTGTTTATTTATATAAAGGACATTTGGTTCAAATAAATCTATAATTTATTTCTGAAGAGATGATAGCAAAAATATAAGGAGTGTAAATATATATATACATTTAATGTTTCATAAAAAAATATCTTGAATCCACTATTTACTATATTTTATGATAGAATGTTTGAACCTTATTAAAAACATTTTTAAAACGAATCGAAACGAATCAGTAATAAATTATTGAACATTTTTTTTAACAAGTTTTGTTTTTGAACTGTAAGATGAACGGAAAAAAAATTTATGAAAGCACAAACTGCAATCATAATGCGACAAATTATGGCAGATCTTGTAACAATTTTTATCATTTAAATTAATTTTAAAATTTTAAAAACATGCCTTTTTTTAGAAATATTTACTTCTCTATTTATTTTTTCTATTGGAAATCCATATCTCAAAAATTAATTTCCTTTCACAAATGATTTCTTTTCTTACCCCATAAACCATAGAGATTTTTTCTAGTCAAAAATGTTCAATAAATTATTATAACTCATTTTTAATATTTGCTTATGGAGATTTCGATGATGATGGCGATTATGTTAAGTGCTGAGATGTAGAAAACTCAAAAGTGAATTCATCCAGTGTCAGAACTGTGCTGTGATTGATTTTTTCACAACACTAATAAGACTGTTGTGTAGAAGATAAAAAAAATTAACATGTTTTCATTTATTTTAATAATCAATTATTCGATTTACTTATAACTGAGATTATTTAAATACACTTTTCTTTTCAATTCGTACAAGAAAATACACAATTACTATATATTTAATTCGTTTATGAAGAAATACTTATTAATTTGACATGATAAATGATTTATTCGATTTGTATGCGGTAGAAACGGATAAAATTATGAACTAATTCGCCAGCTTTCCAGTTCTAACCAGTTAGAGCAACGCTCTAAGCAATTCCCCGAAAATATATTTAATTCGCGTGCATGTACCGTTTCCGACCAACCACCCATTCTGAATATTTCGACATACGTATTAAAAGATGAAAGAGGAAGCATGTTCAGAGAACGAGTGCTCGTCAGTCGATACTACACCGTTTATGTATCAGCGAAACGACTCCATAATATCAACATTAATCGACTGCCATAAGACAATACAATCTTGTTTATGGTTCGATTGTCAAACGAGCAACTTTATGTGTAAATAAAATTTTATCTGACGTTTAACGAGAAAATAATATACGATAAGAGTAACGTTATTGTTATCTGTATCATTATATCTAACATGTAAAATAACATAAACCGGATACGAAGTGGATGTGCTCTGCTGTGAGGACGCGTGTTCGCGCTGCGAGGAGTACGTGTTTACAAATCTTTTGCCGTCTGTGAAAGTTTTATAAAGAGTTCGATGGCGACGGATGGAAGTGACGTTTATTTATATGAGAAAATAATTGATTAACATTCAGAGAATGTGAACATAAACGTACAAGATGCTTGAGTCGTTCCAATGTCGAATTAATTAAACAGTTACTCATTCAAAGTATTATTCTTAATTTATATAAATATGTTTTCTTATGTTTTGACACTGGTGAATTATTACAGAGTATTTCTGTCCAAAAATGACCGATAAATCGTTATTCATCATTTATATTACCGATTTATTGTACAGAAAATGCTTTATGATCTATGTAGTGAAGAGAGAATTTATTTAAGAAAGTGAATTTGGCTACTAGTTTGAATTGTACGGCAATTTGAAGAGTAACTCGATTGGTTAGGTACAATAGGTTCAGTTTCAAACTATTATTTATTTTTCGACATAATCCTCTGGGACCTCAACGCACTTGCCCCGACGTTTCTCCATCGTTGAGATTTCCTCCCGAAACTGAGTTTCTTCAAGGTCCTCAAAATAGCCGTTTCAAGCCATTATCACCTCTTCATTCAACACAAATCGCTACCAAGTCAGAAAAATTTTGAATTTCGGGGCCATATGGAAGTCTGAGAGAGATCAATCAGACGAATACAATGGATGTGGAAGGATTTTAAAGTTCAATTCAGTCAATTTTTGCTGAGAGACAACACTTAAATGAGCCGATGCATTGCCATAGTGAAACAACATTTTTCTTGGCCATTCCGGGACGTTTTTCGGTGCTTTCTACTTTTCCAAAAGTGCTGCATAGTATTGTCCAGTAACTGTTTTGCTCTTCTGAGGATAGATTTTCACTTCGATCCAGAGAATTTCTTTCGCGTCGCAGAAAACTAATACCATCAGCTTTCCAGCCGAGTGAAACGTCTTCATCTTCTTCGGAACAGTTTCACCGCGTTCGGTCCGTAGTTTTGAATGCGTTTTGGATTCTGATATGTAATGGCAAATCCAAAAAACTCCACATTAAATCCATTGGATTCTTCTTGAACAGTTTCAAGAAGTCTGCTAGTATTTAAGTATGAACTCGTTTTTGTTGTGTAGTGAGTAAACGCGACACACATCTTGCAGAAAGTTTTTTCATCGCAATTAATTATGCGAAATTAAATGGGTTTGCTCAGTTGAGATGTCTAATACTTCTGCTATCTCACTCACTTTCAATTATTGGTACCGAAAAAATCATTTCGTGGACTTTATCGATTGGCTTGACAGCTGTTCTCGGACCTCCTGAGCGTGGCACATCTTCGATTCTCGCTCTGTCAACGATTTTGCAAGAAGGACAAGATCCACCCAATATAGGAAATATCCTGTTATAGATTTATATCGCTGTTTTCTTTTCCAAAAAAAAAAATATAACTGAATCACACCTCGAACTCTGATTTTATCCAGTTTGCACTTTCATACGAAACGCTTGTGTTGAAATAAGTGTCAAACGAAGAATTAATGACGGAATGTCTTGTAACTTCACATGTGTTAATTAAAGAGATTGAACTATATAAAAAAAACATATACACCTGTCTCCCTCTCCCTCAACGAGTACACGTTACAAGTTACTCTTCAAACAGCCCTCGTGTTGCAATAGATTTTTAGGCATTGAACACACTGATTGATAGTTTGAACGGATTCTGGTATAAGAACCATATTTGAAAGACTCGATTTGTTAGATTATTTACTACAGAGATCTAGTTGAAAGATTTCATTCCATGAAACGTAAATAATCTGCTATTTACAAGTTGCTGAAGTGTTTTAAAATATCGCCAGACAGTACAGTACGGGTCTCTTTTTCACTTACTTCCATAGTTATTTGTTATTGTATAAAAAAATCTATTGTTTACGGTACGGTAATTTAGACTGACATTAAAAATTTGTCATTTCTGATTAAATACTTTGGCTGTTTCATAATGAGTGCGCGAGGCTATGTGAACTTTTTAATGTCGGAATATTTGCACGCTGTCGAAAATAAACACAGGCCGTAATCCAAGTCCAGATACTTTAATTCGATCTTAATTCAATATTGATGATGTTTCGAACGACCTCCGCAGCCGGCTCGTGTAGATTCTCCGTCGAACCGCCACCGCGTCGTCGAATCCGCCGTCGACAGTTAGAAAAACGCAGACAAACAGAAATCCTGAGAAGCGCAACCGGCGAAAAAAGAAGAGAACCCTCAACGTCCCCTAAACACAACTCGATCGAACGTTAATAACGACGTCGAGCTCTATGGGCATCAATTTCAATTTGTTTGCGTTACTTTTATGCATGGCGCGTATTTACTATCTCCGGTTTAAGCGCGACAGAACATCGTCGGCGGCCTCTCCGTCACGTTGACATATACGCAAATCCTTGAATAAACACGCAGCTCCGCATTAAATTGTAATAAAATGGCGAATAGATAATTCTGTTTACGAGTTTGTCAATTTAATTAGATTACCAGATCCATAATAACAACTTAATCCTTCGTTGAAGAACGTCGTTTTGACGAATTCAGTCTTTTCAACTCGAACGTTTCGCATCGGGCAAGAATTAAATGTCACCATTGATTATGTAAAATATTAAGTTAAAATTTATACATACATACATATATATATAAATATTAAAATACATTCTATAAAATTTAAGAAACGTTTTCCAGTTTATTTTATAAATACTTAGTAGGTAACTGAAATACATTACTAAACACACAAAAATTATTTTCATAGACAGATTTCATTTTCTACAAACTATACAAATATTAATTCTGGTAAGAATGTTCAATAATTGATCATTCTCATTTTTTGTGGGCATTTAAATACGGAACTCGTGCACAGAAAAAATTAAAAATGATGGAATTTCAATCAAAATACGAATAAGTAGCGATTAAAATAAGCATCTGTTAAGAAACTTGAACCGAAACAAAATGTATGACTTGTGGGATTAAAAAAATGTGTAGGATTGAAAATGTATGGGATTGAAAAGTATGTTTGTGATGATAGATTAAACCAGTGTAGTGTAAAGTAAAAAATAAGTAAAGTGCATCTATTTTTAAGGATGAAAACATGAAATATTCAGGACGCTGAGGTATAGAAAAATCTGATTTTTATATACATTAATTCCCTGCGGATGTTTGTACCTCATAATACACATAAGAAGCAATCAAAAATGATCGAAGATCAATTATTGAAGATTTTCGATCAGAAAAATGTTTTAAGAAAGAGAGAAATATTTAAAGTCTGGAAGAATTACTATGAAGAGAAATTTTGATTAAGAGGAAGACAGAGAAAATGTTGAATTTGAAGATAGAGAAGAAGATGAAGATAATATAGACATCAGCAGATAGGAAATAGAGGATGCAATCGGATCCCTAAAATTAGGAAACAGAGAAGATGAAATAGCTCCTGAATTATACGAGTATGGAGAAGGAACGCTGGTTTCGACTTTAACAAATCTACCACAACAGATTTGGAATATCGAGAAAATCCAGGAAGACTGGGAAAATGACATTATTGTTCCTATCCACAAGAAAGGAAACCAGAGTAAATTTGATAATTATAGACCCGTTTTCTGATCTCACGCAATTTACAAAGTATATACCAGGATCCTAGAGAGAAAAATTCGAAATCTGATAGAAGGGCATTTAGAGGATGAACAGGGAGTGTACAGTCCAGGTAGGCAGACCCAAGATCACATTTTCATGCTGAGTATGATTATAGAGAAGGTTTGGGGCCGTGGCAGAAGTATCTAGCTTTCATAGATATGAAGCCGGAGTTTGATTCAATACCCAGAAGGGGGATATGGAAAGCGCTAGAAACCAATGAAATACCGGCAAAACTGATTAAGGCCATTAAGTTCGTTTATAGGAACCGCAAAGGAAGAGTACACCTAAACAGAAGAATAGCTTCTAAGACGGCGAAGAAGTACCATGCAAGAGATGAAGAAATTGACTAGTAGCAGAGATGGATGGAAGAGATGGACCGAGACCGCTCTCACGCTGGGAAGCAGATAGGGAGAAATGAGAAAGAAAAAAAATGTTTTCAGTTTGAGAAGTGACAAATGTTAATTTTTAGAAGTTAATAATTGATTATTGATAAAAATATAAGTCAGAAAGAATTGGTTTTTGGATAAATATATTATTATTTATATCTGGATTAAAGTATTTGATTAAAAAGTTATTTTTTGCATGAAACAAAATATTATACTGCAAAAAGTTCGCCTGCTACTGTTTTTTCCCCGAATATCAAGCGTTACGATTTGAAACGACCGTGCGCTGTAATGAAATCTAATCGGAGCATTCCGAGAACGTCTCCCGAAACTGTATTCAGACTTTACGAATTAATTCCCGTCCGTACAAATAATAAGTGAACACAATCGAAAATAAATTAGTTTACTTACGTGTTTCGAAACGCGCGCGCGCTCGCTAAAGATGTTAACACTAACAAAATATCCGTCGAAGCGCTTTAAACAAACAGCATTTGACAAATGTTGACAACGTACGATTTCCCAGTATTCCTGTAGAACGCACACACGCGCGCGCGTCCTCCCCGCCCGCCTTACATCCTTTTAAATACATTTCAACGATTCTCTTACATCGCCATCGTATGACATACGCCCATTAATTAGTTCGTCAAAACTACGTCTCGACTGTTGATACAAGCCGTTTCGTGCAGATCAAAATGCAAACCACTCGACGCCCTTTGATAAATAGAAAATGTCGCCGGGCCCTCTAACCCGATACTTCCACCACACCGGCGACACAAGACCAGTCAGTGTGTCACACCCCGTCGCTGCCGAAATGCCACAGCTCCGTTTCTACGCCTCACACCGAGCGCGCGCACACACACACGCACGCACGCACAGATCCCGCCGCGTTCTCTGTTCAAATGACATTTAGATTAAATTCCTTTAGTGCTGGCCCGCGAAAAACCCGCTTGTGCAATTAAACGGGACCTTGTATACATTACAGCGTCGCTTCGGGGCGTAGTTGGCCGTGCAACCGAATCAACCCCTACCACGAACGATCCAAACCCACCAGCCATCCGGCCACCCACTCTAACCCGTTGCGTTCGAACCCTAACCGTTTCGCACGCCGCCCACTCATTCGGTGTCTTTCTATGTTTTCAACTGACACCCACTTTCACTTGACCCGTTTTAGACTCAGTGTTCACCATGCTAGACGAGTGTACATTTTTATGGAGTAGATTTGTCGGGTCGCGTGTTCATAAAAACGAACACTTCTGACGTCATGCTGTGTCCAAACGTACGCATGGATCGAAAAAAAAATGGTCGAGAGGTTTGTTTTTATAGTCCAGGAACAATAATAGCTATGAATAATTTAATATCTCATAAAAATCTCCCGTTTCTCCTCTCCTGTTTTTAAATCTTTGTCGGAATACTTTTCTGGCATTGGCTAAAAATTCTCTTTTGAAAATACTTTCTCTTTCAACCCACAACCCATACAAGTCATCTTCATAAAAACCTGAGAAATTTCTGCGCACTAGAAACAATGGAATCTCAATCGAAATGCGCATAAGCAACAATCGAAAATTTGTTAAATAATGTTTTATTGGATATTTTGAGCAGAAAAAGTTCTCTCGGTTCTTGGGATAAAAAATAATTCCTATCTTTATTGAATAATTTTTTTCTAGATAGAACATAAAATTCCATACCTATTGATTTTAGTTTTCAGTAACAATTCTAAATATGAAACATTACAAAATCAGTTCTGACCAGAAAACCAAAATTTTTCGATTGAAAAATTTTGGTGTGATTTGTGGAGTGAAAAAGAATTCATTTGTGAAAACAAAAAAGTAATTATAGTACAAGATAGTTAAGAGTAGTGAGGAGATTCTCCTATCTTTTATGAAAATAGCATGTCTTTAAAACCATCTAAACTATTTTAATAGAGACATTGGTTGACAGTTGTTTATCCCTTCTTGAAAAATTTATGATGTGTGATAGCTTAATGTCAGAAAACACAATCAACACTATTTTCACTACCAAGTACCACTTTCTCTTCACAAAACAGTTGGTTATTACTGTGGCTAAATTTACTTTTACAAGTGATTTTTTCGCTCTACAAACTACAAGGAACTCCTTAGTCGATAATATTCAATAAATCATTATTTTTAATTTTTTTATTGTTTTCTTATTCACATTCTGATAAAGTATAAAATAATTATAATTAGTAATCAGATTTATTAGATATCTAATTCATATCTAACTCATAAATTAGATTACATGGAGCAGATATGATAACTATGTCGTCAGAATTAGATATGAAAACATGATAATTCATTTTAAAACATGTTTAAGATTCTTAGAATCCTGACAACGCGAAGGTACAGATATTAAATCAGATTTTTTTGTACTTTGTCTCTCTGAAAATGAGATTGCATCTCTATCGAAATGCCTGTACTCAGTAAATATTTACAGAACATTTATGATTAGAAAAAAATATTTGTATCACGGTTTGCGGCGCTGAGCAACTAATTCATTCATGGAAATGAATGTTGTGCTCAGTACAAAAAGAAGTGTACAAGTAACTCCGACTACGCCACTGTTTTCTGTACATTTTTCCACGACGACGAGAACTGTTCGTCGTTCTCGTGCACGCAAATAAATTTGCGATGTCAGCGATCCGTCTATTTCTGGCCGAATGTCACGCCGTCAATATTTTATATCGCATGCAACAACTTCCATGCCATCATCGGTCCAACACAGACACGTGCACGCTCTCTGGACACTATGTGTACATGTACGAGATGCATTAAAGTTTGTTTATTTAGTTCTTTTCTATAACTGTCGCAAGCCAGCCGAGCTGGAATATCTGTTGTGTATTATTTACGCCGCCGTGTGAAAATTTTATATACGCCGCTGTTAACAAAAAAAAGAAGGAATAATAGCCGAAGATAAAAACAGTTCTGCTGTCTAATCTCTGGGAATAATTTATGTATGCGCGGGGAATTAGATTACTGGAGATTGTTGTTTATTTCGGTCGAGGGACAGAAATGGATCTAATGATTGATTCGCTGACTACAAAACAAGGCCAGTTCTAAGAATGATATTAATTTATTGGCTAATAGTTACAGTTCGATAAAATCAAAGTAAAACATCATGTTGAAACTTGAAAGTACGAGGATTGGGGAGAAAACCAGTGTTAGTTTTTGATCTTCACTTTTATTTCAGTTTTTGTGTTAAAAAATACTAAAAAAAATCGTTTCAACTTACAAGAATACGAAAATACTACCAAATGTTCTCAGCCTAGATACGAGGGACTGTAAATGAAAAAAAAATTACTATTTTTCTGAATAATCTCCCTTCGGTATTTTTTTCAAAAAAATCACGGATCGATTTTTAAATTTGTTAAGATCAATCTTCTAATCGAAAATTGACTCTCTGAACAAACATTTTCAGTAATTGGTTAATTTGAATCAGAAAAAATGTGTGGTTCGTGAGAGTGGATGGAAACATAATTTAGAAAAATCACTTTACTGTATATTTTTTCATTCGTCCGAATATGTGATAGAAAATCTATTCCAGCATTCAGATGAATAATTTAATTTAAAAGCTCTATAATTTAATCACGACACATGAAATAGTGACACAAATTTGATTCCGTTGCGGACGAGAATTCCGTTTCGTCGGACTGGATGACTGGGATATTTTCAGATTAAGAATTAAGTGAATTTAAATTTTAATCGTTCATATCCGTTGATGATGATAGCTTATTTTGCTCGCAGTCTTATCTAGTCTCACGTTTAGTTCTTGTACTAACAGATATATTTATATCGGACATTTATTTTCGAGTAAATAAGTTTTTGCATTTGAAAAAGATGTTTCTTTATTTCTCTGTTAGTTAATAATAGAAAGTCATTTTAGTATAATTTATTCTTTATTTTTTTTTAATCAATGAAGTCTAATAGAAAAGTTCTAATGAAGATAGTTTTTATAATACAGTTCTGACATGACTCGATTCACTTTCACAAATTTTTCAACCCACAATCACAAAAAAGCTTTCTGGTCAAGAAAATTCAAGAAATCATTATTGATTATTTTTTATTACTCTGTATCGGCATTTAGATGGTGATTTCAGTATATTCAAGGCTGTAAAGTTCTATAAAATCTAATCAAAAGTTCATTCATTAAAAAAAACCTATTACTAACACTCATAAATGATCAATAATGATTTATTGATCATTTTTGATCCGAAAAAAATGTTTTTTTTTGGTTTGTCGTCTGGAAAAAAATCATCTGTGGAAGATAAAAAATTCGGTTATAATTTCAGATGATTGTATTAGGTCGGTAGAAAAATTAATTTCGGTTAATCACTTTCAAATTCATGCACAATTACGCAATTGTTTTCCTATCAACTCGATAAATTTAATTTCAAGAAAAGAAAACGTATAGTTGGTTTAATTCGTATTTGAACCAAAATGGTTTCTTGATTCAATCCTAAGTTTCGTATTTCTATTTTATTGAAGATATTCTGGAAGTTGTTCGCGGTTTTATAAGAAATTTGATATGAGAAAATGATTTATTGAACATTTTTGATCAGAAAAAGTCTTGTGAAATAAAAAAATCATCTATAGGAGCTAATTTAGATTATAATTTCAAACAATTGTGAATTTAACTTTTAGAAAAAGGATGTAGATTTTCGATTTGTACTTGAAACAAAATGAATTCTTAATTCAATCGAAAGTGTTGTTTGATTTGAACGATGAGCTTTTGATTTAGTTTTTGTGTATCTTTCGATAAAGAAATGAATGTTTTCGATGCTGAAATCCCCTTAGCTGTCGAAACGCCCTAAACTCCATATAACATAACAATAACGTGACATCGATGCTGAATGACTTCCTATCTAATAGAATTATTGGGTTTAAATTAAAAAAAATGTTATTAATTCGAACTGAATGTATTCGAAGAATGAACGGAAGACATTGATATAAAAAATCGACCCGTTAAAGTCTCGAACTCAATTAAGTGCATCGATAAAGATACAATCCTTCTTATACCTCGACGAAGCACGCGAAGAAGAAGAAGAAGAAGAAGAAGAAACGACACAAAATAAAAAAAAAGCAGAGAAGCGTTTCACGTGCATGTGATCAGACCGACCCGCCGTCGTCGTCGTCCCCGTCGCATGCTTATGTTTTAAAAGGTTCGTTTAGATAATTTCCTTTCTGTAATAAGGTGGTAGAATCCAATAATAGGTACCAGCCCCAACTGCTTTGTGTGACGGAACAGGAAAGAAATTAGTTTTGAACTTTTCCATGCGGTAACTGTGTGAGACTTCACTGCCGCCGCCGCTCATATGAGTTTTTGATACCGCCCGGCCGTCGCACAGATTCGAACTGCATCCCGTGACGACGCGAAACGAACGTATCGGCTCCGTGCACGCGATCGATCGGACGTCTCTCTCGTGCCGCACATAAGTCTCGCTCGTGTCGGTACAGGAACGAAACTGCCAACGGATATTTTCTTACACCAAGACGGATATTAGATACGATATTAAGGTTCAGGAAAATGTGACATTATTTTATTTTTAGACTGTTAGTTATTTGAAATACGGGCGCATATATATATATATATATATATATATATATATATATATATATATTGTCTCGATGGCTTGCAGGCAGTTTTAATCGTTGTTGAATTCGTCCAGTTCTAGAAAATATCTGAAATGTTCGAAAAATTCATCTCATTTTTTTAAAAAAATATATATTTATAATCATACGTTCCATTTATTGTCTAATTTTAAAATAAATATTGATAATGAAAGCATCATTAAATCCAAACTGACTATTATATTCAAGAAAATTCATTATCTTAGAAAAAATATAATATAATATTTCTGAAAAATACGTTTTACTAATATATCACCCCATCTCCAAACATAGAAGACTTCTGCATACTCACAGACTATTATTCGTATAGAAATCCTGAGAGAAGACAGTAAATAATCTGAATCTTATAAACGATTCTACTGGAAAACTGTAAAAGTAATAAAACTTCTTTATAGAATATTCTGTTTCTAATTAGTTTATAGAAAATGAATGTTTATAGAAAAAATGGAATACATTTGAATCTTCAAAATATCTCCTAATCATTTCATGTAACCTTGCCCCATTTGTTGGATAACTGACGAATTCTTTACTGGAAAAAAATGGCGGTGTTGAGTCGATGAAGTCAGTTGCGTTTTATTCCACTGTTTTAATATTTTTTGTAAGTTTTATGTATCACCACAGCTTAAAAATTATTTCTGTTGCTTCCGAGGCATTTTTTTTCAATTGAAATGCGAAAAGTATGCAATGCCTAATATGCTACATTTCGGACTCCATCGTGTTCACTACTGTTTTGTAAGGTAATGGCAAATGCTTGATCGACATATATAGTGACTTTTAAATGTTAAATTTGACACTTAAAAATCCTAAAACGATGAGAAGATATTTCAATTTAAAACAGAGTTATGATTGATTAAGTTTGAACGCAAAGGATTGATATTTACATCCAATACTTCAATCCTTACTTGTGCATATTTCGATGAAGATGTCATCATCCACAGAGCGTTAATGAAAAGAAAAACCTAGAAAAAAATTATTCCCTTCGAAGATAATATTAGGTTGGTAAAAAAATAATTACGGTCATGTCAACGATGAAATTACACTTTCATTGAAAAAAATTAAGATTCAGAAAACAAAAACCGCAATTGTTTTCCTACCAACCTAATACTTTATTCCTTCGAATATAATAGAATCGTTATTAATATATATATAAGTAACGATAAAAAAGAATCAAATATTTTACATTTTCAATCATAAAGAGAACGTTATGATTTTTGGAATGATTGAAAAACTTATTTGTAAAAACAGTGAATATTTTTTTATTTTAAAATATCAAATATTTAAATATGTTACAGTGTTATAGTGTTTTTATTTTTCTATTTATTAATTGAATTTTATACATAAACGAATCAAACAATCTCTTTGATAATTCGAAGTAAATTAATATTTATTAAAGTTTGATAATTAAAATTCTAAATATTTCTCTATTTCTCTTATAAAATAATCGTGGATATTAACAAGAATTAAGTATTATAAAATGACTGAAATTGAAAAATAAATTACATTTTTACACATTTCTAAATGATGTTCTTTTAAAGAATAAAAAAACGGTTCCTTATACATTATTGATAAAACACACAACTCGCTTGAGCGACTGTATTTAAAATTAAAGTCGTTTGACATGTTTCAATCAATTCGAACATTAAACCGCAATCCAATACATCGGAAAACTAAAAGCAAAAGCAATTTAGTTATTTGAATCATATAAATTCACAATACGACGATACGTTCCCGTTGATATATGTTAAAAACATTTGATGCTTCGACATCAAAGCACCAACCGCTCTGAGAATAAGAAACAGAGAACCACATGCAAAATTACATCCATTCTATCACACATACACACACAAGTGTGTGTGTTTGTATATAGATGTGTATATTTACAAGACGATAGACATAATATTAATATTTTGTGTAACATTTCTCATCGATTGAAAGCCTTTCAAGCGAAAGTGAAAAGATTATCACGATCTGTGGTTGAATGGCGATGAGAATGTACGAGGGGGTTGATACGACGAAGCATCGACTCTATATAGTATGTTCCGTGAAAAAGCATCAAAGAAGATGTGCACCTATTGATGTCTCAATGGAGACGTATCTATTTGTACAACCGGTTCAATTTCTTGTCGTGTGCTGTCAACAAATGACAGAATTAAATTGTACGTTTACAGGAATTAAATGGCTGATGTATGATGTTCGAATTGGGTATTTGTTTAAATTCTTTAAATGTAAATACAAGAATTTCATATTCAACAGGGAAGAAGTTTTAAAGTAATTTAAATTCACAATACAGTTCTGACACGCTTGATGCTGTTTCACGAATGTATCTCTTTCTCATCTCACAAACCACAAACATTTTCTGGTCAAATATGTCCAGTAAATCAATAATGATCATTTTTGATTGTTGATACATAAAAATATTTTTCTGTAGCTTGATATTTATTCTTCGATGTTTAAAACAAGAAATTAAAAATATGATTTGTTAAACACTTTTAATTATAAAGACTTGTTGCCAAAAAAACATTGAATTTTAAACATATTGTTCATAATATTAATTTTTACTTATGATTTCTGGTTATAGCTTCTTAAGCAACTCTATGAGTGAAATATTTTCACAAATGATTTTTTTACAAATAAAAATGTTCAATATTTGATTACTGATCGGTTCAGATTCGTTTCTATTCGAATTTCGATTACAATTTAATTATCTTTCAACACTTCAAAATAAGGGTTTTCTCCATGGACGTTTTTGTGCCATCATTCAATTGCAATAAAAGAGAGATTAACAAGAAAGAAAATCAGGAGCCATGATATACTTTAGGCATTGTGATAAAATTTACTTTCACAAATTGATTTACCACTCACTCCACAGTCCATAGTTTTTTTTTGATCAAAATTTCTTTACCTTAAAGCTGTGAGGATGATGATGATGTCATCGTCGTCGAAATGCGAATAAGCAATAATTCAGAATGGTTAACAAACAATTACTGAAGTTTTCGATTAGAAATTTTGTGGTTCGTAGTGTGAAATGATGGAAAAAAAATCATTTAGGATATTAATTCTTCTTCGAGTAATCCACAACTGTGCGCTCCATTAAAATACCGCGACCGATTGAAAAATAGAAACGCGAATTTCGTCGGCGCAGCCTGTACAACGTCAACGAACACAGTGGGAAGCGATAGGATGGCGTCTCGGCGGATGGCATTTACAACGACACCGAGCACGACGTTAAGTAGCCTCCATGGAAACGTAATGTGTTCATGTTGAGATCTTTTATAAGCTGTATTTGTAACATATCTGCGAATGGTTTTCTTTTCTCCTTTTTGACGCTATTGAAAACGAATTAGGTACATTTCGGATTTTGTATACGTGACAGGTGGTTGATTTTTGTTCTGTTTCACACGTCATTCTCGGTGTACGGGAATACGGAATGTCGAATGTTTTAATAGTACGGATATCAGATTTTACAGAAACGGTCGTCGGATTTTTTTTTTCATTGTCGTAAGGAGAGTGTTCTGTTTTCATTTGATGTGCGGAGGATTCGATGCGTCACAAGAACTGAGTTTGTGTTATAGAGAGGTTATTGAATGAGTTGCTTAGTAGAACGGCGAGAAATTAAAATATTCCATTGACAATTTTTGAATTGCATTCAGTTTGATTTGTAATATTAGGTGCTTTGTTCTGTTTCTCTTTTCATTCCTAAAAATCACTTGAGTTTCTGTCTTCTGCTATCTGGAGTACATGTGTCATTTTCAAGTAGATTTAGATAATTAAATAAAAGACAGATATTTCTGGTTGAATGAAATGATAGAGAGTATCAATAATTGGTTTCCTTTAAAGTTTAAACAAATTAAAGATGAAATTGAATAAAAATTTAAGTGTTTATTAAAAATCTGATATCAGAGTCCCATAAACAGGTTTATTTGTACAAGATGTTTGATTGAACTTGTTTTGTCGCAATTTTTGTTGGTTGTGTAGCTGTCAGTTATAATTTGACAGTAGTGTAGTTCGAGCACAGCCAATTTACAATGAACAGTTTAACGCCGTAGAAAATCAAGTAATAAAATGTAATAGCTTAATATTGGCAACCCTAATATTTTGAAAATTTAACCACGAATGAAAAAATTCGTTTCAACACGCTTGGATATTTAAAAAAACAAAACAACTGTTATTGAAGATCGAAAAACCTAAGGCAGATCCATGAACGACCTCTCCATCCTTATAGAGTGACTGTTTAGTGTGTAATTTGGGCTAGTGGCATCACTGGATACTTTTTTTTGAAAATGTGGTTATTGTCGCTGGTGAAAGATATCGTACGATGCTGAAAAAAATCTCTGTGCCTAGGATTAATGAACAAGGTCTACAATATATCCAGTTTCAACAAGAAGGTGCCACATCGCACACGACTCGCGCTACGATCCATTTCTTGCTCGAATAATTTCAAAATTTGATCACATCGACTATCTATCTCATTCACTTGATTTGACTGCACCGGATTGTTTATTTTGGGATTATTTAAAGGAACAGGTCTGCGCTAACTAGCCAGTAACAATTCAACAGTTTCAGGACAACATTCGACAAGAAATCGTTCAGATAACAACAGAAATGTGCGGAAAAATCATGAAATTTGGTCGATATCACTGTTCTTTCTTAATTCATGACATTTAAGACATGATTTATAAAAAAATAATTAAAAGTGTTTTATTTAAAAGTTATTAAAAAACAAAATCGGTCGAAGTTCATTCGAGTATCATGTATTTAGTATTATTTTAAATTAATTAATATTATATTTAACTACTGTAATCTAGCATTAATATCTTTTTAGGGTGACCTTAATCCTTCTTGATCTGTAAAGTATCTGTTCTCTACATATGAACCAGAGACTTTACTAATTTAAATAGACGGAGAATACTAGGAGAATGTATCAACGAGATCACAGGTATAAACATAAAATGTATTCAATCATATTTTAAAAGTTAAAAGCTCTCTATTCAAACAAGATGAAAAAAATCAGTCAAAAATCATTCATTGATTAAAATATGAAATAGAGCAGGCGTTAATTTCCAAATTTTAATAATTTGATGATTGAAAAGAATAAGATTACATTGAACTGCTAGTTTAAATCGTAAGTGAAAATTATTTATCCTGCAAAATTTCAACAGTGATTCAGTCGATAGAATTTTTCAAGTTTTCAATTTCGCCGAAAAATAATTACATAAAAAAAATGGAACACGTGAAACGAGTCCCACAGTCTAATACAAAAATTAAATACGCTATTAACCGTCACGCTTAAGCGAACATCAAATTAAAAGTTGTACCTTTTAAAATGAACATGGTGGAAAAAAAGTTTCGCCGCACGCAACGCGCGCGCGTACCATCAAAATTAATAACTTTCCTATCCGCGCGGACGTCGAGCAATGGCCAAATGAATAATATATGAGTATTGCTAAGTGATGTCACTTTCGAATCGGTCACAACTTGACACTGACATGTGAACGAAACTTTTTTTTTGTCCGACAGACGCGCCGCGAAGATCTGTCGGAACGTCAGCGACGGCGAAAGATAAAAGTTTTTTTTTCGTTGCGTTCGGTCCGACAGTCGCGTCGCTCTTTAGTGGAAACATTGAAAGGCTATCAATACATTTTTCATATTTTATACATTAGGCGAGATGTATTTACCCGACGGTTGATTTTTCATGTTCTCTCTTTCGATTCGCTCGAACTGTCGGGCATTTCGTGACGTACAATTAACTGAGTGATAACTTTCAGATAAAAAAAAGTTTATACACACATTTGTCTTTTGTATCGCGTGAATTATTTGTGTTTTCGATTATTTACACGCTTTCGCATCGATCCGATGTCGTAATTATGTTCCGTTGACATCCTCGATAACTGTTTTTTATCAGATCGTACAAATTCAACGTTTAACTCTTTATCTTCCACCGGGACTGTCAACGCTCCATTGAAAAAATGATATTAAATAATCAATGATTCATCATTCAACTCACGACACTTCTATGTTCCAAATAATAAACTATTCTCGAATTTATAATTTAAACAAATTTTATTAAGATGACAGAAAAATAATTCCGGTTTATGCACCCATTTGTCAAGTTTTTTTTTTGTTTTCCCTGGTTATTTTAAGTGGTCCAGAACTGTTGAACGACTAATGCCTAAATTTTATACAAGCTCTCGAATAGTTGTACGTGGTTCTGATTCAACTAACGCCTTCAGTTGGTCGTTATGAACTGACGAAGGACGACTGCGACCTTCTTCATCTTCAAGGCTCTCGTCCGCAGGAAAAATTTTTTGGAACCACCATTGTACCGCATATTCCTTAACAGTATCCACACCAAAAGCATCATTTAGTTTACGAGCAGTTTCTGCTGTTTTACCATCCGTTTTGAACTCATAAAAATTACTCTTTTTTGCTTCTTTTCCATTTTCAATTCAATAGCCCAATTTGAAAGAATATTAGTAATAAAATAATAGTCCATGTTACCAAAATACTGACCGAAAAATCCACTTTAAAATAGTGACTAATATGAATAAGACGAAATGACACTATGAAAAAAATTAAAAATGGAATTCTGAAAACAAAATCCGCAATTATTTTCCAACCAATCTAATTTAGTTTTCATGTTTTCAAATGCTATTATATTGTTTGATTTTTCCTGTTTGATAACTTCAGTATACAGACGATTAAATAAAAGTACTGAAATATTTATAACCAAAATATGAACAGCCTCTTATTAACTAAATATCTGTTATTTAATTATAAATTTACTTTTAAATTCATATTATTCTTCTACTCTCGTATTTCTTCATAAATATAAAAGAGACGGATTTAGTAACTAAAAACACACAAAAAAACAGATATTCTATTTTAAAATTCAAAAATTCGTTCATTTATTGAAAAATCTCGACTGAATTTTCTGATTAACACTAGTGAATATCTTAAGTCTTGTTAGACTCTTAAATTTTTCAATCATTTAATGGCAACAATTCCAAGATTTTCACACATTATCCCACTGTTTAGAACAACTAGAAGATGTTTCTATACCTTAGCTATCTGAAAATGATTGCATTCTCATCAAAATTCACTTGACCTACATTTAACAATGATCATTAATATTTTTTTGTGATTTGTTGTGTGAAAAATGAATTCATTTATCAAAGACAACTAAAAGAACTATAATCTGAACATCAAATTAAACTATCTATAAATATTGTAGACGAGCTTTTAACTTTTAAAATATGGTTTCATATCTGTGCGATTATAAAAGGTTAGCTTGATACGAAAGAACTTCAAACACTTCAACATTGTTCACTCTACTTATTCTAATTTAAATATCTATTCCATCATCTTCCAAGTGCAAACACTGAAAATCTTCTTCATTGATTCGATATTATTTATAATTTTTTCTCTGAATCAGTTAATCCATTTTTAGATAAAATTTATTATAATCAGTAACCAGATACGAATACTTTCTTTATTGAAAATATCCACTGATTTCAAATAAAAGAACAACTTCAAATCATCTCCCTTTCTTCATTTCTAAAACAAACGAAACAACACATCGACAACAATTCCACAAAGACATTCCGTCTTCGCCGATCCTCACAATCGTATGATAATGTTTGTTCTGTAATAGTGTACGACGTTAATGTTATTAACCGTGAATAAATAACAGAACGATTTGTACATTATATTATTTACATAACGTGTCGAGAGCGTACGATATTATTTGTTGACATAACATGTATATATTGAGATATAGATATTCAGACCTCATGCGACGCGTCTTCGAACCGACGCGCTACAGAACGCAACCGGTAACGGATTTATTCAGTTCTCAAGCAGTGCGCCGTTACAGAGCTTTTATTCGCATTCAATTAGTATGAAAAGAAGGTTTACGTTTATTTATTTTTAATAGTCATACACGAAAATTATTATGTACGGTTGTGTGATACGAAGAAAACGTATGGAAAATATTGAAAATAATTTGATATGATTGTGAGTTCAATGAGTATTTTCTTTAATAGAAAAATGTATATCGATTTTCAGCAAACGCGGCACATATCATTCTAATAGCTCTTTCATACCGAATTGTTCGGGTTGTATGTGAAATGCCTGTTCATCTAAGATACAGTCTTAGTAATTTCATAAACTGTTAATCAGTGATCCTCTAAAACAACATCTTCTGCAATTTATTGTCGATTTTTGATTTTGTTAGACTTTTTAGGCTTCTTCTTACCAGTTCCTCCGAAATCAAAAATCAAACTGAAAATATCCTCAGTAACGGAATTGATAATCTTCGAAAACAAAAAAAATCCGTTTCCTGGAAAACAATCAAGAAATCATGCACGTCGCCTGAAATGAGAAATCTCGTTCTCGGTTACCAATGTGTTAAAATCAAATTTACGGCAGAAGAAGAAATAGACGATTTTGTAAACTCCCACGACTTACGAATACTAAAAAACTATATAAAAGAAAATGAAACAAAATAGCTAAACGGGTTTTCTAATAGGGACGCAATTTTTTAAGACTTATAATTCGTAGTGTCAAACTGACAGCTGTATTTTTTGACACTTGTTCAGTTTTCACATTACCATTTTTAGTTACGGCTTTGTAGACAACAAAATAACGTATTGAAATAATACAATTGTATTATGAATGGATTATCGACCACCTGAATCAACAAATCTTCGATTATTGAGCGCGAGATTGACTGTTTGTTCCACACTTCGGTCCGGTGGAGTCACTAGTTTTTACTTTTTTGAGAATTAGGATGGTAATACGATTACTGTGAATGGAGGAAGATACCGAAACATAATAACCAATTTCTTATGGGCAGAATTAGGTGATATTAATCTGGAAGACATGTGGTTCTAGCGAAATGATGCAACAAGTCACACAGTTGGTACAACAATTGATTTATTGAGAACGAAATTTCCTAGTCGCGTTATTTCCAGGATTGTCCATCCAGATCCTGTGATTTAACACCGTTGTAGTACTTTATTGGGACCACGTTCAAGAACGGGTGGACGTCAATTGGATATTAATCTGGAAGACGTACGGTTCCAGCAAGACGGTGCAACAAAAATAATATCATTACCTGGAAAACAATCAAGACATCATGCACATCGCCTAAAACGAGAATTCTCGTTCCCGATCGCCAATGTGTTAATTTTACTAATTTTATAAATACACTGAGATGGCATTATTTAAACTGTCTGTTCACGACAAACTATTTAACAAATCAACTTGGTATTCCAGAACTATTTACAAGACAGTTGTGGCAATACGACGCTGCAAAACTTTTACACATAGCACCGATATTTATATGCCAATTCGTGAACTTTTCATTACTCCTATTCATTTATATATATATATATATATATATATATATATATATATATATATATATATATATATATATGTACTTGACAGTTACCTACTGGCACACATTTAAAAATCAGCTCATTCAATTTTAAATAGTTTCTATTTTAAACTTGTATCCATCTAGAGCAATAAACATTTGCTGGCATTCTACTCATTTCACTATAAAACCACAATTGGATTATTTTTTCAATGGTTGTCTATATGTATATATATATAAATGGAGGTGTGTGTGTGTGTGTATGAAAACGGCACGTATTTACCTTTAAATGCGGCGTCGATACGTTCTTATATTTTCACCAACACGGATGTTACTTATTAATTCATAAACGTGTATGTGACGTACTTGTTATTTACGTACAAGGCGAATGCACTTTGAAGCCAGCAGCGGAATAGTCAGCAGACAGGTAATGTTGTTCTTGTGGGTTGGTAACGCCGATCCGTACACAGCAGCAGATAACTTGCAAGCGATCTCATGGGTAATGTGAACGTTCTGTGGACGAATGACTGGCATGATCGGGGACTACCCTTTATGGTTGGTAACATCTTACCGTAACTGTTGCCGTGAATATAGTCATGGTTTCAGTGGAACTCCGTCTGTCGACATTTACAGTACATATTATGTGTGCCTGCGCCGCCGTTCGAATGATGTATTTCTTTCTTGTACGTACGCTTTTTTTTCCGTTTCGTTTTGATTGTCGACACGTGTCGCCGGATATGTTTTATTCGTCCATTGTGCGCGGCGGGATGTTTAATATTCATGGAGTTGTTTGGAAGTCGTTTAGTTTAGGCTTCTGTTTGTCTTTAATGACTCGACTGGATGTATAACAAAATTTGTGTTCTTTTAAGAATGTTGGATAATATAATAAAATTTTATCATTCGAAATAGTCTTCCTTATAGTAGAAAATCACACATTTTAATTTAGAATTCGAACATTTAATACATTTATCAATCGCAAACAAAGTTATCAATTCAAATTACCATCAAATCTTCAATAATGGAAAACCTCTTGGAAAGTATACTTTTTAATAGAAGTTTATTTGTATCTGCATTATAATGAATACAGGTCAGGTTTAATCAGATTAGATCTTGTCCAATCTCATCAAATTTAACACAAATATGGAACTAACTCACAGTCTAAATTTAGAATTAGTTTTGATTTTTAATTATAGAAATATATACTGACTTTCTATGATTTTAATTGTTTGGAAAAAATCCTTACTTTCTATGATTACGGACGTTAATAGTGTTAGTTTTAGACACACTTGTAAACTTCAAATATCCATCATTCTTTATATTACTAAATCTGGTTGAAAAGTACTCTAGAAAAGCTCATAAATCTTCAACGATTTGAGACTAATCAAAAATGATAGAAAGCTTAGAAGGTCAACTTTCGAACTGTGCAATTAGCTTGAAACACAATCATCACTGTTATCAATAAAATTCTGTTAAGTTTATTAATTCCTTCAATAAATAAATCTGGTGTTTGTGTTTCTCTTCTGGCGTTTGTTACCAGTATTTCATGATAACTTGTGATTTAAATGTGTTTATGATAATGTGAAACAGTATATTCAGTTCTCATTTAAGAAGATCTAAAGTGGAATAAATTTGAGTTCTACTATACTCACTTCATAATACAAATCTGGTACTATTTGACTTCCACACATTCCAGTATTAAAATATGGTCTCAAATACAGACATTTTAATAAAAATGTTTTAATAAAAATGTATTCTTTATATAAATCATTATTGATTACAGCTTATGTACATTTCGATATTAAAATTCTCATTAGGTCTCTAATGATAATGAACTGTCGAAGCGCCCTAAGACTCAAAATAACAAGAGATCCACATCTTCAGAGTGCAAAATAGAAAAATATTTTCATGGGGCAAAGAAGAAGACATTTTTTTATCTTAGCACTCTGGAGATGATGACATTGCAATCGAAATGCATATAAGCAAAAATTAAAAATATTTTATTCCACATTTTTGACCAATTGTGATTTTTAGAATGAAAAAAGAATTCATTTGAGAAATGAATTTAGAAACAGCGTCGAAATTGACCTTTAGTTTAAATTCGAATTAAGTAAAAGTGTATATTTGTTTTTATTCATCTCTTATAGACACCGTGTATTTTCAATCTGCATTTTGAAACAAACTGTCATAATTCAGAAATGTATTTATCGGATTTTATATTTTTTATTTTATTTAGAATAGTTGGACGGATTTTTTTTATATCAAGTAATTCGTCGTTCAGTTTTAAATATTTTAGAATAAAACCAGAGAGTCTTTCGTTATGCCATGAACATTCTCAATCCGCAATCCCTCGGAGGACTATAGATTTTATAAATGTTCCTACGCAAAGCTTTTGGGACAATTGGTTTCTTAGCGAAAGGTGACGTGTTGTAAGATCGGATTCGTTTTCATGATCAATTTTATAAGGGTTTATTTTTGAAGATAACTGTTTGCCCATTGATTTGATGTTAATATTAAATAGAAACAATTTTTTGAACACAAGTTTCTTCTTGTAGTTTATCAGACAACACTGAATATAAATTCATTGTTTAATTACTAACACCCCATTTATCTTCAGTGTGGAATATCGTAAAGGATTATAAAACGTGAAACAAATCAAAACAATCCGTAAAAAAATCACACTGTTAATTTTTCTACCGGATCTATCGAAACGAACTGAACAGAACTTTCGTCGCTCTTAATTGAAATATTATTGCGGAGGTGTCGGGACATCTTCGTTTCAATACAGCCAGAACTAGAATCACATTCTGTACGAACGTAAGAAAAGCGGTTGGATTGAGAACAAGTAACGGATAATTGAGTGGATGATTCAATTATGTATATTTGTGTGCTGAATACTCAAATTATACGAGATTCGAACGCTTCCGGGTTTGTTTATATGTTATGTATTTCTAAACGATAAATCAATATTTGTTTAGATCGATTGTACGTTCTTTATATTATCTGTGGATATAGGGGGCTCGCGAACACAGGTCGCCTTTTTTCAACGTGCACGCCAGTCGAACGGTTTCAAATTGTAGTGCTTGTTATTTATTAATACGATAAATGAAAGATTATTTAAATACCGTACATATTTAATATACCTCTGTATTTATTTCAAACCTTAAATGTCAATTAACAGAGAAATTTATGATATTTTTAATATTTTAATTCAATTCTGACTTAAATTGAAAATAATAAATATCTCTTGGAACTAAATATTTTTCAAAAATAATTCCCTAGAAGCCAATTTTTCACAATTAAAATGATTAAAAATTTTTTTTTAAAAATACAATTCTAATAAAATATAATTGTTCAATAAATTTTCTTTTGTATTTGCTTGTAGTTAATTCAAACAAGTTTAGTTCATACGGATATTCTGTCAGATCAGATATGTTGAGATCAGGTCAGATCAGTGTTTTTTTTTTATAAAGAATAAACAAATTAATAAATACAATAATGTGTAATGAATATAATTATAATAGTAAGATTTAATTTCTGTGATTCGTTGAAATATTTTATTTACATGCGTTGACATTTAGTTGAATAAGTTGCAAGTAAAATTACAAGTAAATTCTTCGAAAACAATTCATTTAAAGGTAATTCTTCGAATTAAATTTCTTTTAAGTAAGATTATTTAACAGTAGAACTCTTTCAAATCGTTTAAGCTTTATTTATGATTCAGATCCTTCGAATTTATCTGGTTCTGATCTGACTTAATGTTATACTAATTAAATTTTACCTCATCTGATTTGACCTGATCTGATCTGTTCAAACATGATTAATTTCAAAGATTTATATTTTTTGTTCATTCCACAAACGATTTTTCCGATCGAAAGTGTTTAATCAATCATTATTGATTATTGTTTATGCACGTTTTGATTGTAATACCACTTCTTGGACCAGAAAAAAGCAATAATCTTCTACAATCATTTAAAATAGAATATATTACAAAATTTGTACTAGTGGAATTAAATTGAAGCGTTGCTATAAATTAGTGTCTCTCTCCAACCGATTATTGAAATATAAAATAAAATATGTACATACTGAGAATTCAAACAGCCGATTGAATAAACAATATCAATAAAACAAACGTTTATTTTTAGAATCACGAATTTCCACTGAAATATCGATTCCATCAAAAATAATTACGAAGTAGTTTCTTCGAAAAATCTTATATTTCATATCTAAATCGTGCGACGTCGTTCTTAAACAATTTCAAATAATCTACACATAAACGCCAACGCTCTGACGTTCTAATTCTAACATCATCCGTTGTACGTGCGCTTAAAAGCTCTCCACTATCTTACTTGACCCACAACTCCGTGCGAATATTAATTTTTATTACTGCAATAAAACCGCCCGGCGCGTTTATCTTCATCAGATAATTCGACATTGAATTATTGTTTCCTAGAATTTTAAATTCACTTTAACGACAGACAATGTACATATATTTCATTCATCTTTCATTGAGATAAGCTTCAAATCTCGAAACACACATTCACTCACACTCACATAAACGAGCACATGTAAATTTAGGTATGTTGTGTGTGTGTTCTTCTTTTCAAAAATTTATTACGCTCTAAAAACAACAACACTGGTGGTAAAATCAAAATAAGTCGAATTGCGTTGAATAGTTCGTTCGACGCTTCCAGTCTGAGATCGGAGCCAATTAACAGGTTAATATACCTACTTGAAAACAGGTCACATGTTGATTTAACAAATCTCTATTATATTTTGTTGTGTTTATATGTTTTCTGCTATATACATAAATCGAAGGGTTGAATCGAGCACTTTGTAATTTATGCCGAGTGGGAGATTAAATAATATTGAGTATTCTTTTTCTGAGAACACGTGCGATGGAACAAACTCTTTAATATCGAAAAACACACACTCGTTATTGATGAATATACGTACTGGGTGGTCTGAGACAACGGCACGTACTCTAAATTCGATTTAGACTAGATGTGAAGAGACTGTCAATACAGAATTGTATATCAATGTAATTATTTTTATGTATTAGATTGCAGGACTTGGAAATAATTTTATAATTGATGTATGAAGACTATCTCAAAATTATACCAAAGAACTTCAAGGAGATTTTATTGAAAACTGAAGCTAGTTCCAAGAAAAAATACAGTTTTTCGTTATTAGGTCGTGACGTTTTCAAATTGACTCATAATTAAAATGATAGAAATAAATTTCAAATATCTATTTTGTATTTAGGTAGACCAGACATTAAACTAAGTATGTGTGTGTATTTTTAAACACATTATTCTCGCCATAACCTCAGTTTTTTACTAGATCTAGTCAAGAATTGAATACAGTTCAAAACCCATGAGGTCAGTTTTTGTCTGTTCAAGCGTGTCTGTGAAAAAGTACACTTAATAAGAAACTTTATTAAAAAAAATATTAAAAACTGTATATATATATATATATAATGGTTAATTTCAAATAATTTTTTTATTTTTACTTAATTTGTAAACTTAATTTCAGTTTTAAGTTAAAAATATGTACATTATTCAAATCTAGTACTTCGTTCCTGAATTTTAATACCGTGTTACAGAAAATTTCCAGTTATATGTCTTTCATTTATAAAAATTAGTTTTCAGCAAAATTTATACATATATATATATATATATATATATATATATATATATATATATTTGTACGTGCATGTATGAAAGTCAAGTGAATCATGCGTCGGCTACTAACAGGGGTTTACAATGACGACCAGCGTCACCCTTCGCAACGAACGTACGGCGGGGTGTGTTGGTTGGTTGGCTGGTTGGTCGGTGGGTGGGTGTCGGGTGAAGGAGACTGTTGGTGAGACGTGAACAGGGACGGTGGGACGACGAGCGGGCGGCTTTCATTAGCGCGAGGTATCTGTTGTTGTTTTAAGCATGCCTTTATCTAATCAGACAAAAGCCTGGTGCAGCGCTCGTTAGGCAGAGCTCGAGCTATGGCGTGTAGCTCACCGCCATCGTCGAGGGGTGTGGATTCTTGATTGAGCTTAATTGAAGCGGTGTGTCTGCTAAGTTTATGATGGACGACGCGCGCGCGTCCCTTCACACACTGAGGTGTTTTTTTTATATCGTTTTTAATATGTGATTTTTATCGGATACTTTTTATAGATCTTATACACACACATTATAAATATATATATATATATATATATATAAGTTATATACATTTGAAATATATAAACCAAAATCAAGAAAAAATGAATTGTTTTTAATTTGAATGAAAGTTGATTTTATAAGTTAATTGAAACAATTATCAAAATGTAAAGAAAAATTTGATTTAGACAAAATATAGTATAAACAAGAAAATATACAAATCAAAGTTTAATTAAAAATAAAAAGTTGTTGACTGAAATAAAGAAAATATTTGAAAAACGTGTAAATTCTGCCAATTATTTATTGAATTCCAGTACTATCGTTTTCAAAACCAATACTATTTTTTTCTAAACGTCTATAATAGTTTAATATTTAAAAAGTCTATGATATAATCAGATCGTTTCATTTGTATTTATTACTGAATTCTTTTTTCTGTAATTCGTTTCTGTAAAAAAGTTTTATGGTTATTGTAAATTGTTTTATACGTGCGTGCCAGGATTTTAAATTATATTTCTTGTTCTTGAGATCACTGTTTGAATATTTTCTACAATCGGTTTCAGTTATTGGCATTTTCAGGTGGGTACTCAAATAATATCCATCTGAAAATATCAACAGTCGAAACTGATTGTGGATATTATTCAAATAGTGACCTCAATAACAATAAATAGATATATTATTATCTTTGTAACAAGCATATGTATCAGGTGGATTAAATTTCGAATACTATAAATAAAACATATTTTTTCTTGTAGATCTGTATATTTTTAAATAATATAGAGTCGAGTCTAGAAAATTGAAACAATCAAAATAAAACTGATTATAGACAACAAATTCTTAAAAATAGTTCAAAAAAAAACTCGAATAATAATAAATAATAACAAGAATATAAAATCAGGATACAGGAATGATTAGAACCATGTCTTTGTATATAAGTGAAGGCAACAAAGCTATTACTTTTAAATTACTCTTTAAAAAATTGTATATTTGGATAAAAAATGTTCGTTTTTGGAAAATACATACTGAATACATACAGTTATTAAAATATGTAAATAAGAAATCAAATTGAGGTCTTGGCTAAATTTACATTCGTTTATTAAATAATAAAATTTATGAAAAATAGAATACTTCATACAAGTTAATAGTGAAATAAAATCTTTTCTGGATAAGAAAATCTTGAACAATTTATCTTTTCTTGAAACTGAAAACAAATATCGTTTTTAAGAAATTAATTTAATAGAACAAAATGTGTCCTTTTGGAATATTTCAGTTTCTGTCTCCAGTACTAGTTTCAGCACTTGTGATGTCTTCATGTAGACTCTAAAAGCTGGAATAAAATCTAGCGCAAGATAAAATATTCACTGATAGCAGAAACTGAAAAGAAGACTATCAGGATGACAAGTTATGGATTACAGGTGTAAAAAACTATGATTCTGAAACAAAAAGTTTCTTAATTGTAATTTTTCTAAATTTTAGAAAACATTGATATTGATTATTTTTTTTTTAAAATAAGTTCTTTTGTAAATTTCATAGAATAAGGTGGATAGTTACATTCATTGCTCGAAAAATAATATTTTGATAAACGTAATTTTAACTCGTTTCTAATTTTGAAAGAGTTAAGAACTAATTTTCTTCGATTATAGAATATTATCGAAACTGCGACCTGCTTTTAAAGTCTATCAAACGACTCCGCCAAAAAAATCAGACCGTCAATTCGAATGATCATTACATCGACCGATCGAACGCCATCAATTCACACTCGTTAAACGTTCAAACGGCACGGAACGCACGCGAACACGTGTTCACTCGCTCTGTGCATTTTTTTTCTTTTTCCCGCCAGCGAATGTTGAACGGTTCTCGAGGACCGGACGCACGTTTGCTTTTCGACGCGGCCCGATGCGAAAAGGATCGACAATCCTTGCGCACAGTCGGTATCTTGCATATATGATGATAAGAGCTGGCCGGATGGCCGTCGAGGGCGCGGGGTGCACGAACAACGACGTAGGTGTACGGGGCGACGGGGGAACGGCACTCACGAGCGGCAAGCGCGCACACACACAATCGTTATAACTCAGCCTCGGGGGGTCGCTAACAGGGTTTGCTTAATTATCGCGAGTCAATTAATTGGGACCATGGGGATGGTTGGTGGAGGAACGGGGTCGGTGAGAATATACCGGTTGGATGCCAGTAGGGTACTGCGGTGACTTTCAGCTACTGGTTAGAGGATGTGTTTGAAGTATTTTACTTTAATACGCACATGGATGCTTACACACGCATTTATATATATATATATATATATATATATATATATATATATAAGCAACATATTTCTTTGTTATTAAATAAAAATTTATTCGAAGAGTTATACAAATTTTAATTTTTTTTTTAATTATTATTCCTTTGTAAACGTGATTTAATTTGAATCTTTTTTCATCCAAATTATGTTAATTAAATCAAATTGCCATTAAATTATTAAATAAACGTTTAAATAACTCTGGTTAGATCTTTATTGGAATCTTATAACGACATACAGGAAAAAAGACTACTCATTGAACTCAGGATATCGAAAAAGTACTGAGAGAAGCTGCTCGTTTTATTTAGAATTAGTGATAGAATCCTTTCAGAATAAGAAAAACTTGAATCAAGAGTCATTTCTTGAAACGGAGAACGAACTTTTTTGAACAAAATAAATCGATTTCATAAAACATGTCCTGGTCTGATAGTCTGTGTACTTTTGGATTACTTGAGTTTCTGTGTCCACTTCTAGTTTCAGCACGTGTGAAATCTTCAGATAGATTTTAAAAGCTAGAACGTAGGTTGTCACACATGCTAATACTACTTATAGTAATTGATTTTATTTGAGGCTTGTTTCATTCAAATTATGTTAGTTAATTCAAATTGATATTAGATGATAAAATCAATATACCTGGTTAGATCTTTATTGGAATCTTGTGAGGATACACAGAAAAAAAATACTTGTTGAGTTCGAGATATTGAAAACTTACTGGGGAAAGCTATTCGTTTCATTTAGAATAGAGATTTGAGAAATTCAAGCTTGACAGCTCAATTTAAATGCTAAAAAATACAATCGATTATTTTGATTCAATCAGTTTGCAGCAGTTACTTTTATTGAAGACGTTTAATGAATATTCAGCTTGAGAAAATTTTTATAAAGTACTAATTGCTTCATCTTACTTTGATATAAATTACAGTTACAAAATTTAAGCTGAAAATTTTAATAGTCTATCTGGGAATAGGTTTCCCTTCAAAATAAAACTGTAATCTATTTTCAGAATTAATTTTTTGGTTACTCTAGAAAATTGATTATTGATCATTTTTGATTATTGTTTATTTGTTTTTCGATGACGATGCCTTTATCATTAAAGCAAAAAGATTTTTCTTTTTTTAACGGTCGAGGATATAAGGGCATAATCAGAGAAAGAAATTGTGGTTTGTGAGATGAAATCAAAGATTATTTATGGAAGAAAATGTGATTTAGTATCAAGAGTATAAAAATTGAATAAAGACAAGCACAAAAATAAACAGGTTGTGATAAAAATGAAACAATTATGTTCACTTTTTTATAAGCATACATTTTGATAGATTTCTCTTCTTTGTGCAGAACCATTCTGTGCATCAACAAGAAATATTAAGAACCACTGATCGAAACTCGAATAATTTTGTAATTAAAATTAAAATATAGACAAATGTTATAAATATCAGTAATTATAGTATTTTTATATCGAATATATTTTTTGATATTGCGCCTAAAATCCATTTTCGCTCATCCACAAACCACATTTTTTCCAATTAAAAATCAGTTACTGAATATTTCGTATCAGAACAAAAATTTGTTGTGGTTTATAGGGGAGTGAAAAATTCATTTGTATTTTTTTAGTACATCTCACTAATAATTAAATCGTTTAATTATTAAATTATCATACTATTTGAATAAATCATTATATATTTTTCAATATTCCATGGCTTGTAATCAACCCTTTCTTGATTTCTGCATCCAAAACACTATTTCCATTCTGTATAAAACTCAATGATTTATTTTTTCAATTAATTACTGTTAACACTTATAGTAAATATATTACTTTTTTGATATAGAATCGAATTTCTGACTGAACGATTCATATATGAAATTATTAAATTAAACTATAGATTTATTAAATCGAAAAGATTTACATTAATCAAGATCAATGCCAGTATTTAAATTTATTATTACATTTGTAAAAAAAAATCAATTGTTATCTATATATAATAGCACTGATCTCAACCATTGATTCAACTAGTGATTTACCTTAAAATGTTGCATATCAAATAGGTGTATATAATAATATAAATTTTATTAAACTGTGTTGAAGCAATATATATAATCTCTTAATTGTTAGTTTCACTAATTTTTCATCCCTAAACACAACTTACATTTTTTTTATATCAAAAGTTCATTATAAATCATTATTGATCATTTTTAATTGAAGTTTATATGAATTTGGATGAAAATACCTTCATATCTAAAGGAACGGAGAAAGAACTATACTTTTTAAATAGAAAGAACATTTCTATAAATATTAGTTATCGTTCAGTCAGATTTGATGAATGAATTAATCACTGAATAGCTTTGAATGTCATTGTATATAAAAAAGAATTAGAAATTATTAATTAATTAATTTGTCTCAAAAATAAAGAAAAATAAGTGGAAGATATTTAAAAGACTATTATCTCTTAGGCAGTTCTATCTGAATAAGCCAATAACAAATCACTCTTCAATCTTCATTCAAGCTCAACTGAGTTTCAATTTTAGAGCTACTTCTATTTATTTTTCACTTAAAAATCATTATCTAACAGACATATCTACAAGAATACACAGCTATAAGTTATTATTTATATAATTAAGAGTTGATTTATATTAAAAATAAATGATTCGAGAACATATTTCTAATACTTCTCTTCCTTTACAGATGTTGCTATCGAAATCGATTAGACATTCTGATCTATCCTATCATTTCTTTGATCGGTAAGTGATTTCTTATTAAATCAACATTTTTTTTCCAAACGACCCTACTTAATATAATGACACAGTGCTTCGTCCAACCCTTCCACGTCCACTTCATCAAAATAAAAAAGATGTCCTCTAATCAGTACCGGCTCGAACAGGGAAACAGGCCCGTTTTACATAACACGTCTGATTTTTTCAACCCTTTACAACGTCACTTTCACAAATACAGGTGCTGACTAACATAAAATGAGGGGATAAGCATTAGACAAGCTTTATAGTACGGAGAACGCGGATCCAATTAACGACCTGGACAGAGACGGACGCATCGTAACGCACGGCGCGCGCGTCCGTCTCTCTTTTTCTGTTCTCTCGTCAATTTTCGAATGTCCTGTCTCTCCACTAATGTATAAACCCGTCGCAATTAGTGCCCATTAGTAAGGTAGCTGATGAGAGACGCCGTCGTGGTGGTGCATAGCGCCCGGTGTCGTTACGGACGCCTGACGCCCTTCGGTCCCTATCTCCTTTATATACACTTACCCTTCGTTCTGTGATCGTCGGGTATAAAATCATATAGTAGTGGATCTGTTGTACATACATTTATATATATATATATATATATATAAATTTCACTCATCTTCCTGTATTTAGAACGAATCAACGAATTACCTTTCAGACTGAGAATAGAATTAAATTAACATTTATTGAAATCAAATACCATTATTATTGTTAATTAGTTTAGAACTTAAAGGACTGCCTCTATGCGTCCATTAATAATTGATCTGTTTAATATTGATACATTTCATAAACACTCTAGTGCTTGTTAACAATATTTACCTTATTCCCTAATTTATTTATATTTAATTTATGCTTAGATCCTAGATTTAATATAATTTCATAGATTTTTATTCGATAATACTTAGCTTATTACAAAACAGTACTTTATATTAATATATTTCTATTATAATAATTATCTTATAGTATTTTATTGAAGGAACTTCTGTTTTTTTTTTTTTTTTTAGATAATTTGATAAATTGAATAATTTGAAAATTTGATAATTTGAATTTTTTGCTAGAAGTTGTATTCTAATGTTTTTGTAAAGAAGCATGCAAAGAAAGTATATTGGTAGTTTTCTATTCAGCTGATTTAATATTTTGTGTCAGTAGTAATTTCGTATTTGGTTCTTTTTGTATTTAAATACAACTTTGAATCATTTGTTAATCTGAATAGTGTATCTATGATTGAAAGTTGATTGATACGTCGGTTTATTTGAAAAAAACATTCCATTTTATTATTGAAGTTAAAAATTTCTATAAACAGAAAGATTTGTTGTTTTTGGAAGGAAGTAAAAAAAAATATGAAAGAAAATGACATTTTGAATCGAGAATATACAAATTTACTTAAGTACAATGATAAACTGAGTATGAAAGTTTTTATATCAGTAAAAATAAAAATAATAATTTATATAATATATATATACATTTTTTAGGCATTTATTTTGAAAAAATTCTTCTCTTTGTTCAGAATCATTTTGCGAATCAACCAATAACATCAGGAATCACTGATCTAAACTCTAAGGATAATGTTAGTCTAATGAAATTCTAATATAGACAAATTGTGTACACATAATGTTTTATTTTAATATTTTTTATATCAAATATATTTTTTGGCATTCAAATATATTTTTACCATAAATAATTTCGTACACAGTTATTAACTCTAACTGAAATATGATTTGTTTACTTTGTCTTTGTATTGGTGTTACACAGTTTGTACAAGGACTGATCTTCTCCAAAAAAATCATATAAATAAAAATCTTCAGAAATACAAAACTTTAAATAAACCATTCTACCGTTTCTCACGAGATAATTTTTCATTGAATAAATCTTCTTTCATAAATGAATTTTTCATCAGCTCACAAACCAGAAAAAAATCGGATCAAAAATCTTTCATAATTAAATTTGCAAAAGTGAATATTTTTCTCAACTCAAAATACAAGAGATTTTTTTTAAAAAAATAGTCAATTAATCATTAGTTACACTCATTTCCATTGCGATGAAATTATCTTCAGATCACCGAGGTACAGAAAAATCTGTTCAGTCAGAATTTTCTGACATCACCATCGAAATTCGCATAAGACAAACTGAAAATGGTCATAAACGATGGTCATAAAACAAATTTCCTTTTCTATCGATTATTCATATTTTTGACTAGACATTCTAAAAATATACCTTCTTATAATTAATTATTGATAGATCGTGCACGTGTCAGATCTCCAGAACGAGATCGCTCTACTGCACGTTCGCGTACAGACAGAACGCGTGACCATCTTTGTTCCACGCAACGAAATCGTGGCCCCGTTGCGTTGTTATCAGCCCCGACTGTTTCTAAATACTGCGAGTGGATCGCTTAATTGGGACAGATTCTGTTCGTCCCCTCCGCGCCACTGTTTCACTTAGTTGGAGCTTATATTGTATTAATCCGTTTGATTATCTATATTTCGGTGTATTGTTTTGTCTCAGAAAATTAGTGTTATACGGAGACGGGACAAGGTGTTGAAATGAAAGCGTTATTAAGACGATTCCGTGAAATATCATCTTATGTAATGTTGATATAAACTGGTTATATCGTTTATTATATATATATATATATATATAAAATATCTTTTAATTTCCTTCTACTAATCTTCATTTCTGAACTTTATCCAGAATAAAAACATCATTGAATAAAATTAATAAATTCCAAAAGTATATATCTGAATTTCTTCATCAAATATTTTCTATTTTTATTGGTCAGTTGTTTCTTTGAAAAACATCAATGGATTTCCTAGATTCAAGCCCGAATTCAAGGAGTTAAAACAGAGTTATGACTGATTGAATTTAAAAGCACAGAATTATTTTTTATCTTACATACATACATGTACATATATATATATATATATATATATATATATATATATAGAGAGAGAGAGAGAGAGAGAGTCACAACTTAAAAAAAAATCAAAACATATTTCTAGTTAGAAAAACAGTACTAGGAACGTTTATAGACTGATACAAGATCTCCGTTCGATTTTTCTTAATTTAAAATTTATGACCGCACGCCGTGCGCACGCAAGAAAATGAATTTTAATTGGCGACGTCTTATTTATACCGCCGTGTCCTCTACACCGAATCTATTTTCATTTTATACCAATTTTATTTGACTTGCAGCAGCCCACTAATTCAAAATAAACAGAAGTGTCTGCGGAGTCACGCCAGAGATACAAACGATTTGTCGGACATGTCAATTTAACGCGCCTGCCTAACATAATGATGTGTTTTTAGTTATTATGATCATTAAAGCCGAAATATAACTGTCTTGACATATTCGTTAGCGACCAACAAACAACCATACACACACACACACACACACATATATATATATATATATATCGATACTTGCACCAGTACTGATTTATGTAAAAATTTGGCATGTAAAACAGTGAGTATAAAACATAAACATTAAATTTAATGCGTGTGTAACATGTCTATTACAATATACATTTCGGATGTTTATCGATTTTTCTTTTTAATTGATCGCGTACTATTTTTAGGTCTTAACGTTGTAACTGTATAAAAATATTTATTGAGAGCACTGTGTCGAAAACAAATACTTAAGTAGATAGACTTGATTTATGCGCGGAGATGCTTTTAATGGCTTGTTCGTCTGCTGAAACATGTGTACATCAAGTATATATCAATATGATGAGCTGGCATGGTATGTGTTGATACGTTGTTGGATCGTAATGACTTTTCCGAGTGCGAGATGTAGAATTTTCTGAATAGTTTCAGTAAATCTTCGATCCTAGAGAATATATCGATACGGTGATTTACAAGATTTGTTTTATGATTGAAAGTAATTATTGAAATATATTTCTTCCATAGTTCAAATGATTATTATAATACAACAGTATATTTATAGAAAATAAATGTAAAGTAAACGAATGGGATAATGAATTGTGAATTTGTCAGGAAAGGTTTATATAATCTTTTGTAGAAGAAAATATTCTGGCATATAGGAATAGAGTGATATATGAAGACTTGTTTTAGAGGTAGATTGAAGAGAAGAAATATTGAGTAAAGTGGAAAAATGCAGGTTTATAGATTTTTTTGTAGAAAAGAAAATCTGAAAGGATGTGTATTGACATATAAAGAATTAATAAAGATATTATATTAAATGAAGACTGAAGAGAATAATTATTGATAAAAGTGAGAAAATGTAGTTTTATGGGATATTTTGTAGAAGAGAAAATATATTCTGATAGGATATGTATTTAACATAAACTGAGTAAATAAAGAAATTGTTATAAGACAGATTGAGGAGGAGAATTATTGAGGAAAGTAAGAAAAAATACATTTTATTAATATTTTGGAGAAGAGAAAAGTTATTCTGATAGGACATGCATTTTACATAAACTGAGTAAACAAAGAATTTGTTTTAAGGTAGATTGAAGAGGGGAATTATTGAGAAAAGTGAGAAAATACAGTTTTATGGAATATTTTGAAGAAGAGAAAGATATTCTGATAGGACATGCATTTGACATATAAATAGTAAATATAGAGATTGTTGAAAAAAATGAGAAAATACAGTTTTATGGAATATTTTGTAGAAGAGAGAAGATATTCTGATAGGATATGAATTTTACATAAACTGAGTAAATAAAGAAATTGTTATAAGACAGGCAGAGGAGGAGAATTATTGAAAAAAGTAAGAAAATACATTTTTATTGATATTTTTGAGAAGAGAAAAGATATTCTGATAGGACATGCATTTGACATATAAACAATAAATAAAGAGATTGTTATCAGGTAGATTGAAGAAGGGAATTATTGAGAAAAGTGAGAAAATACAGTTTTATGGAATATTTTGTAGAAGAGAAAGATATTCTAATAGGACATCCATTTGATATATAAAGAGTAAAAAAGAGATGGTTTTAAGGTAGATTGAGGAGAAGAATTAATGAGAAAGGTAAGAAAATGTAGTTTTGTGAAATATTTTTTAGAAAAGAAAAGAAGATCTTATAGGACATACTCGTATATTGACACATACTGATTAAATAAAGAAATTGTTATAAGGCAGACTGAAGAGCAGAATTAGGGCAGGGATCTTAAAAAAAGATCATTATTATCGAAATTTTCTCTTTATTTGAAATCGCTATAACTTGTAAGTTACAGCAATACATTGAAATAAAAAAATGAGTTTTTCCTTGTAACAGAGATGCGAGCGATTGCTATAAATAAATTCACTCTCTCTTTCTCTGTCTCTCTCTCTATATATATGATTTGATTACATAAACATAAACTGTAATAATCGATTCCGTTTACAATGTACACACTAAATTAATCATTCGTAAATGTAGAGTATTAATTATGAATGACAATTAATCGAATCATGACAATGACATATTTTAAACTATATCAATAATTAAATTATCAAATATTAATTTTCAACAATTATGTATGTTATTAATAACATTCGTGTATTACATACGTTTTGTGTACGTGATATATTGTCATGTTCAAATAGACGGATGAATTTTGTGAATCGGCACCGAGCGTTTATTCGATTGTGTAAAGTTACCCTTATTATTAATCATTATTAGTTCGACGGTACTGTGCATTGATAGAGAACGTTGTATCGGCATCGCTTTGTTCTTGATTCGATCTGTGTTTAGATTCAAATTCCGAGTGATGTGTCTCTGTCTGTTTCGAGAAAGTGAGACGTTCAGCCGGAGAGAGTCGACAGGGAATCAGTTATGGGATCCCAAAATGAATTTATCTTTAATTCTGTATCCGTTATCTTTAATTGTGATGCATATTTTAATGATGATGCAAACATCCTCAGAGTGTTAAGGTACAGAGAAATCTTAATACAAGGTCTATTATTATGCTTGAGATTGTATAACTTCTTTTGAACTAATTTCAAAATTAAAGCAATAACCTATTTCACAGATTTTACACAAACTGAGTAAATAAATAAACAGATTGAGGAAGAGAATTATCGAGAAAAGTGAGAAAATACAGTTTTATGGAATATTTTGAAGAAAAGAAAAGATATTCTGATAGGACATGCATTTTACACAAACTGAGTAAATAGAGAGGTCGTTATAAGGCAGATTGAGGAAGAGAATTATCGAGAAAAGTGAGAAAATAGAGTTTCATGGAATATTTTGAAGAACAGAAAGATATTCTGATTTATTTATTGTTTATGGTAGAATTTCGATAGAATAAAATGATAAATTTTATAAATAACACTTTATATACATCTTATAAAAATTATTTTAGAATGAAATCAAATAAGTTTGTATTTTTTTTAAGAATTCTAAGTTTGACAGTTTTTTAAGGACTCTAACACAGATAAAATAAATATCTATTGTCATCTCGTATATATTTCATACATTCTATTTATATATTTCACTTATTTATAGTACAAGTTTATAAGTATAATGACTGAATTGCTGGCTTAAGCATCTGTTGTTAATAATATTTTTTTTACAAATCCTAAACGGTGCCCACTTATCCGATTTTCGACTACTAGATTCGATTTTCATTATCCTGTGACACATGCTGAACTATATATTCAAAAACTACCTGAAAATGAATCTATATGAAGTGAACACTTGTCATAGAGCAAGTAAAACATATTTGATTTCAGAATAAAATTGAAGAAAACAAAATAAAAACAATATAATGTTATAAGTTCTAAGGATATAATTTTAAAAAATCGAAATACAGAAAAACATATTAATGATTTCTTACTTTCTTAGCAGAATCTAAACTATTTAAGAACAATTTTCCTGTTTTAGTAATTTAAGAGCTTTGAAAAGTTTAACCGGTGCAACTTCATATAATTATTTGTTATGTATTAAAGTATTTATTTATTTCATTAAAGCTTTAATATATATATATATATATATATATATATATATATATATATATATATATATATATACACATATGGATGTGTGGAGGTGTGTGAATATTAATTACTTCATAATAACGTATAAAAACGTATCAGTTCCATCCGAAGAATCGTTCAAAGTGAATGACAACACAACCCACCACCACCACCGACCGACCGAACGCGCGCACACACACACACACCGAAACATTCCACTAATACAGATCTGTGTCGTTCCACCACTGTAGCAAGTTCATTAGTAACATTGCATGTGATTTAACACTGACGAAGCTGTCGGGGAGTCGTCATAATGCTGTTGCAGTCTCGACTCAAATTCTTGCGCCACACCATTAATACTAACAAGCCTCGTTATTTTAAACGATACCAGAACAAAACTGTTTTAGCTGAGCTCTTCTACGAGAGCAGGCATAATACAGCACGTTTCGACAACGAGGATCCAACGTAACATGGGTTCGAAACAGAAACGAGAGACGCACGGCTGTAATGTGCGCGCCCGACGAAAATGTATACGTTCATCTTTCAGCGATGGCGCGGGTACGGTTATATTTGGCCGTATCGACGGAGGAAGACATCAGAAACTGTGCGATTCGGCACCGCGGTATGAAATATTTGAATGTTCGCGGAGGTGATCCGAAAATTCGCGTCGTTTTCTCGCTTGTTTACTTGCGACACCGCTTCCTTGGAACAATGAAAGAGTGTGCATGTCGTTTTTAAGATATTTTCGAATTTTACATTCGATTCTCGTACACTACTGAACTAATTTTAAAATTATAAACGGATATTTCGAAACAAGTAGCCAATCAACATTCATATTCTAAAAAAAAAACATTTTTTTTGTGAGCTTAACTACAATCGCTTCGAACACTAAAATTCGAAAATCGTTTTATAAAAATACAAGTTTGTATATTTCTACACATCTTCAGTTTTATATAAACTTTTTATGAATATACAGAGTGGTGCAAAAGAACGATTAGGTTTTATTGAAGCACGTTAATTATATTTTTTCAATCTTAAAATCGCATTGTAATTCCAGTTTCAAAATTAAGCCATTCAAAGGTGCGGAAAAATCCCTGACTCTTTTCATTAGGCCAGGCCATTAAATTATATGTATTTATTGTATTGCAAACTAATGGCCTGGACCGTTAGCATTCACTTGTATTAATATTAACTACACCTTGTTGTCGAAAACGTGCAACCAAGGATCGACGAATCCGCCAATACATTTTCCGGACCTCTTCCACTGTTTTAGCATTTATTACATGTTTCATGTGTCACAACACCTTCCCCAAAAGCTGAACGAATCATTCCAGCGGATTCGGATGCATTTTTTTCAACTAGAATGCGAAAAGTGCGCAACGCCTGATATGCTACTTTTCGGACTCTATCATCTTCACTGTTGTTTTTTAAGATTATACCAACTGTTTGACTAAGGCATGTGATATTTTTTAAATGTTAGTTTCTGCACTTAAAAATCCTAAAAGAAAATATTTTACTTTAAAACAGATTTACGATTGATTCAGTTTAAAGGAACTGAATTAATTTTTACACCTAATGTATATAATAAAGATTTAAATAAATCCAACGAATATCATAGGAATTTAATGATCACCTTCGTTAGAAGAACATATCCAGTATGATTTTAATGAGCATTGATGACGGAATCCTTTTTATTTGCAATGTAACACGTCTTAATACTATATCATCCGTCCATACTGTGATTGTACCTTATATAGTCGTTTTGTATATATATATATATATATATATATATATATATATATATATATATATATATATATATATATATATATATATATATATATCCATCTATTACAGTAATGATCTACATTGTACCGATAATGAGGTGTTATGGAAAATTGTAAAGCCGTTTGTTATAATTGGTGATGCTACGGCACAAATCCTCTTTTGCTCTTTACTGATATTTTAATTGTTCTGGCAGAACCGATTTTTGCAGTTTGTTTAAATTGTGTTCGTTTCACTTCTCTCGTCTTTCTCTGCACGTCTCCTTGTATTAATGTACGCTGTGCGGTCTGTTCCTCTTCACGGCGAATTATCATCGCGCCGTCTCGTGTATACATTATTTTTTTTCTATAAAATTGATACCGTTGAACGTGCATTTCTCGTGTCTGGCGTGGGTCGAATTGTGTTCGATTTAATGAACGGACCGGGTGTTCTTTTTCTTTAGGACGATCTCTCTCTCCTAAATTGATACAACGTCTGATGGACTTGTGCGGTCTTGTGTTTCGGTACGATCTTGTATCAGTCGTATCGTTTCTTTTAAACGAATCGCTTCTGTGTAATGTTTTCATGTACGTTGAATGATCGTTCTTAATTTCTTAATTCATTTTTTAAACGATTTGTTGTACGAAATATCTTGAAAAATCTGAATGATTCGATTTCAGTCATTAGACAAATACATATATAAGAGAAATTGTAAGGAACGATAGAGATGTAAATTAATTAAATACTGATCAGGTCTAAATTCTTTATTATATTTGGTGAGTTTGACCAGATCAGCTCGAGACAAATCAAATTAGGTCAAGTCCGCTTCTAATATTCTTTCTTAAAAATTATAATTTCGAAGAAATGTTTTCGAAAAATTTACCTATTACACTAATGGATACTCAAGGAACAAATTTGTAGATTTCTTGCACTTTCTCAACATATTCTATTACACTATTTTGCACACCAAACAGAGAACTCGTCCATTTAGATTTTCCTTGTAATTTTCAAACCGATTGATCAAGCACTAATAACTTTAAGTATCGATGCGCCCCTAAACTTTAAATATCTTATCTTATCAAATCGACTGAACTCAAAAACTTTTCAACGGGCTTAACCTTTATGTACTGTCAGGATATTCAAGTCTCATACACAAAAACTGACTTTAAATGACCAATGAGTCATTGTTCACCTCACAGGATTTCTATGTCTGAAATGAAAAACTGTTCTAAAATTTATATTTTTTTTAAAAAAATATTTTTATTTCTTCATTTTCAGATGCTATCAATCAGAAATGATTCGGGAGAGAAAAAAATAGTTAATTTGTGAAAGTAATTGATTATTTTCTTTAAATTTCTATAAAAGAGAAATGTGTGACGTATACGATTTTTATTCGTTTATATAAATATGAAATATTTCAGTTAATTATATATGTATATATATATATATATATATATATATATATATATATTATGCATATTAACCAAAACATCGTCATAGCATAAAACAATGACTTCTATTGCAAATTTCTAAACTCGACTCGACTGTACGAAGACTTAGTAGAGGATGTAACACTAATTAGGGGTAGAAATTAGTACAAATTAAACGCGAGACTGACCTATTATCCCTTGTAGTTATCAGACCTCTGCTATTTCGACGTTGCTACGGCATCTTCGTGGGTAGACAAGACAAGAAGGCCAATGTACCTTCATATAATACCACAATAATTCGAAAACATTTTCATACACACACACATACACATACATACATACATACATGCATATATATATATATATATATACATTTAACGGTAATTACGTTTCAATATATGTAATTAATTTTGTTAAGTATTGAAGTATTCTTCTATGAAATTCGTTCGATTTTTCGAACGGAGCAAGAAAAAAAACCGAACGAACATCTAATTAGAAAAAAAAACAGACGGTGTCTTTTTTAATTAACGCTGATTTATGTTTTTATATAAGAAAAAAGTGATGCGTCTAATTATGAACCGAACGATTTTCCCCCGATCGCACCTGTATGGCTTCAGTGAAATTAATTTAGTTTTCGTAACGCGGTGTGTAGTCAATTTATTGGTCTTAATAGCGGATAACGATTCAAAAGGAACATTAATTACATTACTTTTTTTTTAATTCGTTTATAGCTATTTGTGTCATGTTTATTGTGTTAGATGTTTATTTATTTAATGACATCAAACAGTCAATAATTATATATATATATATATATATATATATATATATATATATATATATATATATATATATACTTATACAGAGAATAAAGAAGAGAGAAGTAGGTACAATCTGTTAATAAATAATTATATTTGAAAGAATATCTGAATGTAATAAAAAGTTCCCAGTGCTTTAATTATCAACATGTATAGTTTAACCCGTCTTTTAAGATCTCATAATACATTATTTCTTTATGATACCATCAATAACAGTTTATCTTATTTTCTCGAAAAAAAAAAGAATCCTCTAATTCCAAAAATCAGAGATTTTCTGATCAAAAATGTTCAATAAATAATTATTGATCATTTTTGTTTATTGCTTAAACATCCCGATGGTTTTATCACCAAAAAAGCAATCATTTATGAAAATTAATGCAGATATAGTATCAGGAGTGTATTGTAATACGTTTTTTTGAAAAGTTGCTATTTTCTTAGACATATGATAAAGATTTTCTAGTCTCGTGATGATCAGAACTAGCATAAGAAATATATCTCAGCGAGGTCCACTCTGCTGTCTTGTTACCTGTAAGGGTTGTATTCGCATTATAGTTCTGGTATTGTGATCGAATTCACTTTCCTGTATTTTTCACTAGGTCGATATACCAAAAAAACATTTCTACTCCTAATCTCAAGCCCATCGTCGTCGAATCTCTCGAGGATGATAGTATTACTTTGCTTATTCATTTTCAATGCTCTCGTACACACTACGATATTATAGTAACCACCGTTGCACCATTATTTCGAATTGAGTTATTGAATTAAAGATGGAATAGAAACAAATAAAATCAATTTTTTGTGAGCGCAAAACGTGGTAAAGTGATAGAGCAACAGAAACTTCTCTTGAACTAAACAATGCTTTCGGTATGGATACTGTTAAAAAAACTTACACCCCAATGGCGGTTCTAAAATTTGCTGGAGACAAATTTTCTTCAGTTCATAACGACCAACTGACGCCGTTAGTTGAATGAGAACTACGCTCAACAATTCGAGAGCTTGCACAAAACTTAGGCGTTAGTCATCAATCAGTTCTGGACCACTTAAAACCACTTAAATTAAAAAATAGATATGAACTTGAAGGTCCTAAACCTATTTAATTGAATTATTTTTCTACCAACCAGATATTTTATTTATAATTGAAAAATAATTGCAGTTTATGACCTACAAAGGCGTTAGTTATCCAACAGTTTTGGACCGCTTAAAACAGCTAGGAAAATCAGAAAAGGGAAAAATGTGTTTATATTCGAAGGTCACAAACTGTAATTGTTTTTCTACCAAACTAATAAGATTAAAACTTCCGAATATCACATCACGAATTGTTGGAAAATTCTAGCAGAATTGTAAAAAAGAAAGCGTTTGGGAAACTAGTTCTTACATATTTCAAGTCTGAAAGATTCCATCAAACATTCTACATAAGATTTCATTCGATGCAACTGTTTGGTTGTTTTTTGAAACTTGTTCAGAGTACACACAGTATCTCTAATTTATTTAACTCTCTTCCATATTGCTTCTTTAAACTTTGCTATCAATTGATCAACGGATATAAAACTGCTCAGCGAACATCAATATATGAAACAATTGTGATTGTAGTAAGCAGAAATTTGTAAAACATAAAAATCGAAACGCTTTTCTCTCACATCCAGTATTTAAAAACAACTACTGATCAATTAGGAAGCCCTCTCCACGTCCTGTTAACAAATAGTGAACATTTACAGCGGTCCTTTGAAAAAAGCTCCGGCGCTCGCTCGTTAAACGAATCACAATGATCGCATTAGATCAACACTTGATATAAGATGACATCACTCAACCCTTATTATCGCGAAAGCGTCTCTGTTGCCCATCACTAATAGAACCGGCACGACGTCATGTTGACAATGATGTCGATGATCACGGTGTTACGATATCCCCGCAAATCCGTCGACTCCGCCGCCCCACAGACAGATACGACGCTGCACGCGAACAAACCTCCTGTAATAAGGATGAAACGTGTTGTTGATGAGGTCTGAATCGTGGAATTATCACTGCTGATTGTGTATTATAGAGAGAGCTGTTGTAGACGCCGGCCTCGAGGTGTGTATTCATTTATATATATATATATATATATATATATATATATATATATATATATATATATATGTATGTATGTATGTATAAATGTATATAAATTGTATATAGATGCTGATTGCATCTCACCACAGTCATGTCTACATGCAAACAGTGGTTGGAAATAATATATTTTTTTGGTCGTTGTTTATGAACGATGCGATGGTATGTGTTTTAAAAGGGTTATTAATTGAGGTACATGAAAAATATGTTAGTGGTAAAATTATGATCGAAATATAGCTTTATATTAAATCGGAAAATCGAATAGCTTTTTTCATAAAACAGGTGCATTCTGTACAATTTGGAAATAATGAAACCGGGATGTTTTTTTTTTTTGGTTTCGGTTTTAGGAAATGTAAATTATCGATTGATATTTTCCGTACATTTTTCTATTTATCTATTTAATATTTTTTTTTGTGCGCGAATTCAATTCGAAACGCATTGACAGGAATTGTAATACAACTGTTTAATGTTTAAATGTCGGTTTGTAGCAGTTAATTTTTAGAAATCAAACTGATTGATTGATAAAGTACAGGTCTGACATTTCAATTTTACAAATCAATAATCATTATTAATAATTTTTGATTGTGTGTATTTCAATATCTATTCCAGGAGCTTTTTCTGTACTTTTGGGTGAGAAATTGAGTAAGAGAATGTTCTCATAATAAATTATTCAGTTATAAAAAAATTAATCATAGTTTTCTTCTTACTGTTGCTAACAGAAAAAAGTAAAACAGTAAGAAGTGATAAAACTTCATCGTTGTGGTTTGATTTAGGATCAAATATTGTTTCACAGACTATGATGAGTGAAAAAAGTGATGTCATAATGAAATATAGAGTCACAACCATTAACTTTTCTTTTTAAATGTTTTAAAATATCCTTGTAGATGCTTTCGATGACCGTTTGTCATACTAGATGATGTTTATTGTGTACGATTCTTTCAATCTTCTTAAAGGAACTTGCAAGCTGGTTTCCTATTTATTTTTAATATCTTAAACATCATTATTATATTCAAATGGTGGTCACTGTGTCAGAATTTTGAAATTATGTCGGTTAAAAATCTGAAATAAGTAAATTAACGCTCAAATGATTTATAAAGACTGATTGTCTCAGAAAAATTACAAATGTTTTATTCAGTTTTTCTTTTTTGCCTTTCAAGTCAATGTTTTTCTTTTTCTTCCACTAAGAAAGATAAATAGTGACCTCAAGGATACAAAACCACTTCAAATCCGGGTACATTAGAACGAAACAGATTTTATTCAATTTGTAAAAAATAAAATTGTCTTCCTTCGAATCATTGTTACATTTTTATAAATCTGTTTTAATCGAAATCATAACATTAAAATGAAACATTAAATTTATGTAGGAACGTTATATACGTTTCAATAAATATCTGGTTTACATTTATTTTGAAGATGAGTTATAAAAATCCTCAAATGAGACCGTTTAAACATTTACGGCCATTAACCGACAATCTAATGCTCGATCGTGGACCTCAGTCCAAATGTACATAATCCGACTTATCGAATTTATCTTCGACATGTCTACGTCGGGATGATAATTAATCAAATTACCTTGTATTTCCACACGACGCCGTTACCTTTTGTGTATATCGGTCCGTTATACGACGTCTGAATGACGATGCTATGCAAAATCGGATGCTGTTGTAATGCACTTAGAACCAAATCGGCCGGACAATAGGTACGTGGAGTAGAAACTTCCTTTGACCATTCGTCCAGACGGTATCTGTGTACTTCTCTGTGTCCGGGAATTAGCTTGTTCTACAAAACTGAAATCGGATTTCACGGTCGTCCCTCTAAGAGCACGATTACGTTTTCGTGAATAAACCGACGGTTCAGGTCCGTACGTTCGCTCGTTATTAAATATAAATCTTGTTTAGTGTTTAGTTTCGATATGGTCGACGATTTGTATTGCGGTTAAATGTTTGTAGAGATCTAGTATCATTTTTTTGTATCGAATTAATTTGTCAACTCGATTAAGATTTCTTTAACGATTTTTCGTTTAAAAATATAGGTTTTATTTATTTCTTTTCGAATTTGTACTAATAATTATAAAAAAATATATAGAGCCATACGTTCTGTAAAAAAAATACACAATTCTTAACGTTACAAACTACTAAACATTATTCTAGTCAAAAATGGTGATTCCATCATGTTCAGAGCGTCGAGATTCAGAAAAATCTATATTAAATCTATCAAATTTTTATATTCCTCGACTCTCTGTTTGTCTGATGAAAGATTTTATAATTAATCTGTACGCCAAGTATAATTGAAAAGAGATGCATACATATTACAGATTCGACTATACGACAAGTGGATCGCCGATAAAGCTCGATACGATTCCGAACATAATGATCGCGTACATTTCAGTGACCCGATAGTAAATAAATTGCCAGCGATACGGGCGCGCCGTCGACGTCTGAACAGAACGTACATTCAAATCGCGATCTAAAATCGTACAACTGCACACAAGACTTAATTATACAATAAAATAGCTTTAATATTGTCACGTAGTTACTTCCTATGTGTGTAGTTTTAATGTACGCCTCGCCTTGTATAAGATTATTAAGTTTTGCGGTTGCGGAGTCTTTGCAATAAAGTTTGTCGCAGACAATATTAAATTATATAATGTTATCTTATGTTCGGGATCGCGAGTTCGTTAATAGGATATGTAAACGAATGGATCGAGTTCGATGCGCTTTTTATGACCGTGTGTTTGTATTCCTTCCGGAAAAGAACGTTTTCTTCATTGTCGTTCGAATCACGGCAGCGTTTTCGATCGAATATGTCAAATAAAACATTATTTGATTGTTTTTGTATACTTTCAGTCGATAGTACAATCATCTTAAGAGTCTTCAGCTACAGTGAAATATCTGTTTTGAGGATAATCGATATTGAAATAAGCAATGATTAAAAATGATCAATAACTATTGAATATTGTTGATCGTTCTATAACATTATTATCATATTAGGTTGTCAGAAAAATAATTGCGGATCATGTCCTTGAAAGTCATATACATTTTTCTCTTTTTTTTTGATTTATCTTCAGAACGCTAAAATGCATAAAAATCCAAATGATCTTCTTGTAACTCGCGGACCGAGAAAAGAATCTGAATTGAGTATCAATCGTCCTGTACAAAAAGTCCATCCGTTTGATTTACAGAGAGTCGATGTGGGGAAAAAACACATCCAGTATCCGATACGATCGCGTCGGATAATTGAATACATATTCGACGCCGACACAAGATACAGAAGATTCTAATTGAGATCGAGCGAACATTAATGTGCGAGCGGATTCAATGTGGCGGCCGATGTGTGTGTGTGTGTGCGCGCACTGCACAAAACTGCAGTTCGACTGAACAACATGCCGTACGTGTGTATTACTCACATTTTGCAATTGGAATTCCGTTATAAACTGTTATCTGTCATTCGCAGTTTGTATTCATACGTCGTACAATACGAAATGCATCGTGGCATTTTAATTATTCCTGTGTGTATTTTTAATTGATTTCGAGTCGTCCATAAACGCTGGTACCATTCGCTAACTAGATAGATTTTTTTATGTTCTCCACACACATAAATATATATATATATATATATATATATATATATATATATATATAAATCTATGTATGTAATCGCAATCGAACAACTTCACTCCGTAGACATCATGTTTAGACATATTATTTGCTTTACATGTACGATTTTAATTAATTTTTAATTTAAAAGGAGCTGCATGTGTGTGTATACTCACTCTGAGTGGAATTTCACTACTCGAATGTTTGTTTAGATGAAATTTACAAATTGATTGTTATTGAATTTAAATGTACATTTAATATATTTATTTGTCTAGCTAGTTATTTATCTCTGCATTCATTTGCATATATATATATAGACATACACACACACACATATATGTGTATATATATATATATATATATATATATATATATATGCACTGGGCCTTTCAGAGAAAATGTGAGACCTGGGGCAACCGACATTTTTGAGGCTGTTGAAAATTGAAAACTATGCGGTAGAAAATATAAAATGTTTATGCTTGGTCGATGAAATTTAATATTAATTCAACTATAAAAATTATTTTGTCATGATTTTGGCAGAAACTCGCCTAAAAAAAATACTGAGCGAAAAAATCTTATTTATTTTTGAAAATAACTAATTTAAATTTTTCATTTATGTTTTCCTTCAATGAATTTATACATTTTTAAAAAAAATATACTAATTTTAGGTATTATTACCAAATTTTGGATGGTTCCTTATCGGTTGAAAGTTGAAACAAGTTGAACAAATCCCCAAAGTTGAACAAATCATTTCTGTAGCTTCAGCACTATTTTTTTTTCAACTGAAATACAGAAAGTATGCAATATCTAATATATTGATTTTTGGTTGCCACTGTTTTGTGAATTTATGTCAACTTCTTGGCCAAGATATACAGCGTTTTTATGTATTAAGGTTGGTACTTCAAAACCTGAAAATGACAGGAAAATATTTTAATTTAAAACAGAGTTATGATTGATTCAATTTATAGGCACAGAATTAAATGTACACCTAATATAATATATTCAAGAATCAATTCTTTAAACACACACACACACACACACACACACATATATATATATATATATATATATATATGTAAACGTGCGTTTGTGTGTGTCTGTAAGTATAACAACACGTTACCTAGTGATTTATAGACAATAATAACAGCGGTCAGTACGAACCAGTGCTTATCGGACGCAACGTCGACCGGAGGGATGATGATTTTAATATCAGCCCATTGAATTTCGAAACTTATCGTGACAGTTAAATATAATATAATTTTCTCTACTCACATAATGCCAATATTAATTATGCAACGAGCATGTTACATAACTATTGCAGTATCGACTGTTTTTGTTGCTACCTATTATAGTTTGTCTACCTGATATGCGGCGAGCACGCTTCATATGAATTGCATTCATGAGTGCTTTTCATTAATTCAAAGCTGAAATTATCGAAACAGTATCAACAGTAATGTATATACATATATATATATATATATATATATAAACAATAAACCATTCTATCTTTCTGCGATTATTGTTAGGTATGGAAAAAATGATCAAAGGGTAATCGTTTCTGTTTTATAAGTACAAGTATCATTATTGGTAAGTGTGAATAACAAGTGTTATTCTATTAAAATAAACAGGGAAAGAGAAGAACTGATATAAAATCTAGATAAAAAAGTTAGAATCTTGATTATTCTGGTAAGAAACATTTGTTTGTTACATGAAGGATAATTTAATTTTTTTAACAAATAAGTTTATTGACAGTTCATAAACTATAACTGTGATTTATTTCAGTTTCGCAGACGAATTCATTCCATCACAAATAGTAAAAAAGTTGTATCTCGGGTGAATCTGAGAATTATTGTATCGTAATGATTGTATTTTATTGAAAAATGTTTCGAATAAAATCATAAATAAACTATAATCATTTATTGGACATTTTTGGTCAGAGAAAAATATTATTTCTGATATAAATTCATCGAGAGTACTTAAAAAACTATACTGTGGAGATTTTCTGGTCGGAGCACTTGAAAAAAATTAATTAACAAGTGATAGATTCTCGCAGAGTAATTATTCTTTCCATCCGTGTTAATCTTCCCGTGACAATCGTCAGAAATCTGCGAATCCTAATCTAGAATCACATCGTTTTCATCCTGCTGTCTGTATGTGACTGACAAGCGCTTTTATAATATTTATTTGTGGATTAGTTGGTTACTCGAAGTGCGGAATTTATCTTCTTGTCTTCTAGATAGTATTAAGTTGATAGAAAAAATAATTCCAGTTCGTGATCTTCAAATTCATACGCATTTTTCCGTTTGTGGTTCAGAACTGTTGGATGACTAAATTTCTAACTGTTGTGCAAGCTCTCGAATTGTTGTGCTTGGTTCTGATTCAACTAACATCTTCAGATGTTCATTATGAATAGAAGAATATCTTCAAAGCTCTTATTCCCAGCACGAAATTTTTAGAACCACTATTACGCCCGCACTTTCCTTAACATGCTCATATCCATACCAGAAGCGTTGTTTAGTTTAAGAGCAGTTTCTGCTGCTTTGCCACTCGTTTTGAACTCATAAAAAAATTCCTTTCATACCAGATATCAATTAAATCAGTGGTGTCAAACTCTTATGTGAACACGGACCACCATATTCTGTAAAATGTCTTTTATTTATTTTTGAAAATAACTAATTTAAATTTTACATTTATTTTCCCTTTAATAAATTTATACATTTTTTAAAAAATACACTAATTTTAGGTATTATTACCAAATGTTGGATGGTTCCTTATCGGTAACGAAGAATATACCAGTGACCAACAAACGGTGTTCTTTACAATATATTTCTATAATTTGCAATGTTTTAAAAATGTATCCAATATTTTTATAGATTCCATTTTATTATTTTAATAAAATCAAAATCAAGCTTCGGGCCGCGGGCCGCGTGTTCGACACCACTGCATTAAACGATTTAAGCAGATAACCAAGCGTCCGAGCTATATTTTCAATCTTATCGAGGATAGTATTCGAACCTGTTATTCCAAAATAAGATCAGTCATGCTTTTCCCACTTTCACATGACCAATTCATCATTCCGATTCAACACCTCGACCGAATCAGATCGTCGTCGAACCCATAATCATCGGTACACGTTATATTCATTGTACACGAGCGTTCGAAACGCACGACTTTTACAGAACGCTCCGAGACTGAGAACATAATTCAGTACGAACGGTTTTTTTCCTTTTATTATTATTATTATTCATCTATTCGAATCGTTATCGACGCATGGATCATCTTCATTGTAATCATAACGAAGTACTATACGTTGTAAAACACCCGACGTTTGCTGTGAAATCTAGTTATGTATCCCTTGGGCATTCTGTATAATATCATCCATTATCCATCTACCTATTATAGTTTTATGAACACGTATAGGTGTATGAATATAGTTAACAGCCGCAAATGTATATATATATATATATATATATGTGATCATACTGAACTGTATTAAGTAACGATATCATTTTGAAAATTCATCACAATCTTAATTATCATTTTCAATGTTTTTAATTCACAATCTGTGTGCAGAATTAACTATTAACTCAATGCTTTCCCACGTGTCATGTGGTTTTTTTTCAGAATTCGGTACTTGTTTGAAAAAAATAAAAATCATTCACGTCCAGTCGAAAAATCGATTAAAATGTAGACTCTGTGTCTTCTAAAATTCTCCATTGTCTAATTAAAAATTGAAAAATATAAAATTAACTAAAATTTTGTTTCATATTTCGTTCTTGTTCAATGTAAAAAAGATTCGAAGTATATCCTTATAGACAGAAGAAAGAATGATAATTTGTGATAATGGGCTTGAATTATTATTTTCTAATTAATTTGAGAATAATATTTGATAAAGAATTATAATTATTTTCCAAGCAAACAATCTACATCTTAAATGGTCAAGTTTTTAAAAAAGTATCAACTATGTCTAACACGTTATCCTGTTTGCTGACACGCGTGCCCAAACTAGAAGTAGTGAAGACGTTTAACCGATCAAATAGGACGAATACAAAGAGGATAACGTACCGACGAGATCACAGTCATAAAAATATAGGATTATAATTTTAATGCTGAGAATAGGAATACCTTTAGAATGACTTTTTGTAATTACAGTGGAAAATTGTTACATTTTTAAATTAATTACAATATTTTTTTATTAGAGCACCGAGTTTAATGTTTTCAATTAAATATTTCATAAATATAATTTTGCAAATTAGTTATTTGTTCATGTTTGGTAACATACAGAGTGTGAGAAAAGAATATATTCAAAAAATACATTGTAAATTTTTTATACGAAATGTACAAAACTTTCAAAATAAAATTACATTCATACATATTATACATTTATATATATATATATATATATATATATATATAAATGTATTCATACGTATATGTTTCAATTATTTCCCATTTCATGCAAACACATTCGCATATACCTCGTATTATGACATAAATTAATTATTTTTTTCAATTAACTGTCACAGCCGTGACCACTATAAAGAAAGTAATTTTTCATGAACGGAATTACGTTCGGCGTTTCAATGGTTTTGACAGACAGACATACAGAACAGAAATATGTATTAAACAAAAAAAAATTATCCGTAATTATACAATTAAGCGTTAAAAATACGTACGTGTTTTTTTTTCTTCCTGTGCGATGCGGACGGTCGTACAAGTACTGCGCTGGTGGCTTTACCAGAAATGAAACTAAATAATCTCTAGTACACGTTATTTTGTTTAGAATGTGTCATGAGCAGAGCTGTAGCGACAGAACGGAATCGTGTAGTTGTTTTAAAACGGCGAGAAATATTAATTAGATTATAGACAATTAATTCGTTGATACTTCGTAGTCATTTCGTGTAGATTTTCTTTTTTATTGGATGAAATATACGATTCGTACTGTCTTTTTTAAAAAAAATTGATTACTAGGACAGAAAGGAATATATTATGTGTTTAGAGAATGATTTTATATAGAAACATCTATGTGGGAAAAGTAAAAGATTTTTTTTCAATTTCCTTAATGAATGGTCTTACCAGTCACTTTAAAAAAATATTTCTTGCATGTTCATAAATTTTCATATCTTAACAATATATTTCTGTAGAGCTTAGTTGAAATTTGAAAAAATTCAAAGCTTCAATCAGAGAGTTTAATTTTAAAAAAAAAACAAATGAGAATTTCCGATCGAATATCAGAATAAAAAAAACGATTTTATTTAATATTTTTAAAAATGTGTGATCTTCATAGAATATTTCTATGAAGATTTGTCGAAATTCGACAAAATACAAAAGCTACAAGTCAGTCCCTATCTAGAGAGTCCGATTGAAGGAAACATGATAGAAAAGATCAAGAGAATTTCCAATAAAATATCAAAAAAATCGATTTTATGTTATTTTCTTATATTTTGAGACCTTTATAGAATGTTTCTGTAAAGATTTGTCGAAATTCAGAAAATACAGGAGCTAGAAGTCATTTTCTATCTAGTGAGTTCAATTGAAGAAAACTTCATAGAAAAGATGAATAGAATTTCCAATCAAATATCAGAAAAATCGATTTTATTTTATATCTTTAAAGTTTGATATCTTCATAGAATATTTCTATAAGGATTTGTTGGAATTCGAAAAATATACAAGCTAGAAATCTTTATTATCCAACGGGATCGATTTAAGAATACTTGAAAAATACTTAAACAGAATTCCTAGTAGAACGTCATAATATTCACACTAATTATTCTCGTTTATTCAGTTTTCATCAGATTTCACTCGATTCGAGCTAGAAAATTCTTAATATGTGTACTAGAAAGTTGAACTGTTTACAAATATTTTCATAAAATGTATTAAATCCTTTCAGAAATTTTTCTAGAGATTTTAAAACCTTTTTTCATGAAACATGTTTTCTAATCTGATAACCATAAAATATCAAGAAACGATAATCTGATAGACTTAAAATTTTATCTACATATTATACATATTTATATATAATATCTGTTGTATCTATTATATATATATATATATATATATATATATATATATATATATATATATCTGTTTTATACTTCAGTTTCAGATTACTGAAAGTCCAGTTATTCTATCAACCAGTAATAAAAATATTTTATGTTACTTCATATGTCACAGTTAATAACAAGTTTCATCTTACAAATAGATACATAAAAAATGCATAAAGATTAGTTAAATACAAATAAAAACATGTTTAGGATTTGAAACCGATATATAAAATATTTTATTTTTAAAAAATTATATCATATTTGATATATTTTCACGCTCAAAACCGAACTGACCTGAATTTTATAATCGATATGCATTCTTAAATTTTTCTCAGGAACTTACAGAACAGTTTTATGTGACAGTCTCTCTATATGTGTCTATTTGTTTGATTTCGAACCCGACAAAAAATATACATTCTATAGAATGACGTGAAGCTCCCGTGACATTTATTTTATTTAACCGTTCTGAATTAACCATAGTGTTTACCTCTGACTAACTCGTTCGCCGCGATTATAAATAATTCAGATACTCGAGCACACTGATTCGAAACCCGTGATCTGTTGATCACGAATATTTACATTTCAAACGCTTACAGGTGTTTCGTTTCCAACGATTTTCAACGACGCCGAACGCTAGCATGATTTAGTCGCGCCGATCTGAATTCATACAAACACCGTTCTGTCTGATTGTAATCTTTATAGACTCTAATAATTGGTTAGAATAACGACTTCACGTATTACGACGGACATTTGGTAGATAGCGTTGTTCGGATCGTCGCTATCCTTTCTTTATTTCACCGACGAAACGTACACAAACACACACATACATAAGACCGTCGAACCGTACGTGGTCCTTCTCTTGTACTATCAGATTTGATTCCTTTATGTAGAATATGTAATATAAGAAAATAGGAATAAACAGAAATAAGAAGAAGATGATAGTTATTAGATCACAAATATGTGGTTACTTTAATAGTTAAACGATTTAGATAAGAATTTTTTCTGTGATTTGTAGAATGAGAGAGAAATTAATCTATCAAATAAAATAAATTATTAAATTTTGAATTATCTTCACATTCTTTCACAAATCGATTTTTTAAAACTTACATTCTGAGGATGATTTCATCTACAATGTATATAAACAACAATAAAACAAGATCAATTATTAATCACTTCTAATCAGATTTTTTCCTGTGATTCATGGATTGAGCAAAAAATGGATGTGTGAAATAAAACCGAAATCAATTCCTTACATTTTTAAAAAAATCTCTAGAGATATTTAGTCGAATTATTAGAACCGATACAGAACTTAATATTTTTTTTATATTTTAATACAAAAATAAATATTTGAAATAGAAATAAAACTCTACACTTTATTTTTTCTACTTTGAATTCTATCCAGTGTACTTCATTCTATAAAATCAATTATTAATCACATTTTTTCAATGATTAATGTGTTGATCAAAAATTACTCTGTGAAATAAAATCAAAATAAATTTGTTACATTTTTATTAAATACCATAAACACATTTATTCGAATTATTAAAACCGATACTGAACTTAATATTCTTTTTATATTCTAATACACAAATAAATATTCGAAATGGAAATAAAACTCCGCACTCTATTTTTTAATGTTCACAATTCTACTCTGTGTCTTTCATTCAATAAAATCAGTTATTTATCACTTTTAATCACATTTTTTCCTACGATTCATCGGTTAAGCGAAAATGCATCCGTGAGATAAAATCAAAATAAATTTGTTAAATTTTTATTAAATTCCGTAAACACATTTATTCAAATTATAAAAATCGACACTGGATTTAATATCTTTTTCATATTTTAATACACAAATAAGTATTTGAAATCGATATAAAGCTCGGTACTTAATTTTTTATGCTTTGAATTCTACTCAGTGTCTCTCATTCTATAAAATCAATTATTATTCACTTTAAATCAGATTTTCTTCAATGATTTATGGATTGAGCAAAAAATACATATGTGAAATGAAAACAAAATAAATCCATTACATTTTTATAAAATTCCATAGAGATATTTAATCGAATTATTAGAACTTAACATATTTTAATACAAAAAATAAAAGTCTCAAATAGAAATAAAACTCTGCATTTTATTTTTTATATATTCAGAATACTACTCAGTGTTTGTCACTGTATGAAATATTCTAGTAGTAACAGTACGAGCCTCAGTTACACATTCTAAGATTAACAATGGAAACTTTCCATCTCATAATTTAGACTCTATAAAAATACGACATCCGTCTCTTGAAATATGGGTATAACAAGGTATGAAAATAATGTGCCATAAACCATTCGACCAACCATTTAAATATCAAACTACATGTGTACATACTTTTGAATTGTAAACAGGAATTCAAATAGATTTTTTTGAAGTACCCATGCAATATATATATATATATATATATATATATATATATATATATATATATATATATATACATATATATATATGTAAGCGAGTTCTTTACAAGTATATGTAGATACGTACCGTATGTTATGTGTATGTGTGTGTACGTGTACGTAGATGTGCTACCTATTATTGATTTAGACGAGGTACACACTTGAACTGTTCAACAGTATGTGTGATTAATTAATTTACTGTCTGCTAAGGGTTGGGATATTTATAATTCAAATACGTTATACGTTTATTTTATAATTATCTTCTTCATGTGTACATTTAATTACCTACTTGATATTTATATTTATTTTACTTTCTGCGTATGTATGTTTAATTAATAAGTCGTTAAATATATTCGTTAGAACGTTGTTGTTTTGTAAATATATAAACATGTATATACATAAACACACACACACACATATATACATGGTGTGTATACGTGCACGCTCCTAAGAGTTAATAAAATATAACCTTATTTTTTCGATCGGAAGAGGAAAAAAATCTGTATATTTTGAATTCGCCGTTGGGTTTCGTACGGAGTTTTTGAAATGAATATCTTCACTGATAACGGATCTAAATATAGGTAGATGTACGTACGTCGTGTGTTCAAAAAGTTCAAGGGATGAAATAATTGGAACATCGAGAATATTCGTTTATATAAAAAAATGTATGTTGTTCAAGAGTTCGGTACAGAGATGTTAATTAAGTAGTTAGTCGTTTGGTTAAAATGAATTTTTTCCCCAACAAAACGCCGAAGAAATCCTCGTGAAATGTTTTAAATTATTGATCATTTTTGATTGTTTCTTATTAGCAATTCGATATCTATGACGTTCACGAAGAGATCAGGCACAGAAGGTAGTTTTTATAATTGGAGTATTAGAAATATTCTCGCTGTATGATTAGTTATTTCAAATGATTTTCCTTTTTCACATGGACCGTTAAAGAAATCCTTGTGAAATATTTTAATTGTTGTTTATTTTTGTTTCTCGATTATTATCATTTCGATATTGAAACGTCCTCATTCTCAGAGAGATGAAGTACAGAAAAAACGTTTTAATATTAGATCGGTAGGAAAATAATTGCGGTGTTTGTTTTCTGAATTCTAACTTTATTTTTTTCAATGACAGTGTCATTTCATAGTGTTCATGTTAATATCATTTTAAAGTATATTTTTCGGTCTGTATTTTGGTAACATCGACTTTGGTTTCATTATTAATTTTGCTTCAAATTGAGTTATTGAATTGAAGATGGAAAAGAAGTAAATAAGAGCAACTATTTGAGCAGCTTTTAGTTTCTCTGTCAATTCTAGTTAGAATAATCTGGGTGAGGTTGTAATTCATTTATGAAAATGTTGATACTACAAACTTCAATCTATTTACTTTAAATACTTTACTGATCTCTATTCTTTGAGTAGTCTTATGACGATTGGTGTAAGAAATAATCTTTTTAAAATTTTCTGGATCTCGCACAAGAATTATATCTAAAAAACATAGTACTTTTTTATTCTAATAACACCTTCCCTAATATCTTAACAAACAGGTGAAAAAGCAGCAGAAACTGCTCGTAAACTAAACGATGTTTTTGGCGTGAGTACTGTTAAGGATTGAACGGCGCAACGGTGGTTCCAAACATTTCATGCTGGGGACGAGACCCTTGATGATGAAGACAGTCGCGGGCGTCCTTCTTCAGTTCATGGCGACCAACTGAAAACATTAATTGAATTAGAAGCACGCACAACCAGTTCGAAAGCTTGCACAAATGATTGGCGCTAGGCATCCAACAGTTCTGGACCGAAAGTGGAAAAATCCATATGAATTTGAAGGTCATAAACAGTAATTATTTTTCTACCGAATTAAAAAGAAAACAAATATTTTTTACACCTATAGTGCCAGATGTATGCTCATTCACCACACAAGCCACAAAACATTGTTCTGTTCAAACATTTTCAATATATATTTACTGACTCTTGCTCATACGCTTTTCGATATCAATACCATCATTTTTAGAGCGCCGAGGTAGAGATAAATCCGATTTCTCTGTACGTTGACATTTTGAGAATGATGAGATCCCTATAGTGATTCGTATGAACAACAATCAATACTGATTTGTTGCAAATTTTTTCACAAAATATTTTTTGTGGCTTGTGAAATGAAAAAGGATTTATTGTGAGCTGTTTTTTTCGTTTTTAAGACGGAATTATTGAAAGTAAATAATTCACTTATATATATATATATATATATATATATATATATATATATATATATGTATATCGTTGCTGTTAAGGCATACGAAATGAATTGTTATTGTAGTTTTGTAGTTGAGCCAATTAACGTAACCTAACTACGTATTTACCACATTATTAGTTATAATGATCATTGAATTTCAAGTTGTATCACAAAAGGACTGCGCCAATAATGTCTAGTGTAGTCTAGCTTAGTCGAATGTCCTTCAATACTGTCGTATATGTCTTTGATCTGCTGCACCGTATAATATTTGCAGTGCACTTCATGTAAGTATTGCATTTTAACTATATATATATATATAATGAGAAATAATGTTTAATCAATTCCTAATGAGACATTAAGTTCCAATATCGAAACAGTTGATTCTTAATTAATAAATTAAATAACACGGATAATTTTAAACTGTTTATAACAGGAAGGGATTAGGAATGCGCAAGGATTGTTCGACGAAGTCACCGATATCCTCGGCGACGACTTCGAAACAAATAAATCGTTTTTATTGTATTTAATACAATTTCTGCTGTGCCTGTGTTTAAATAATTCAGCCAGTAATCAAGTAACGGCCACTCTTAATTAGAAAACAGGTGCGAAAGACATGGTTTGCGGATCGGAGAAAAATAATATTTATGAAAATGAATTTTAATACAATGTCAAGGCTGTATTTTAACCCTATTTCACTTGTCATGTATTTTATTTTAAAGCAATCATACTAAAAAAAGTAATCATTCTCTCTCTCTCTCTCTCTATATATATATATATATATATATTTATATACTAGGTGTACAAATGAATTCGGTGTCTTTTTTTATAGAAAATGAATGTTTATGAAAAAATGGCATACAATTATTTTATTTTAAAGCAAACATACTACTAAAGTAATCATTCTCTCTCTCTGTATATTTATATATATATATATATATACACTAGGTGTACAAATTAATTCGGTGTCCTTTTTTATAGAAAATGAATGTTTATGAAAAGATGAAATACAATTCAATCCTCAAAACATCCCCAATTATTTTGTACAGATTATCTTGAGTGGGACTTTAAATGAAATATCGATTTATTGAATGAATCATTAAATTATGTTTTAAATCAATATCCCAAATATAATCAAACAATTGTTGAAGATTTGAATGCCAGAATAATTGACTTGAATCGTGGAATTCGTGGCACATTTAGAAAACAAGACATCCATATTAGATGTGATAAGTAGCAGTGAAAAAAATGATATTATCAGCCATAAAAATCAACGGACGTTTTGTTTAACTGAAAAATTATAAATGATAATCCAGGTCAATACACTAGGTGTAAAAATTAATTCGGTGCCTTTTTTTATAGAAAATGAATACTTATTGAAAAATGGAATACATTTCAATCCACAAAATATCCCCCATTTTTTTATATAACTTTGCTCTGTCTGATGGGTAACTGACGAATCGCTTATCGACAAAATGATGGCGGCTTGTGTTCGGTACTATTTTGTGAGGTTGTGTCGACTCTTTGGCTAAGATATATAGTTTTTTTAAATATTAAGGTTGTCAATTCAAAATCATACTATGAAAAAGTATTTTATTTTAAAACAGAATTATAATTGATTCAGTTTAAAGGCACATAATTAATTTTTACACCTAATATATATATATATATGTAAAATGTTAATCATATTGATAAAATTGAAAATAACAGCAATTTATACAAAGTGTGTGCGTTTATGCCATTAAAACATATTTCATAAGCACTGCAACAAAATAATGAATAACTAAAATGACATATCGATTGTGATTTCGTTATTCTAATGTATCGCATTATGTTATTTCGCATATTAAAACCGCAAAACCGGTACACTAACATGTATATTATACACATTAATAAAGCTTTTTGTGGAGATTAGTGTAAATGGTATTTTATTGAACGCTAATGCACGAACGAATATTTTGTGTGAACTCGAAACAGATTATTTTTAATGAAAATATATTTCGTTCGGTATAAAATTTATATCACATTTAATCTAGCCGCGTCCGATGAAATTTTATTATTTCGATCTAATAATCATCTGTGTACAGGTAGTTGCAGGATGCATTTTATTCGATAGGTATGGAATTTGATTTTTTTTTGAGAACAGACTTGGATGCCTACGAACAGAATATTTGTAGCGTTTTCAATGTTAACTTACAGTTAATTACATCTACATTGGCTTGAATTTTTAAATAAACTAATTGATATAGCATAATATCGTAACTGAATGTTTATGAAAATATCTCATAAAAAAATGAACCAAATTTGATTTTCAGAGATGAATTTTTACTCTCCTTAATAACCAATTAATCTGATAATGACATGTACAGATTTCGATGAAGATGACGATTTTATTCAAAGATCAGTAAAATTTATTTTCAACTAAATAGATTTTTTGTACTTTGTTGCTCAGAAAAAAACGCATCATCGATGAAATACACATAAACAGTAATCAGATGTGATCAATAATCAATTATTGAATATTTTAAATCAGATTTTTTATGATCGAGACAATTAAAAAGTTAATTGAGCTACAGTGTCAAAACTATATTGTATAGATCCAATAATTTCAGTCTTTGAAATAGATTCAGTGATTTTTTTCTCATTTCCATTATATTTTCTAACATTTTAACTCGAACTATTCATCGATTTATCACTTTTTTTCTCTCTGTCTGTGCTTTTTTTAAATTTCTCCTCTTCTAAACAACAATTTTTTTAATTCATAGATTTTTTTCTTTGCTTATATCCTATATATTTTCATTTCAAATCTTGATGACATCGATTTCACTTATCTGTGATTGAAAATCGTTTGTGGTGTATGCAATATGGTCACAATTTAATCTAAGAAGCAATTTTCCTCCTTTGTATATACAAGATGATCATGCATTTAAATTTAAGTGAAAGGGAATGTTTAATTTTTCATAAAATCTTCCATCAATCAAATAAAGTATATCTCTACATATCAAATCCACTATATTCGTCAGTAAAATCATTGAAGTGTCGATTCAAGAGAGGAATCAGTAAAAAAAGAAATGCTTTGTTCATTTTTAAGACCTCATCGACTGGATTTTCTTCCCTTTTCAAACGTTCTTGTAATTATTAACGATCAAATGTACCTTTAACGAGACACTGTTCGATAAAATCGTATTCTAAAATCATAAATGTACTGTTTTATACCTGTTATCTCGTTGATATCTTGACCTGGAGGTCTTCTCCGTATAGAATCAGCTATAGCGGTGTAAAATGTCACGTGTACTCAAACCGGTTGTGAAGAATAGACTATAAGAAGAAGACCTCCAGGACAAGATATTCGAAAGTGTTTCAATTTAAACGATTTTGTCATGTATTTAGAGTCTTTGATTGAAATTTCTAATATCTTACCCTATTTGTTTATCTATGTCTTTCAGGACATTTCTTTATTTATTAACTCCCAGTCTAATTAATTTCTCTTCTTTATGCAATTCAGTTTAAACCATTTAAAAAACTATAATGCTACTAAATAATATTTGAACTACTTTTATTTCTCCATAGTACTTTTTACAAAGTAGAAAAATAGTTTATTTTTTTAAACTTGTATACAGCAAATAAGAACAGTGTACATTTGTTCATCTTAGATTCTTTAATAATCTCTAATATTACTAAGAATCATTATCGCTATTTTCATTATTAAATAATGATAGAATTTTTATCAAACACCAAACTGATATATTTTTAAATCCGACTGTAAGCAAATCCCCGTTGAAAAAGTGATCTCATTTGCTATAAAATAATAATAAATATTATAAAAATCAGTAAGAACTACGTTGAGTAATGTTCATGATACCAATCACTATTTTACTTTTCACGAGAATTTAAATCGAAGTATGGTATCTGATGATAACAACAATTACACTTTTTACAATTGTACGAAACGTATACATAAAAAATTCATTTATTTAATATGAAACTCGATAATTTAATATAAAACATATATAAACATACACGAAGCTCACACACACACACACACACATATATATATATATATATATATATATATATATATGCATACAAGTTCTCCTTTAATATCCACTTTTCTAGTTAAATTGGCTGTAAAAATCAATGTTTGAAATTAACAATTTGTGGTTGGTTTAGTGGAGAGTGCGTGCTTAAGGCCATAGATCACATTAAGATAGGGCTAGTGAAATAAATAACTGCATGACAAGTGAATAGATGAAGTTAGGTCGATACATATATTATATTGGTTGGACGGAGAAGGGATATTTACTACATGAAATATGGCTTGTAGCGAAAGCTCCTAGGTTTACAATTTACACGAACGAAAATATTGACGTGAAATTGGAACATATTAGATTGTTCGATAATTTTTTTTTGCTACATGGCGGTTCGGTCAGGTCCAAAGCGCGTTTTTCATGAATTATATATACATATATATATATATATATATATATTCATGAAAAATGGAAAGAATTTACAGAGATGTGTTTAAATTACTTATTCTTCTATGTGATATTACATTCTGTTAGTAAATAAAAATGGATCAAATACATTCCAGCAATATTTTAATTTTTAAAAGTGGTCTCAATTTAATAAATCTTGTATTGTTTTCTGTATACAGGGTTAGAAAATTAATTTACTTTGTGTATTGAATAAAAATCTCTATCGAGAAATGAAAATAGTATAAATATTCTTCAAGAACATTATAGATTTTTAAACGATCTAAACTGAACAAGTTTCATATTTTTTCTGCGCACTGGTTTTGAAAATCCGTCTATTCTTTTACTGAATAAAAAAAGTTATCAAAATTCTCAGCGATATTTCAGAATTTAAAATTGATCTAAATTGAACAAATTAAGTATTTCATCTCTGTACATTGATTTAAATAATTAATCTACATTTCATGTCCATTTTATGATTTGAATTTTTATTAAACATGAATATTGATTTACGACTTTCATTTAAAATCTCTTACACTTCAATAAAAAGAGAATTCTGTCTGTAAAGTATCGGACATATTTCCTATACAATTAAAATAGATTCCCAATTAATGTTGAACGTAGACCGACAAAACTATTTATCAAAAACATGAAGCTTTTGTCTGCCTGTGAACATGCATACACACACACACACACATATATATATATATATATATATATACATACACATATACATATATATATATACATATATGCACACATATTATATATATATATGTTTTTGTTAAAAAAAGCTCATCGCATATAATCAAGTCCGATCGAGCGCGAAACCAAATATAAAAATTAATGATGGATACGCGTCGTCTCTGTGCCAATTAATATTTTTCCAACATTTGATTCTGTGTTGACCAGCGAAAAATACACGACACACTCGCCCTAATTGATAGGCCGGATCGACGCTTTGTCCGCGAAACGAACGTAACTGGGAGCCGGTCGGCGCTCTCTGTTTTTTCCAGACGCTCCGGTCGCCGTCCGCCCGGCGCGGATCCGGTCGTCGCGCGGTCCGCAGTTGCCGCTGCGTGCGATTCAACGTCACTACTAATTGGCCAGTGCATAGGGTATCGTTTGTATTGAATGCATCCATTTTAACCATTACAGTGATGACTGACCATGGATCATTAGCCTAATTCTGTCGTACGCTACGTGGACCGACCTCGGTTCGATTCACGGTAGGTGGACGGTCGGAAACGTTAACGGTAATCGACACCGTGCGCTGAGATCCGTGCTGACTGTTTGAGTTTTTTTCGAATATTTTGTTTGAACGAAATCAGGTTACTTTGTTTATCTGATTCAAGCCGGTATACTGTTTTTGAAGTGAAACTTCTTAGGGCACGGCAGTGCGAGTCCGTCTCATTGAAATCAATGTGAAACGGATGTTGACAGCACAGCTGTTCTGGAAAGAGTGTAGAGTGGTAAAGTAAGGACCGCCCGTTTCACTTTCTGCCCATACTATTGCTAAACCGTGTAATTTAAATTATGAACAAAAGGACACTGCTGAGAAGAAACGATTTTTTGTCATTAACGTTTCTGATTTCAATTTTAACCCGTATAAATATTTTTTCCTATTGTGTATCACATTATTTATACCGTATGGTATCTAATCTATATTAATAATAGCTCTTGTATTTATATATCGCGGTCTGTATATTATTTTGGCTATCATATGTTATGTATTATATGTTATTCAACCAGTTGTAATAGTGTGACAACTTGATGAATTGCTAGCTAATGCATAATCCGACTGTTCTACTCCTTCATTGATATTACTATTTACTTTCCTCCTCACTTCTTTACAGAAGTTTCACTTCTAACGCGCGTGGCGACCACGCACATAATTTTTTTTAATAACGACTTTCAATCAAAATGTCAGTGATTCAATTTAAAAATGGTGATTGCGATAAGTCATTAGTTTCGATATATTTCTGAATACTTTTCTCTGAATCTGAATACTCTGAGCTCCTTCGATGAATAAGTACCGAGGGTAGGACTCATGACTTGCGCTGTTCAATTTTCTAAACGATTTTGAATTCAGAAAGTCATGACAAACAGCCGGAACAATTTCAATTTCGTCCTCATTTAGGCAGGATTTTTTCTTAGATTCATCTACTAAACTTTTAAATAAAAATATAATATTTTTAGTTATGATGGAAATGATTTCATATCTCAAAATCCGTTCAAACGATTGAAATCACAAAACTTAAGATCTAAATATGAATTATTTCAGAATAAGTAAACACCGACTAGAAATATCACGTTTTTTTTTCTTTTCACTATTTGAGAACATCCATGTTAGAACCGTCTAGTATGCTGGAACGATATTTTTTAATAGTCTAATGGAACGTTTGTCACATTACTACCACCGTTACGTTTAACACACCCGGATGATCGTCGCGATGCCACGTCCAAGCAATTATTATATGTACCGCTGTTTTAGTAGCTCTCATTTTTCATACAACGGCGAATTGAATACGAATTTAATTTTGATTTTTGTGAACGTTTTCATGACTTTTATAATCGTTAGTATTTATTTTCTGTTCTAATTGATAAAACAGCCTGTGTGTATAAATGAACACACACGTCTATCTACTCTCTCATATATATATATATATATATATATATATATATATATATATATATATATATATATGTATAAATATTTATTTTACCAATTAAAACAAGGAATAATCTTTCAAATTTACTACTGGATCTATTTTAAATATTTTTATAGAAAAACACAGTCTCAATGTGAAACTAGAATGAAAATCTGTTCATCTTATTATATTTTTCAATTACTAGCATTGTTCTTAGATCGATTCGTTGCACAAATCAAAAAGTGTGTTAAAGCGTTTGTAATTTTATGAGAAAAAGTGTTTAGTGTAATCAAAAAGAACGTGTAATTAAAAAATCATCTAAGAGACGAACTATTTTCTCGGCGCACAAGGTTTTCTGATCAAAAATGTGTTCTAGTCTGTCGAATTACAAATGATTAAAGATAAGCACAGATGATAGATAGTTGTGGCGTTATTTTGATTCTGTAATACAAAACAGTACTACCTAGAACTCAAATACTGTTTACTGTTCTGTCTTTGCTCTCTATTCTGATTCTGTTATTACTTTTAAAAATAAAACCGAACACAGAAACATATTAAAAAGTGTTAAAGAATTACAAAACCATTTCTAGAATTAATTCTATTTAATATAAAATAAACTCGAGCCCAGTTTCACGTCCTGAATCAATTCTTACACCTCACAAACCGCACGATCGCTTTCTAATCAAAATGCTCAATAATTGATTAATTATTGATCTTTCTGGCGATACTTTCATTCTCTTAGCCGGAAGAAAAGTCTTAGGTTACGGTTTAATTTGTATAAAAAGGTCGATTCGTTTCCACAAAACATCATTTTGGCGTGCGTCTCGTTTTTGAACCTGAACTAGAACGAACTACGAATGAAATCGTTAAGTTTTATCTACAATTTCATAAAAATAAACACTGTAATCTTACAATCAGTAACAGTGTTAAGGTATGCCCTCGTTCACTAACAATTTCAAGAATTCTGATTACTGCGATAACGTCTGCCATTAAAACCGCGCAGAAAATCTACAAAAATTAATCAAAAGGAAAAAAAACAAACTATCGAATCGAACCTCTAAGAAAAACACACACACACACACGCATCATAAATTAAATATAAATCTGGGCCCCGTAATGATATCACACCATTAACAATTTGTCAAGATAAGTATCGCACTTGCAATATAGTGTTCAGCCCTGGCTTTTACTGTGTGGTTGAGCACTGAGTCGATTGTCCCAATGCCAACCGCTGGTATCTGATAGTACGGATTAGCATAATGTCAGATAAGTTCGATCTACGTTTTTGTGTCCCTCTCATATCCTCGATTTATATATATACAGGGTGCGACGGTAGAACGGGAAATTTTAATAGTAGGCTTATTCACTTAGCGCTGGTGTGAGAGAAAGACGTCGAGGAAAATGATCCTGAAAGAGTTTGATGAACAAGCGTGTCGAAATAGACAAGAAAAACTGGATTATTCGAGCAGTAAAAATCGAAAAATGAATTTATGCAGTCGAGATTTGTATGAGATTGAATATTCTCATGATTACATATACGTGGAAGCCCAGGGATACACAGTTTGAAGAGTACTGATTCAATCATTTTTTTCCATTTCTCTCGCGCACCCTGTATATATACACATATAGCGAATGAAGAGATATCCGCAAATAAACAGTACAATCCGCACTTTCGTGACGTGCACGTCAGCACAATAAGATTCGAGTGCATTAGTCAACATTTGTGATTGGTTTCCTTCAATCATGACGTAAGGGTGGAATTTTTTTACAGTTATTTACTTTTGGGGTCGACGGAGGAGCGCGCGTAGAGAGGGACGGCGTATGTGTGTGTATTTTGAATTATATGGTACAGGATTGATTGTGAAAACACAGTTCGGTTTGATTTGTTTCTGGTATCGGAAACGGGCGCGACGTTCCTTTTTGTTATTTTCGTCCCATCTTTCAATTTGAATGTGTGTACGGTGAGACGGCGTTCATAGACGCAAAACTAAGTTTTGCTAACGTATTTTTCAATCGTGTGACCGCACAGACCATACTTTTATGTTCAATCACTGACGACTGAACGTTTCTGATTGTACGTTTTGAACATTTGTTCGGTGTGCTAAACCATAAAGAAAATCTAAACACACTCCCGAAGATAGATCGTTGTAAAACAGGATGTCTACTTCTGAAATTCGCATAATTGTATTAAATTTCATTTCCTAGAAGTTTCTTCGATATTTTTCTTACAAGCTAGACTGACTTTTCACAAACGAATCGTTTTTTTCATCCCACAAACTACAAAAATGTTTCTAACAAAAAATGTCCAATAAATCGTTATTGATCATTCTCGATTTATCATTTTTGTTACTAGTTTGGTGTAAAAATAATTACGGTTCTTACGTATCGAGTATAAAGATGCATATATTAGTTAAAAATTACATTTATTAATCAAAATAAAGACTATTGGCCTACACATATTTCTCAATGATCATTTTTTCAATGACTAATTTAAGAGATCATATCCAACAATAATAAAGAATGAAAACAATAGACATAAGCTAAAATCAGTAGTGCTAATTTAATTGTTTACAATAATGTATCACATGACTATAATAAGATAACGATAAATAGAAAAATCGGAGCCAAACTTAAAATGATAAAAACCACAATTATTTTTGCACCAACCTAATATATATATATATATATATATATATATTTATATATATATATGTTTATGTATGTATATATATATATATATATATATATATATATATATATATATATAATTCAAGAACTATAGCTTCATCTTCAGAGCACCAGAAAAATGTAACGTTTATAAACATTTTTAAGGTTTGCGGATTGAAAAGAACACTCTCTGAGAATGTATACAAACAACAAATATATATATATATATATATATATCCTTGAAGCGAGTATCGAGAATCTCACCGCCGCATACCGCACCGTGACTGATGACACAAATTACGTCTGATTTTGAGGATTTGCTAGTCGTTGGAAAAAGTGGGCGGCGACGTCTTTGAACAATTTACTTGCTAGAGCCGGCGTAATTTTCAAAACATCAATCATCCGGTGATGTGGCTGGCGCTCGTTCGTTATGTACGCGCGCGTTCGAGAAAAAATCAGGAGACGAAAAGACAACGTTCGCTCTACCTGTGGAACAGATACGATGCACAATAAGGGATAGCGGCGACGAAACGTTCAACAGACACACAACAGATATGTAATCGTCGGAACGTTCCGTTCCATACGATCTCGACCGGATCAATGGATCTTTCAATATTTCCAGCTTGAACAATCCAGTTTTTCTGATCTTTTCTCGACACACTTGTACATTAATCTCTTTTTGGACCTTCGAATACTTTTCAGTTTTTAGACAAAAATCTCTAATATCAAAAGGATTATGATATTAGATATTTATTATTATTAAGGATTATTGTAAGGATTTTTATCCAATTCCACATCATCTGAAGTCTCTGCGGACGTATTGTCTCTAGATGATAATGGAGGCTCGAAAGCTATTTCATTTTCGTTCATCTGTGACATCTTACAAAGATTTAATTTTTTTATAAATCGTGGCAAAATCCAAATTATAAAGAATTGCTCTTACCTTAATATAAAGTAGGTGTTTACCAGATTTATAAAATAACTCTCACAAGTTGATAAAACAACGATCGATACTCTAAAATTCCTTGAACTCTAAACGCAGCACAAGAAGCTCTACAAAAAACAGTTTTTCGTTAGATGTAAAATGTACCTACTTATGTATTCTCTCACTTTATGATTTTGAAAATTCGCGATTATACAACCATGTAAAAATCCAATGCAAATGTAAAACTGAAATTTCAATTCGGGAATTTCCATGATTATATGTTTGTATAGGGACATTTCATATTCAAAATAATATAAATAACAGCAAATTAAGTACTAGTGTGGGTCATATTAATGCGAGTCACTTAAGACCCAAGGATCTGAAGTGTTATTTATTTTATAGCTGTGTAAGGGTTAATCGTAATTATTTGAATTTTTGTGTTATATATTTTTAGAATATATCAGAGAAAGTCACTAAGTTACATATTTGTAATATTTATATTTTTGAATATGTTTGTGAGGAAATATTCCTTTGGGTCGAAATAGACCCGAGGTACTGATGAAGGTTAATATATATATATATATATATATATATATATATATATATGTATGTATGTATGTATGTGTATGTATAATTAATCAATTAAAAATCTGTTACAAGTGAATCGATAAGAAAACTATTCCTAAAACGGTCAACTCGTCCGACTCTCCTCTACACCCGTGTGACGTGGATCGACGACCTTTCGTATGATTTAGCTTGATTAGGTTCACAGGTTTGACACCTGCTGCGGGAGACATTAAAACTGACTATAAAGCGGTTATGGCGGGACACTTAGCGAGACGAGATGGAGGAGGGAAAAAAATCGTCGCCCGTCTGTGATATCTCCCGATCGTATAAATAAATAAATTGCGTCAAAGGACATCTTTTGAATTATGTTCACGGTGTCGTTAATTTGTTTAATTTCGGATTGTGTTGGGGCCGCGTCGCTCTTTACGAGCCACGTTTTATTATGTTATTATGATTATTATATTTCATGCTATACCTGGAAATATTTCGAATAGTTGTACGAACGCACGGTCTGTTTTTATTGACGTTCTGTGTTGACGACCGGCTCTGTACCAGTTCTCTTAACGAACGCGCCGGTGTGATTTAATGAGTGGATGCTCGATGTGTATAAATACCTTCGTGTCTTCGAAATTCAAATGTACGATCGTAGGAAATGATAGTTTGGTCTCAAGAATTTTATATTGTTTACTCTTTTCATTCTCCTGTTTTGGACTCTGTGTATAATGCTCAGTTTTTATCATTGATTGGAATATTTTTCTTAAGAAAATGATCAATTAAGTAAGTATATACATCAGCAGAAGCTGTAACAGCAGTCGATCCACTACTGTGTCAATCTTCTTCCACGATTTTTCATTTTGAACGATTGAATTCCTCAACTGATTTCCAATAAAAATTTAAATTTCCTTACCCCACCTGTTCAATGGTCTCTTTATTGGTCTTTTTATATTCCTTTACAATCAAAACATACAGACAGCATAACATTCCGAAGATGCAAACCGGCCTTTGGCATAGGCTGATCACGTTTATTCTTCTACCTTGAAGTCCGTTTCAGTTCCACATTCTCCTATTGGGTCCATTTTTCATCTCCCGTCACTAATCGATCCACAAACTGACTGGTTTTCAGTCGGTCTAGCAAGGAATCGGGCGCAAAAGCTCGGTCCATGTTGCACTTTTAAGTCAGATCATGCGGCACACAAACATCGAGCTTTAAATTGTATCCACGTTGATTTAAATGCCGAAATACGATCGATTTATCACCTCTTAACTTCTCAACAACCTTTCGTACTGAAATTCATGGATTAGTATCCACTAAATTGCGTACAATGTCGTCATGAACGCGAGAAGGTCTACCGGAGCGTGGATGGTCTTTGAAGTTAAAATCAATCCGTTTGAATAAGCCATCTCTTACAGGCTGGAATCTACACAAAGCTCTCTTCAAACACTTTTCAAATGTTTTGCACGGTATTCGAAATGCCTGTTCTTTTTTAAAACTCGTACATCATAATTGCATTCAACTGGATTTTATCAATATTCATTTTTAATTTTACTTCAAAACAACTAAATTATCCCAAATCAAACCAAGTCCTGCTCGAAATAATAGCTGAGAGTATGATCTTTCCAATGGTATATTTTACATCAGCATATTTGTTAGTGTTACCATATAAAGCCGTATTAATACAACATCTATTAGAAACGGATCAAAACTTTAGCTCTCATCCAATATATATATATATATATATATATATATATATATATATATGTGTGTGTGTGTGTGTGTGTGTGTGTGTGCGTGTGTGTGCATGTTCTTGTGAAAGCGTACCAGTGTGTGGACTATTATAAAAAGAGCACCACGAACGAACATTATTTGTGTGTGTAACAAGAGTATCTATCAAATTGGCGAACGCGATCTATTCACGAATCTGCGACGTGATCATTCGAGAACACGCCCACCGCCCCCTCCTCCTCCTCCCACACCGACGCTCGATTGTTCTCGATGCGAATTTGTTATCGCGACAATAGATCTGTTACGATTTCTTCTTTTCCGAAATCCGAGCTTTTAACACACTTTACTGGCATCTAGACGCCCGTCGATCGACTCGCCGAAAAGAACACACACGGCCGACAGTGGATTATTCGAAAGACACACACACACACAAACACTGTCTAACTCTCAGCGGTACGAAAAATGTGAGAGTTTGGGACCGATGTTGATCGAATGTATACGGATTTCGATTGAATGATAGCAGTCTGATTTTATTCGTAACGGCTCAAATCGTGCGGCCCTCGGATGAAATATTATTTGTATATTATGTACATGTGATTGTGCGATGGAATCTCTTTCGGTTAAAATGCATAAGCGACGGAGATTCCATAATGCAACCGTGTAACTGACGAATGAATGAAGTAAAATAAGAACCAACATTTCTGATAAATTCCATTCGAATTGTACAACCTTAAAAATTCCATTCGAATTGTGGCCACATCCATTCAACCTGACATAAGTGAATTGTTTGATGCAAAAACAAGCTCAAGTATTAAGTTGATAGAAAAATAATTGCTGTTTATAACCTTCAAATTCATATACAGCTTCATACATTAACTCTTGTAAGTGGTCCAGAACTATTGTATGACTATCATCTAACTTTTATGTAAACTCTTGAATATTTGTCTCACTTGAAAATGATATTAACATGAACACGAGGAAATGACACTCTAATTGAAAAAAAAGGTTAAAAATCAGATAACAATAATTGCAGGTATTTTCCTTCCAACCCAATATCTCATTAATTTATTATTTTTTTCTAACAGACATCTTTTAATTAAAAAACTAAATACTATTTTATTATAGGTAATATATTAAAAAAACTTTAGATTTTAAGTGCGGCCCGTGACAAATTCTTATATACTTGATGTAACGCAGAGAACCTAAAAGGTTCGACACTCATGACAAATATTGAACGGTACGAAAAAATCGATTTTCCCTGATTTATTCTTCGAGTTTATGGTTTTAATGGAACGCACCTACAAGGATTTATTGAAATTCGAAAAGTAGAGAAGCTATAAATTGTTTGATATCTGGAAGCTTGGAATAAAATTAAACGGAATTTCCTGTCAAATATTGAATTATTCGAATCAAAAACTGGTTATTCCCAATTATTCGTACACTCCGTACGATTGGAGCTAGAACTCTGTTAATATGTTAGAAAACAGTTCTGATACTGTGGAAAATTAAACTAATTAATGTAATTATAACAGTTTAATTGTAATGGAGATAGATGTGTTAGCTGGATGTGTGGGTTTTTGAAATTATCGGAAGGATAATGTATTTTACATATATATATATATTATAATATTTATTCACACATATTTCCAAATATGCCCCACATATCTATTTTGCATTTAGATGTTTACATTTTTTACATATATAATTTAATATAAAAGTTTTCATTAACACAGAACGATTTTAATTTTTTAATCAATTATATGTAAAACTAAAAATATTAATTCAATTTTGGTTCGGGCACTGTTAAGGAACGTACGGTGAAATGGTGGTTCCAAAAATTTCTTGGTGAGGACGAGGACCATGACTATGAAGAAGGTTGCGGGCGTGTCCTTCTTCAGTTTATAACGACCAACGGAAGACAGTTGAATCAGAACCACAGATAACAATTCGAGGGCTTGCACAAACGTTAGGCGCCAGTCATTCAACAGCTCTGGACCACTGAAAACCACTTGAATTAAAGAATGCATACGAATTTGAAAGTCATAAACCGCAATTATTCTTCTACTAACCTCATAATATTATCGAATTTATGAAAAATCGTTTAAAATTCAGAAAATTAATTAAAATATTGTTCACTGTTTGAGAGACTTGTATGAAACAAATATCTATTTATGGAAACTGTTTTGAAAAAAGGAATATTCAGAATCAATAACTTTAGTAATTATTTTTTTAAAACTAGTTTGGTTATACAATATATATATATATATATATATATATATATATATATATATATATATAAAATAAAATGTAATTCACGACCAACAACAACCGTTTGACGATCGTCCGACACACACTATTTTCTTATCTGTCAAGTGATCTCAATTTGTAAAGAGAATAAAAAAGCACACACAGTTCGTACTGAAATGTGTGTGTACGCTATCTATAAACCGCACGGAGCAGTGCTAAAGATCACAGAACGCCATCATTGCGTGTGTCTGTTCAAATCTTGCTGCTGTAAGCGTTTTAATAATGTGTACGAGTCAGCGTCATTCGAAAACATTGTTTGATTTTATTTTTCCATCGGTTGTACGATGCCATTAACAATTCTTTTCCAATGTTACTCCACGAAACTATCATTGTGTGAACGCGTACTTTGTGTGTGTGTGTGTGTGTGCGGTGACTATGTTGTAGCTCTTCAGTTCTTTACTTCCGTTAGTTCATACTAATGGTTTTTCATACGGGGTTGGATTTTTAACAAAGTCACTTTTCCTGTATGAATGTATTATAATCTACAATTTGGAAATTAGGCGAACTTACAGGAAGGTCTGCAAGTATACATTTCAAATTGAATCACTGTATAATTCTGACACTGTGGCTAAATTCACTTCCATAGATTATTTTTTCACACGGCTCACGAATCGTTAAAATGTTTCTGATAAAATAATGTAAATCAATGACTATTGATCATCTTGTATGGCAAGTTATGTGGATTTCTCAATCAGCTGTAGATTTTCAAATACAGTATCATGAAAACTGATAAAGAAACACGTCTTCTCTGAGTACATAATTATATTTATTTGTATCAATTATACAATTCCTCGATTCGGAAATAAACGTCTATTTAAATTCTCCAGTCTTAGAAAACATTTTGATAGATTTTAATAATAAAATTTATTTAATTTAAATAACGTTAGTGTCATTCAATTTTAATTGTCTCTGATAAAAGTCAATAATCATTATTAAACAGTTTCAATTAGAAACAAGTTTTATAATTTATGGTGTGAGTGAAAATGTCATTTCTGAAAGTGTATTTAACAACAGAGCTTGTCATTCAAGTTGAAAAATATTAAAAAAATAATTTTGTGTGTGCCTTATCATTCCTAGAATAATTTCATTAAAATATTGAAATCCACTCTGTTTCAATCCTACTTTTTTTATTCTAATATAAATCAAGAATTCAAGATCGATGATTTTAATGATTCTAACGAATTATTTCCACTCCTTTTGGATTGATAAAGCTGTTATATATATATATATATATATATATATATATATATATATATATATATTCAAATTTATTTTCTGAAATAAAAAGTAAACTTATTATAGGAACAAATAATATTTTTTTAAAACTTGAATCTATTTTCTTAAAACTAAAGAATGATAAAATGAGACTAGAGTTTTCAACTAAAAAAATACTTTTCACAATTATAAATCATTTTTGACGATTACTTTTATCTTTAATACCTACAAACTCAGATTGAAAATTATTTTTTATTTAAACTGAAAACACAGCTCGAAAACGTTTTGTTTCATATTTTTTTTATAAATAAGTTTTAAAACGACTGAGTTTGCATCAAATTACAAATTTGTTAAATATTTATAAATGAAACATGTATTTTTTTAAAAAAATACCAGTTTTTTTCGATACTTAAAAATCAATTGTATCTAGAACTAAAAAAATGTATTGATTTTGAAAAGTTTTTATAAAACAGTTTTAAAATGAATTAACCAGTATGAAACCATGTATTATTGGTATGTAAATCTTGTTTATTTTTAAAAATTATATTTTCAATACTTGAAAAACAATTATATTTGTTTCAAACATTCATTACAAGTCAATCATGTTTCTAATATCGTATTATTTAAAATATTAATTATTTAAAGTTATTGAAAACAGTTTCTTGGTTTTTATTCAAAAACGATTTATCAATTTTCAAAACCGTGTTCTAACAGTTTCAATGTTTTAACGTTCACTCAAAGACGATTTGAGTGAATATACAAAATTCTTCCAGTCCAATGCACAGAATCAGACCACCACCGAACAACGAAAATACTGCGGTTGATAATGATACGTCAGAAGACAATCTTTTATTGATGAGATCAGTATAAAAAAAGCTAAGCCGTGTGCGGTTGTCCGGCGACGCCGCCCCCGTACACGCCTCTCGAAGCGTCGACATTCCCAGAAACCCCATATTCACGAGTGTGCAGTGACGATCGTCGCGACAGATAAGCGTCGGTCTTAAATAGACAATTTGAGCTTGTCGTCTAACCTTAAAACGATCGGCGACCTTAAGCCAAATATAGACACTGCGACGCCACTAGTGTGAATTGTCTTCGGAACGACGGCGATTACATGCTCTGATACGAAACAATGAGAAGAATCGAGAACAGCTTGTAGTTTTTTGCCTTTTGATTTTACGATATGTTCGAAAACTACCAGAAAAGAATTGCATTCTTCACACAGACAGGTTAAAAAGTTACTAATCTGACATGGAACGAAGACTTGCGGGGAAAATATTTTTTTTTATTTTTCAATATAACCCCTATTTATTTTAAACCTTTTTTTACATATTTTATAATAAAAACATCTATCTGTTTACAACACTTGAAGAATATTCAAAAGTTTCATCGTTAAACCGATAAGAAAATATTTTCCTGATGAATAAATTCATTTTTCATTTTACAAACCATAAAGACTTTTTCTTATTGAATATTTTTAATCATTTCTTATGAAATTTCAAAAGAAATTCCATCATCTTCAGAGTGACAAGTTACATAAATAAAATCTATTGACAGATTTTTCTTTGCCTTGACAATCTAAAAATGTTTGAATTGATTTAGAAATTCTATAAAAAAAGACTGAAAATTATTCAATAATCATTTATAGAATATTTTTGATTAGAAAAACTCTGTAATTTTTGGTCCAAAAAATAATTCTTACTGTATTCCATCTGTGTAAAATTGTGTTTTTCTACCACCATCTTCAGTTTCAAAACAATAATAGAGTCTCTAAGGACTAAATCTGGATTATAAATTACTTATTTAATCTCTAGTAACATTTTCACATACACTAATCTTTTTATGTCAACAGAGTGAACCAAAACATTACCATTAAACTCATTGACTGATTTTTCTTCGATACTTTTCTTCCACTGACGTTTCAGATTAAAATAATTACAGGTAGAACTCAATAAATCAATTTTTCGTTTTCAATACTGAAAATTTTAAAAATTTCATAGGATCTTTTAACACTTTAAAATTCCAAACATCCATCTTGTATTAATCTTTGAAAATTTTAGATATTTATAAAGAGTATGTAAAATATTTAATTGGAAATTTCAACCATTTTCAAGTGTCCACAATTGTTCACTTGATTCATTTTTGAAAATCAAACAATTTGGAACAAATCTTTTCACTCAGAGAAATATCTTCGATCAATATGATAAAGCAGAGTCGCAATAAACTGTATAGATCCATATCGTCGTTTATGAAAATTTGAATCATTGATCTATACATAATTTAGACATACAAATAACACTAGGTGTTGAATTTTCAAATTACAATTCCCGAAAATTTCAAAAAATCGTCGTCATAGAAACATTTCTAAACACTCACTTCTGTCATTTCGTATCACATTCGTTGCATTAAATTCCCGTCTTAAATTACATGTCCATATTCGTCAATATGGATCAGTTATTACAACACATCACCTGGACACCCATGGAAACGATTTATTTCTACCGGAAGACGATCGGCGAGATCGAACAATCGGACGTGGAGGGTTGTTTCACGGCTGTGTTTGAGAAGAAGTTACGGAACTCGATGCTCGGTATATTCATAAAGGAGTACAACGAAAATTTACCGCAGAGCAGAGAAATCAATCGGTTTAAGTACGACAGCCTGAAATGGATTCTGAAGAGTTCGTCGAGTGAAGAGATTAAGGAGTTCGTCGAGAATAATAATTTCACGACGTGTCTCGTCGATTTCATTGACCGTGCGCTTGCGGAAGGCATCGTCGTTAATAAAAAATATGTTTTCGAGTCCATCAGGCAGTTGAGTTTATCTGTGCATGATGTGAGTAAGTGGTTAATGTCAAGGGAGGTCGTCCTGATCTCCACTATTCCATTCAGAGACAATTTATATTTTATTCACATGAATGAAACAATTTTTTTTACCAATACTTTTCACTTTATTTTCTATGAATCATGGAATCTACGATTAAATTCGTTTCTTTTACAATCGGTTCCGATTTGCATCACCTTCAGATAGAATTTAAATCCAAATCTCAACTTGAAATCGTCCTGAGAATGACGAAGATCTAAACTGGTCAGAGAAGGAACGAGCACACAAGTAGTGTTCAGGATATTTATAAATCATATAAAACATATTCTCAGCACATCAGTTTTTAAGTTTATTTTTCTACATGATCTCCATAAATTTCATGAGTTTAATCTAACGCTTAATCAATTTTTCGATTCCGCTTTGAAAAAAATTTTTATCTCTTGTGTGGCTACTAGTGCACTGTATTAACTATTTCCGCATGAGGAAGAAACTATCTTCTCAGTTCATCTTTTAATGACACAAAAACGTGAAAATCAGCTTGTGTTAAACCAGAACTATATAATGAGTGGTTGAAGAGCTCAAAACCTAGCTCTTTAATATACGATTTTGTTTTATTATCTATATAAAGAATATGATGCAAGAGTGTCTCTGAGAGAGACCAAAAAGCTTCTTCAAGAATGGAATCGATAAGCTTATTAAGCATTGAACTCAATTCATAGATTATATTAAAAAATAACCCTAGTAAAAATTCAGTATTTAAAAAACAGTTTTTTTTATTTCTTAAATGTCTTCTCACTTTTCAATCTGTTCTTGCATTTGGATACATTTTCAGAGTATAAGCACAAACGATTAACTCTTGACCTTTATTTCCAGATAACATCCGTCGATAGGACGTTAAGAAAGTTAGTAAACCTCGAAGCACTGACACTGAATGCAAACTGGTTAACGAAAGTGAGAGGGAGCTACTTGCCTGAAAAACTGAAATACTTAGAACTGCACGACAACTTCATATCAGACCTGACCGAATTCAGCAAGTACATTCCGGAGCCTCTGTTTCATATCGGCCTCGGGAGAAATAAGATAAATGACGGTAACGTACACATTGATTTCTTATTCAAAATAATGTCAGGTCTTATTCAAAAAGTTGTTGTTCAATATTCGAGCTGGCGCAGTATAGTTCTGTGTCTACCATTTTCACAAATGAATTCTCAGGTTTGTCTGTACTTTGGGACTCTAAACGTAATGTAATCGTCATTGAAGTTACAATCGATAATGATTTATTGAACATTTTTGATCATAGCTTTTTTATGGTTTTGTGGCACAAAAAAGAATTCATTTCTAATACTTTAGGTTTCTTATTTATTCATGGGAGTATATTAAGTTAGTGACAAGCTAGAACTGTTTGTTTTTTTTTATTTTTAAATTACAGATATAACTTAAAAAAATGTATCAATCTTTCTATCTGTCAGAGTTAGATTTATTAGTTGTACAAATTAATTCGGTGTCTTTTTTATAAAAAAAACGAATGTTTTCGGAAAAGTGGCATACATTTCAGTCCCCGAGATACCCCCAATTATTTTGTATAACTTTGATCTATCTGTTAGGTAACTGATGAATTATTTGTCAAAAAAATGATGGGTTTGAGTCACTGTCTTAGAATTTTTTGTATTTTTTTGTTCGTCACAGAAGCTAAAATCAAGTATTTTTTTTTCTAACTTGAATGTGAAAGATAACATTTAGAGTCAATTTTTAAAAGAAATTAGAAAACATTTGAAAATATTTCTTCGAGTGTCAATCATGATTTAATTGAAAAAAATGTAATATAATCAGAAATCGTTCTCTTTCTCTGAATTATTGATAAATCATTCCTTCGTCTTCGACGGCATTTTTTTCAACTGGAATCTGAAAAATTTGCAGTACTTAATAGGCTGCTTTTCAGACAACATCTTGTTCACTACTGTTTAATGAGATCATGCCAATTGCTTGGCCAAGATATATAGTGTTTTTAAATGTTAAGGTTGTCACTTCAAATCCTAGAACGACAAGAAAATATTTTAATTTCAAACAGAATATGAATGATTCAATTTAGAGATACAGAGTTAATTTGTACACCTGATATATAAAAATTAAATTATAATTTGTCTATAATTATTGATCGACCGAGGTTTAGCGCTCTTTTAATCTTCTGAAAGTGTGGCGATAGGTTTCTGTACATGTACTCCGAATACATCAGTTACATAATTCAATAATATGCATGTCACGTCACAGCGACTGCTCGAATCTTCTCGTTCGAGCAGCGGCTACAAAACAAAATATCACCATTAGTCAACTCATTAAGGCATCTAATAACAACAGAAGCAGCAGTCGCTGCCAGTAGGTTGGCATTACCTAGTCCAGAAGGACGAGGGGGTACCGCTGTGTCGGTTCTAATGGCCCTAGTGTGGCGCAGTGTGACGTACAGTCAGTCGAACGGGGGATGGTGTGGGACGCGGGTGGTGACCAAGCTACCACGAATGCGACACCTCACTAATTTGCCTAATTGAGAAATGATGAGTAATGACACAGATGAATCACGCCGTCGGCCTGTGTCGGTAATACAGTCGACGCGTATATGTAGTAATGTACAGTGTTGCCAACACGTTACTCATGTTTGTCTCTAGAATGAAAAAGGCGGTGGTGTGAGGTTAGGAAAAGTTTTTTTTTTTTTTTTTGGAATTTACACCGTGACGGAAATTATGTCTTTGATAATTAAAAAATACAGTGGCGGGACGTGTAAGGTTTTTTTTTAACAAAAACCGAAACCCGTGTTACGGAGTACGGTACACACGTATACATAGAGGGTAGCACGAAAATAATTACAATGCAGTTGTACGAAGGAGGCGGACACGAAAATGTGCATGCGGATGTATTTAAAAAGTCTCTTATAATTAATGGGTTTGATCATTTTATGCATATATATATATATATGAAGAGAGAGAGAGAAAATAAGATTTCATTATTTATAGAAAAATAAAATTATCATTTATGACTTTGTGAATTCTACTTTTGAAATATAAGTAAATGTGTTAGAACCTAAAAGATGTAATAGGGTTGAGAAATAAGAATAGATATTTTAGTTTTAAATCTGATTACCTACAATTTAATTTTATTAAAATTTGAAACAAACCACTAAGTAAAAATCAGTGAATTACTAAAATAATAAGAATATTCGTTCTGTAAAACAGTATTATTAGTTATTACTAGAAAACATTTATTAACAATTATTGACACTCAGTCCTGATTAGTTTCTCATTTCGTTTTTCTTTTATTAATATTTTAGAGTTGAATAAGGAGAAAAAATATTCTTCTTCATAATAGAAGACATCTTTTTCAGAAAGAATAGTAAATGAACATTTGATAATAAAAAAAAAATTCTGCCACAAGTCAAAGTCAATTCAAAGAAAATATCTACTTGTTTTTCTAAACCGTTTGTTAGAATTAAGTCTTGAAAAATCCTGTGACGTTTCACACTCAAATTAGAAAAAAATATGATTTACTTTTTTATTTTCTACAAAGTTTATTATTTAAAAACTATACAATGATTTCATATGATTCAATCCCCTTCAATTAAATCATCCTTAAGCCAAAGAAAATAACTACTCTTTTTCCTAAAACTTTTCTTATAGTTAACTGTAGAAAAATCCTGAGATTTTTAACACACAAATTAGGAAAAAAGTGATTTAATTTTATATTTTCAGCAAAGTTCATTTCTCAAACAGCACTTGCTTTTCTATTTTTTCCTATGAATCAACTCTAGAAAAATCCTATAATCTTTCACACTCAAATTACAAAAAAAAAACGATTTCCAAAAGATTAACTGTTCCTTAAACAGTTAATCTGTCATAAAGAATCAACTCTTGATCGGCACCATCTGAATCAGATCGAGGCTGCACTCTCGTTAAGATTTTCCGCTGGCAACACTGCACGACTCCGGCCCGCCGCCGCTGTAAATAAAATGTGTGCGTCCATCTGTCGTATTTTGCACAAAACATGAAATAAATAGACACCGCATATTCAACGCTGTTCTGTGTGTGTAACACACAGTGTTGTGGGTGGACGTATAGGCCCTTGGTGGCCGCGATGGATACTTGTTTAGCTTTTTCAATTATATGTATACATTGCTGCTGACGCTAATGAACGACGCAATTTTTCTTTTTTTCCCTATGTGGATACATGAACATGTTTGGGTAATCTTATCACGCTGCCCGGATCTGTTCATATATATTACATTCATTAATATATATATATATATATATATATTCATATGTATCCTCTGTAACAACTAATGTGTGCTTTTCATTAGAATTATGTGTATACATTTTTAGATTAAATGTCTAATAAATTGATATGAAAATCAAACGGAAACCTGAATGATTAACTGATATTTTCCAATATACATGTAAGTTTAATTAAAGTGCTTGTATCAGAATCCGGAAAAAATATACAGAAACCAGGAAATATATTTTAATTATGGATGATGCTTCGTTTAAAATATTTCGAAATCACTAGATGATTTTCAAACCATCCCGTTCAAAAACCAAATAGTTGATTTGTGAACAAATGCGGTTGTTCAATCAACTAATTTTCAAACAGTTCTGTAATTTTTTTTTGTAATAAAACTCTTGTTTCTTTATTGTAAAAAAATGATAGGTTTATTGTTAAAGGACATATATGTGATTTTTCTATATGGTCCTAAAATCGTCCAGGTCAAAAATCAAATAGGCGGTCTGTGAAGAAATGGATTCGTTTAACCAATTAATTTTCAAATATTTCTGTACATTTTTTTTGGTTATAGAAATCTTGTCTCTTTTTTGTAAAAGATGATAAGTTTATAGTTAAAGAACAGACATGTGATTTTTCTATACGATTTCCAAATCGTCCAAACAGGCGGTTTGAAAATAAATAGGGTTGTTTGAACAGTTAATTCTTACAGATTTCTGTACATTTTTTTCGAGGTTGTATTTTTATTTTGTATTTTTGTTCGATCATGAGCTTAATTTTAAACCGAAATAACTAACTAAAACTATTAAATTATTATCATTATTTTTTTCCTATTGAATAAACATATAAATGTTGTACTTTATAGAATGAATCACGCATTCAAATTCTTTATAATTATGTTTGACACTAGAAATATTCAGATTGAAAAGATTATCTGAAACGTGCGTCCGTTTTGACACAACAGTCAGAACTATACCCGGTCATTTACTTCTCCGCCGTCTTATCGGAAAACTGAAAAAAAAATCTGGAACTCTCATTAAGTCGTTTAATAAATAACCGACCTTATCCATAAAACATTCCACGACGAATTATCATCATCTGTAACACGCATTTACCTACATACGTCAAGTATTAATTTTTAATTCTGTCGTGTTTAAAACAATAATCGGCCGTTCGACGGACGACGTCGTCTATCAAACGGAGAAAACTATCCATCAGATGTGACCGTTACCACTGTCCGAGTATCGTGTGTTCGTCTCACTTGTCGAACGAGCACTCGCCGCACTTTCTTAAAGGCGAAGTCCGCATTCAGCCCTGTGCGCCACATACAATTATCCGACTGATTTCCATGGGAAATTCACAGTCTGTCGCTGGTTCGTTCCGTCGTGCTATTATTATAATGGTGAATGGAGTCCATGATGAATTTATAATTTCACTGTCCAGTTATATGATTTATTGTGACTTCTTCTATTACAATTTTTTTTGTACCGCTTTTATCACTGTTTTATCCGTTTCGTGTCTTTCTCTTCGTACGCACGAAGCGCATTTCGAATATTTTCAAAAAGACAATCGACAATCAATTCGGTTGGAACAAAAGTTCGTAACGTTTTCCAATGGATCTCATTAATTGCAGTTGCGCCCGCAGCTCGATTATGCGACATGACTCCAGATGTGTTATTTTGACAGGTGACCTCTCAACGTTTCTTTCTCTACTATATTTGTGCAATTCTGTTAGTTTTAAGTCTGTTAAAATTGAAATTGAAAATGGAGGAATATAAGGTGTATTTTCGTTATTTGATGCTGTTTTTTTGGAGAGGAGAAAACGCTGCAGAGACAGCAAAAAAGATATCTTCCGTTTGTGGACATGGTGCCTGCTGCTAAATGATTCGCTCTGTTCAGAGATGGAAAATTCGTCCTAGAGGATCGCGAGCGTTCCAGTAGGCCTGTAGTTGTTAATAATAATAAATTTGCAAAACTTATTGAAAATAATCAATGTTAAATGATACAGGACATCATAGAGATATTGCAGGTGTCTCATGCCAGTGTTGTGAGGCATTTGGAGACACTTGGATATGTGAATGGCTACGATGTGCATGTTGCCTCATAATTTAACTGTTTACTACCAGACATTTAACCATGCATAGCAGACATTTAAAGACAATCAGAAAAATTCAAATACCACATCATACAACTAGCAATTAAGAAATTGCGGATAACTACCGACAACGGTAAAGGCCATAGTTTTAAGTATTAAACCGGCCCGACAAGGCCATATATTTAAATTATGAACAATAAAATGTTGTTGAATTTGAATTGACACTCCAAGAGCGGATCTACACTGTTCTGGTGGGATTGGAAGGGTGTTCTAAATTATCAACTTCTTCCAAAATAATCAGTCGATTAATTCGGAGAAGTGTTATGCTCAGTTGGATCGATTAAAGCGGAAATTACTGGTTTGGATGCCTTCAGATGAGAATGATCTGTGAAAATGAGTTTAGTCACAGTACCAGAACTGGATTGAGACATCCCGTCCTTCAATCATTTGAATTCGACCCTCTGCCAAAAATGATCAATGAATCATTATCGATTCACACTTGTGCGCACCTCAATAGGACGCCATGATCTTGAGAACAGCAAGATACAGAAAAATGTGTTTTTTACCATGAAGAATCCTCGAGTTTTTTTTTTAAAAAAAAACAACAAGTTTGTTTTACACAATCTTACTAAAACAGAAAATATAAAAACGTACAATCAAGTTGCATTCTTTCTATTCACTTTGAACGTTTACATACTTTTTAAGAGTATGAATAATATAACAAGACGTCTTTTCAGTACTGCCAACTTAGGACGTACCGAGAACAAAGCTAATGGCGTCAGAAACTGGCTCGCATTAATCAACCATTCATGTTGTTAGGGAATTCATATCATTTTCCTCATTGTGTACACATATACAAATTACATTTGTACACACACACATATATATATATATATATATATACATATATGTGTGTGTGCATAAACAGACACACATGCATGCAGACAATACTAGTGCGGCATTCACGCCGTCGAGTCGTCTGCTTAAAACGCCATTTTATTGTTAAATGTACGGAATTATCATTGTCCGACCATCACACGTTTGATGCGTTGAAATGTTTTTTGTCAGAAATAAAATACAAGACAAATTATTCGCGACGCAATTGTCGGTTAGGGACACTTTCAAGCGTTGACGGCGCGCCATTAGTCCGGTTATGTAACTGTAAGGTTATGACGTACGTTGTCCGCAACTACATTGTCGCCGTTTCATATTATGTGCGAGGCGCGCGCGATTAATTGACGCGGTTGTCGCCGGTTCGAGCCGCGTTTGCATGAGCACGGGAAACGGCGACGCCGGCTCGAAACTGGCGAATTTGCATCGTGTGGAATTGCGTTATTTATGTTCATTGTTATTGTGATGGTTCCGTTAAATAATCATATATATTTATGTTTATATATATATATATATATACACAGACATTGAGCCATAGCTGAAACAATTTTATCATAATTTTGAACATATATAAAACTAACAAATAAAATTTCAATACATCTAAAACTTTCATTCGAACACTTTACTAATTTATAAACTATTTTCCAATAGATACGCATTTTTTAAGAGGCTATATTTAATAGATATCAAACTGATACCTGTATTTTCTTGACATTCGTCAAGTTTTCACATTATCATTTTTAGTAAGGTTTCCTATAGAACAAAGCAACGGGTTTAAATAATACAATTGTATTATGAAAATGGACGTTCTATAAAAGTTATTAATTATCGACATACTCGTCCATCCGAATCGATGATTCTTCTATCAGTGAGTAAATTTGAAGAGACTGGATCGATGAGAGATGAAGAAACACCGACACGTGTTCATGGTGCTAGTTCTGAAGAAAAGATTGACTTGGTTCGTGAAAGGATGTATCGGAAGAGCCATGAATATCAATTCGACAACGTTCACAGAAATTGGGTCTTATATGGTGTATTAGGCATGAGGATTTCTTGCTGAAGGCCTATAAGGTCCAATTAACACAAGAATTGAAGCCAGCAGACCATTCACTGTGTTGCAGATTTGTTAATTGAATATTGGAAAAACAACACGGGTTTTCTGAGAAAGTCATCTTTAACAATGAGTCTCATTTCGAACTCTCTGGCTACATTAACAAGCAAAATTGTTGAATAAAATCCAAAAATGATCGTTGAGAAACCATCGCATGCAAAAAGAGTAACTGTTTAGTGCGCACTTTGGTCCGGTGGAGTCACTGGCCGCTATTTTTTCGAGAATCAGGCTGGTAAAGCGATTATTTGTTAAAAGAAAGAAGTTAAGTTAAAAGAAGATTATCTGTTAAAAGAAACAGCTGTTTAATTCAATGAAGAGAACAGATTACCTCGTTTTAGATTTGGAATGAAAAATATTAATTTTTCATTCTCAGGAATCCAGACAAAGCGATATTGTTATCTTTTGCCCTATAGAGATTTTGAAAGAAATAATCAGATTGAACAATAATTAAATATTGAACTATTTTGATTAGAAACATTTTGTGTGATCTGTCAGAATGAGAATGGTTAATTCATGTGAGTGAATATGTGAGTTACAGTGCCAACTACCATAATTGTAACAAACATCTTCCAAACGACAACAAAACCGTATACATAACCCACTTACAATATAATCGCAGGAGACTCTCTCAAATGTTCACAGAGATTTGAATAAAGTTTCGAGGGATGCGTGCGCCGGACGATACAATCAATGCATAATTTGAAGAAAAAAAAATCAGGACTGATTTGACATGCGTCACGCATCTAATTCCACATGAAACGTATGTTGTTGTTTTTTCTCTCCTCCTCGATTTACATTATTATCCCGTACACGCAGAGTGTGCTCGCCGGTTCTTTTGTGGTTTCTAGTAAGAACATAACCTTTTTCTATCATAACGAACATTGCTATTACTAGCTGAATGCGCCAGTGGCGCACGTGCAATATGGATTTAGATGTAATTGTTTTCAAATAGACGGTTTTCGAATTCACTACTTTATAAGAGATTTAAAATCAAAAATATCTTTAATTGGAGATCTGATCTGAGATTACACATTTAACTAATATTTCTGGGATTTTTAGACAGGGATTATATCAATTACAGTTTGATACCATGGCTAAATTCACTTTTGTAAATGAATTAAGACATCCGGCACTAGAAAATGTCTTTCAATTAAAATGGATGAATATCTATTCTGATATATATATATATATATATATATATATATATATATATATATATATATATATATATATATTACTATAATATTACTAAAAATATAAAATATAAAACACATATTTAAGAAAGTAAATCCGGGAACAGAGATTTCAATGAAGAACAGAAATGAATTAAGACAGCAAGCACTAGTAAATGTCATTTAATTAAAATAAATACATATCTATTCTGATACTTCAGTGGAAATCTAAACATCTGCTTAAAATCACTATAATTAAGTAAAAAAAAATACAAAATAAAGAATACCACATATTTAGGAGAGTGAATCCGGTAACAGATATGTTAATAAAGAACAAGATATTACTAGTTTTTACTGATTTCTCTTCTCAATTCATTCCTGAAAGCTTTCTATCCTGTCTCTATCATTCGAATTTAACTCTCGGTCAAAAATGTTCAATGAATCATTATTGATTCACATGGATGCAATCATCTTTAGTATTGCAACGTACAAGAAACTATTTTCTTCCATATGCACATTACAATTACAATACACTGATTAAAACGATTGGGTGGCTTGAACCAAAACGATTGAGTGGCTTGAACCGGTGCGACGCTACTGTCTTCGAATCAATTTGAACACAAATCTTAACAGATGTGAAAATTACTTAATCGCGTGCGTACGCCATGCGTTAATGTACGTTTCGGTGAAACCGCATTTAATTTTCATATTTTTAAGTGTTCTTATTGATGTTTGCTGTAAATGCAACGTTTGCAGAGATTTGTTTGCATCAGACACGCTAAAAATGTTGTTGTTTTGAATATTTTAACGAACGAAACGGCGCATATTAATTTACTCATAAATAGATGTAATCACGCATATACTATATATAAATATATATATATATATATATATATATATATATATATATATATATATATCATTAGATCTATTTGTTATATAAATCTTTTCAAATTAGGTTCATTAGTTAGATTTAATTTATATAAATGTAAGGTTTGTTTTCATTGAATGATACATTAGATACTAGGTAGAAAAAATATTTGATATTAAAAATCGACGAATGTAGGGGAATATGTCTATAGAATTAATTTAGGCAATAGAGACATAGGTGCATTGAATTCTTTATTCTGGATTTTTCACGTCTTATAAAAAATTCTCATAAAACATCATTTTGTGTATAGATATATAGATATGTATATATATATATATATATATATATAAATATGTATATATATATATATATATATATATATATATATATAATTAAAACTATTTATTATATAAATCTTTTCAAATTAGGGTCATTAGTTAGATTTAATTTTTTATATAAATGCAAGGTTTGCTTTCATGGAATGATACATTAGATACTAGGTAGAAAAAATGTTTGATATTAAAAATCGACGAATGTAGGAGAATATGTCTACAGAATTGATTGAGGCAATAGAGACATAGGTGTATTGAATTCCTTACTCTGGATTTTTCATATACTATAAAAAAATCACATAAAAATTTATTTTATGTATATATATATATGAAATGTGTTTTTTTTTCGTTAAACGATCATTTTCTATAAAAAAAAACACTAAATTAATGTGTACACCTGATATTTAACATTTTTACATGAACTGTTTTTATGGTTTGTGGAGTGATTAAAAAATCATTTTTACCAGTGAATGGAACCACTGTGGCAAAATAATATGATTGTGAATTTATTCAATAGTTTTAATTGAAGAAATTAATTATTAATATGGATTCAAACTGATCTGTTATGCTGAATATATTTCTTCATTTCACGCCGTACAGAACGCACACCCTGACTAGCTCTGAACAAATTGAAAGATAAATATTAAACGTTCACTTATTTTACTGTAAGGGCCTCGGACCATATGAACACCAAAAAAAAAAACACACACACACAATAACCATATTTTTTCGGTTGTCCGAAGCGGGAAGAAAAAAAAAGGTAGTAACACGTCCATATCTACGTAATATCCATTCTGTAAGTTTTAACAAATACATCTCTCTATCTCCAATATCCCAATATAGTTGCAACCGGCACAACATCTATACATAATTAAGCACCGCCGACTCTGGGGAGACGTATGGCGTGGACGGACATGCATGCCACAGGGAAAAATTACCCCTTGTAAATGTTTTAAGAGCCATTCGTCGGGATCCGTCCGTTTGTCCACCGGCTCATTCCCGATACGCGTCGCCCGGTCGGACGGATACCCCGGCACCGACCGACTCACCCGACGTTCACTCATTCCACCTATCATCCGGTACGTTTTAACTTTTCCACGCCGCGTCACATACACCACCACCGCACGCCATCCTGCCGTATTCGAATTTCAACAACCCGGGGCATCCACGTACACATAGCCTCGTCACATATGTATATATATATATATATATATATATATATATATATATATATATATATATGTATATGAGTGTGTGTGTGTGTTTGATGCCCCTCGGCGACCTGATGTCACCTACACCGCGCGGCTCGTCGCTGTATTCGTGTCTTGACAATTGACGTACATGGAATATGAAATTGTGTTTTCACAGAAATTCAAATAAGGATCGACAACAATGAGCAAGACAAGTACAGATAATAGAGTCGACGGTGCGACACTTGCGAAGAGGCATACGCGCCTCTCGCTCGAAAATGCAACATGTGTTTTTAAGGGTTACAAAGGTTTTAAGGTTTTGTCGCAAATTGTTCGTGTTTATTTTATTTGTTGTGGGGAGAGATCACTACGCATATATATATATATATATATATATATATATATATAAATCGTATATTTGAATATTTAAACATTAACACAAAAATATACATTGAGAGAGAGAGAGAGAGAGGAAGAGAGTAAATAAAAGTTTTACAATTGTTGTTCTTTCATGTGGATGTTTATATATAGAGGATTTCTGTTGAAATTTTGTAACAGAGCTTGGATATTAACTGAGAATAATTTTTCTCCGAAACAATAATAACAAAATCATAAAATATCTATTAAATGTTTTAAAAATCTTCAGTTTGTATTGCTTTAAAAAAATTATCAATATTGAATCTAAGACAGCATCCAGGACAGGATATTTTCAAATTTAAGTACTGATAATAATAATAATTTAAAGCAGAACTAAAGAGTTCTATGACATAAATTGCATCCGTGATCCCGTTGATACGTTGTCCTGTCGATCTTCAACATTTTGGGTCAGCTGAGTGTCTTTATTCCATTACTAGTTTCAATACAAATACCATCCACGAGTAGATGTTGAAGATTCTAAAAATATTTAAGAAGAATCTTCAATATCTACTTGAGAATGGCACTCGTACTTAAACTAGTAGTAGAATACAGACATCTAGTTAATCTAAGAGAACGAGGATAGGAATAAAAATATACTATTACAATTTTATAGATTGTTAGTCTTCATCTTTTTCGATCAGCTAAGTGGCTGTATACTCCATTAATTGTTTCGGCACAAACTCCACCCATAGGTAGATGTGAAAGATTGTATAAGTCTCAGTTAAATGTTAAAGAAGAATTTTCAATATCTACCTGATGATGGCACTCATGCTGAAGCTAATAATTGAGTACATATACTTGGTGAATCCAAAAAAAGAGAAAATAGCGATAAGGACAATACAATTTCTATTTTATTTAATAGATTGTCATCTTGGACCAGTTATGTGTCTGTATTCGACTATTAGTTTTTTTTTACGAATACCATCCACAAATAGATGTTGAAGATTGTAGAATTCTCAAATAAATATTGAAGAAGAATCTTCAATATCTACTTATAGATGGTATTTGTGCTGAAACTAGTAGCTGAGTACATACATGAGTAAATCAGAAAAAAAGAGAAAAATGTATATGAATTTAAAGGTCATGAACCGTAATTATTTTTCTGCCAACTTAATATAATAATAATGTTATAGAACGATCAACAATATTCAATAATTATTAATCATTTTTAATCATTGCTTATTTCAATATCGGTTATCCTCAAAGTAGATATTTCACTGTAGCTGCAGACTCCCACAGTTCTAGACTACTTACAACCACTTAAATTAAAAAGTGTATATAAATTTGAAGGTCAAGAGCCACAATTATTTTTCTACCCACCTTACACTTCTGTGAATTTCTGTAATGAGAGCGATGAGATGTAAAGAGAATTCAATTCTGAAAGGAAACAACTAGAATTTAGACTGAATGAAAAGAACCAATAGACTACCAACGATATATTCTTTATTCATAACAAAACAGTTCATAGTATGACTGTATCAAAAATATATTAAATGTATATGTATGAATACTTTTTTCGATTCTGTTCAGTAAATCTAACATTGATTTGTATTGTTCGTTTATATTTAAATGTCATTTATTAGTTTGTATCGATGAATACTGTTATTTTGTGTATAAATCAGGGAGATAATATCATGAGATTTTTCTATACCTTAATCATTCAGCATCTAAATAAGCATAAACAATAATCGAAAATTATCAATATTGAAAATTTTTGATCGAAAAAATGTTATTAGTTCGTGGGCTGGAAAGAGGAATTCATTTGTAGAAGTGGATTTAGTTACAACACCAGAACTGTTTTATTATTTCCTTCAAAGCTCTACTAGATTATTCAGTTCAAAGTTAGATTTGAATCAAAGAGAGAGAGAGAGAGAGAGCGACTATTTTTATTCTAATCATAGTTGTATTTCCATTAGATTTTACAAACAGATGTGCGTGCATGTGTGTGTGTGTGTGTGTACATGTTAAGTTCGTCCGCATGAATAAATTGTGCGCGCGATGGATGTAATTTATCAATTTCTGTGAACAAAACACGCGCCGTCCCGCATGGCACGTACGGGAGAGATCTCCAGTTTGTTTTGTGAACGACGTCGCGGTGGACAGTTGACGGTTTCGTTTGTCCCTAAAACTTTATGAATTATTTAGTAAATAATTTACGTAGGATGTGGAAATTACAAGCTGTCGTTTGCTTTGTCCTGAGTTTTCTGTGAAAATTGTTACGGTAACATATGACGGACACACACGTTTATTTCTCTAATATAAAGAATGAGTAATTACAAGGGGGGACTTTGGACGGCTTTTACATACACATACACGTACATGTATGTATATATATATATATATATATATATATATATATATATATGTGTGTGTGTGAAAATGTCCTCTATGTGTTATATGATATTCTGTATTGTGTATTCTTTTAATTTAGCCGTTTTAAACGGTGTTACGTGAAAGATATAATAGGGAAAGATAAGGGTTGAAATGTTTTCGGCCGTGAAAATTTTCCGTAATTTTCTACACGCAGCACAAAGAGGATTCTTTTTCCGAAACGCGGAACAGTCAATTACGGCAATTTCTGTTTTTAAACGTGTCTCCTTTCACATGCCTGTAAACGGGAAAAAATGTATTCCAGTGTGAAATGATGTGTGGAAGTTTGTAACGGCCATTTTTGTATTTTTTTTTAAAAAGAAGAACGATTCTTCGTCGAAATTCGTACGAATGTGAAACGAACGAAAGAAATTCGTACGAAATTCGTACGAATCAGCGTTCGTCTCTCTACCTCTGGAAATATTTGATATGAAATTGAACGTTCGAATATGAAAAATGTCGGATGCTGTTCTTTTTAATGATTTCGAAGCTTGGAGTGAGGCTATTTGAAAGATCTGCGCATGGGGTTGTGTTGAAGATAGATTTGTGAATGTTCACAAACGAATTACACAAGTCGCAAAAAAGTTTACTGGTCAGGAATGTTGAAACGTCTTCGGGAACAAATAATTGATTGATGCTCATTATTAAATATTTTAATAGAAAGATTATAGAATCCATATTGACAAGTTTTCGAATTTTCACAAGACTGAATTAAATAAAGATTTTTTTTTATAAACGTTATAAGAAATAGAAGGATTTTAAAAGACTCCTTCATATTTGAAGTTTTTACTATATATGAACACGGTTTCAATTTCTATGAAAATACAAAAACAGTTTCTGATTTCTAGTTAGTTATTTATGATTTAAGAACGCGTCAACTACTAAAGCCATTAGCTCCGGAACACCAGCGCGAAATAAAAACACACCACATTAAGTGTGCAAAGGAGTTGAACACTTAATTCGAATGAAAAATATCTGAGTGCAAAATTCTGTAACAAAGTCATTTAAAATACTTATTCTCACAAAGAGAGTTAAAATATACATATGAGAAGAGCTGAACTAGTAAAATACATAAACTTGATTGAACAAAACATATAAATAGAATATAAAGAGATAAAATTCTTAAAGAGAATAACACATTTAAAAGAATGTGAGCTGACAATAAGATTCACAGAGAGAGATATGTTTTTTTTTCAAAAAACAAAATTAAGAGTCGCAAAATTAAGTGGATTCTAACATCAGAATAAAATCGAATCAAAAACTTTTTATTTTTGATTTCCGTTTAAACTTAGAAATGTTCAAAAAATTGATATTATTTTCTATATACCAAAAATGTTCATAGTTTGGATGTTGTTCAAGAAAAATCCCAATTAAGAAACTCTAATCGCCAGAACAAAATTTTCGTGAAATTCTATCAAATCCAATTAAGAAAATTCGAGTATTTTACTCTATTCTTTTGATTTTCAATCTATAAATCATCCTCTTTATGTAAATTTCGTATATATATATATATATTGATTAAAATATAATTTCAATATTTCACCAAAGATAAGAACAACAACCAATTATTGAACATTTTTGGTCAATTCTGTTTTTATGGTTTATGTAGGAGTGAGAAATTCATTTGTGATAATAAATTTAGCCATAATCACTAAAATTATTATTTTATCAGACACATTTCATGATCAATGTTTAATTTGAAATAACCTAGTTAAATAGTACTTCAAAGCTTAACTCAGTCTTCAATAGTTGTCTGTTCTTTATCATATTTCAATTTTTTAAAATCATCTATTCATAATACCTTAAAATATTAATACATTTCGATTTTTTTACTTAATCCATTTTATTATATCAATTTATGGCAGTCCGTTTACTTTAACCATTTTTTCAAGATATCTTTAGAATACAATAAACTGAATGTGCCCTTTTCCCCCGATTTAAAATAAAAATCTATTTAACCGTTTATGTACTATCAGGATTTGCAAATCCCATCGAAAGCGAATAGAAATAATACTGAATTTTTCTTAAATTTTTTCTTATTCTTTTTCTGCAGGTATAGAAAGCTAAACATTAAAAATACTTAAACCAATACTCATTAGTGGATTCAGAAATGAATAAAAAACGTTTCAGTCACAGGCACGATTAATTTGATAAAAATTAACGAATTTCAATGAAAGAAATTCGTTTGTGTGTGTTTTATTTTTTCAATGAGCTCAGAACGAACAAAAATTTAAACTAACTATGAATTTAATGGAATAATTTGCACGATGTTTAACTAAATGGAAAGATTGACAAATTAATTTTCTTTTACAGCCAGTAACATACACTCACTGACATCGAGCGGACGGTTGCTCAACTTAAGAAACCTCGATTTGTGCGAGAACGAGTTGTATTCACTGGTGTCTGTGTTATCGGCTCTGCAGGCTTTACCTCATCTCATTTGTTTACAACTAGAGGGAAATCCATGTGCTGTAAGTTCCATGATATATATTTATGTATTAGGTGTGAAAATTAATCCGGTTCCTTTACAATGAGTCGATCGTAACTCTGTTTCGAATCGACATATTTTCTCGTCGTTTTAAGATATTGAAGTGCCAACCTTAATATTTAAATACACTATATGTCTTGGCCAAGCAGTTGCCATAACCTCACAAAACAGTAGTGAATACGATGGCGTCCGAAAATCAGCATATTATGCTTTCCATACTTTTTGCATTCCAGTTGTTCAACAACCTGAATGATTTATTTAGCATTGAGGGAAGGTGTTGTGACAGATAGAACATGAAAAACAGTGGAAGAGATTGGAAAATGATTTACGACTTCATCGATTCAAAGTCGTCATCTTTTTCCGACAAGTGATTTTTCAATTCTCCGACACATTGAGTAAAGTTATATGCAATAGTTGGGCACATTTTGAAGATTAAGATGTGTTCCATTTTTCCATAAACATTCATTTTCTATAAAAATGGCACCGAGTTAATTAGCACACCTAATAGTTTCTTGAATTTGTGAGTGAGAAATTTAATATATTTGAGAGATTATTTAGAAGTCTTATTTGATACTATAGTTTTATTAAAAGAAATTCATTATATTTTTTCAAAACAAAAAAAATATTTCAAGTTTTATATAGATTTGGTACGGAAGCCAAACTCACTTCACTGTATCTCACTTTCGCATAAAACACATTCTTATCTCTGATTGATTATTACAAATTAAATGTGTTAATATTCAAAAAAACTGATACGAAAATTCTGTATGCCATATATCTACAATTATACAAAATTCGAACAAGTTTTACAAAGTAAAAACAGTGTTATATCCATTTATTTTTTTATACAACCAGACATGTATTGGATACAAGGACGCCGTTATGAAATATCTACCTCGACTCGTGTACCTGGACGGCACAAACATCGAGCAAAGGGATCGGAAAGTGTCTGAGCTCTATGACGAAGAAGACAGTCTCAGGAATGGTGCGATTATCATCAACTGTTTTCGAGTTATGGGACTGCCTCCTCCGCCAAAAGACGTACGTGTACTTTCTGTTATTATTATCGCTGTTAGATAAGTAAATGGTTGTTCACTAAAAGGAAGACAACTTGCAGAAATTGCTCGTCTTCTTAAATCTTTTAATAGATGTCCATTATATGAAAAAAATTATCAACGACTAGTTTCTGCATCTTAAATTGGTTTTACATCATAAAACAACTCAAGTTCTCTGTAACTATGACATATTTTTAGAGAAACTATGAAATTATAAAAGATAGAAGGTTCGTTGCTGAATCATGGAAGAAAGTTGTGTTTTTTTTTTGTATATTTGCCCTATATTTGAAAATCTATCTAGATAAACTCTTGTTTGTCTGAACTCACTAACTGATAAAGGAAGATGTTATTCACAACACATTTCTATTACTGGGGCTAAATTTGTGTTCGAAAATCAATTATCCTCACATTACAGACACTACTAAAAAATTTTCTGATCGAAAATGTTCAATAAATAATTATTGATCATGTTTTATTGTTGTTCATGTACATTTTAATGAAGATCTTGTCATCTTCAGGGCAGGTACAGACAAATAAATGGGACAAAAGAATAATTAATTTGTGAAAACGTTAATGGTTGTGTATTTTATTCGTTCACAAGTCTTTGAGTACTTTGTTACCGAGTGTGGTGAAAAATTCATTTTCTAAATTCTTCTAGAAATTAATAGACATTCTGCATTAATTTTAAAAAAAGTAAAGTGAGAACAACGTATCAACGGGGTCACGGGTAGAAAGACTTCTAAAATTTTAGCTGTGTTGTTTATTACATGAAATGTTTATTTCGTGTCAAGTTTTTCAAATTTATTATTGAGTAGTTCTAACCTTTTTAAACACAATCAATTCCACAATTCATTTCCATATCGCTTTCTTTACAGATTAAATGTAAACAAACGTATCATTTCGAAATAGAATTACCATTATTAGACAAGAATGTAAGAGAAAAAACGTCCTTCTCGACATCAACGATCGACGTACCACAAGAAGAGCCTGTTCAAAAGGAAATTATCGAAGTTCCTAGTAAGTCGAGTAAAGGTAAAAAGAATAAAAGGAGTAACGTCGACGTTAAGATGTCAATTTACGACGCGCCGGACGAATACGAGAGAGAGATGAGCAGGAAACACAAGAAGTTCTATTTCGAAACGGATCGGAAACCGTGGGACAAGATCATACAGTTCACTGATCCAACGCTGGTGATATACGCGCCGGATAATGACTTGAAAGCGTTGAGGGACACGTTCCGGTCGGAGGTCAAGTTCAAGTTGATGTTTTTACAAGTGAGTGTCTATGAATAGTATTTTTTTTGGGGGAGCCGGTTGTGGGTTTTATAAACGTTGTGATTATAAATGAACAGTAGATGGATTAATTTATTTAAATCCATTTGAAGATTCTGAGATGTTCTACTTACTAATTCTTCAGTCGAAATGGTTTAAATACTATCTTCGTGTCGAGGAAGTGTTTATTACATCCTGTCTTTATTAAAAACTATTAAAATAGTTCCTTCATCGCGCCTGATAGTTATAAAATCTATATTTAAGTAGTATTTTTTTTTAAATTCTAACCATTGATAAATCCAGTGGACGCTGGAAGATCTAAACAGTCCGAGTAAACCTGCGCGAAAGTCATCTTCAAGACTAGATAAGTCGAAACTGAACGACAGAAACGACTCGGGTACACAGAACCTCATCGAACACATTTCAAAGAAAATAACGCTCGCATCATTCATTTGCCAGCTGCAGAATCTCAACTGGAGTGATAAAACGATTGATTATTACTGGGATGAGAAGTTCAAACCGGGACAACCGGCCAAAATGGTCGAAGGGAGCTTACAAGTAATACCGTTATTTAACTCTTCATCATGTTTGAAATTCGAACTGACTTTTTGACCGATTCTTTTAAAACTCATATGATATTTTATCATAAAATTTTGAAACAAACAATGACAGTTCTGAGAATGATAGAATTTCCATCAAAATGTGTATAAGAAACGGTCAAAAATGGTTAATAATCAATTATTGAACATTTTTGTGTGAAAGATTCATTTATCGAAGGAAAACGATTCAGATCCTTGAATAGTACAGTCTTAATAGTTTTATTAAACTTCAATCTCTGTAGAATTCTAAAACAGTCTGTATGTAAAAATTGATCTTTGAGCGAAATATAAAACAATGAGTTCTTCCAGGCGATCCACTATATCGAATCTCTAGCGAAACCGAAACACAAAAAAGGGATGATAGAACCGAAACTGTCCAGCGATTCGCTCTCCGCACCGATCTTAATCCCAAACTGTCTTACGTGTCAGGTCGGTATCGGTTTGAAACGATTGTACGATCCGACCGAAGAAGCTTGTACTTCGAATGAAATTGTTCTGTGAACGGTTGTATGTGTAGAATCTGGTTTAAGGAAGCGTTGGGTTGTTTTTTTTTAGACTCAATCGAGAAACTAAATTTAGTTTTATCATTTCTTTTATAATCGATACGCTTTTACATTTCGTTTGTATCAACTGTAATCTGATGTTTTTTTTAAGTCAATAAATACCGATATTTTTAACAATTCACACTGGAAAACATATCGATATATTTATAAAAGATATTTATGTTTTTATCTATATACATACAGCGTATCTCAAAAAAATGTATACACACTTTGAATGATTACAAATTTAGTATTTATCAAGGTATAATTAATGTTAAATTAAAGAAGACAGATATAGATTTTTTTACTTATCACAAGATTAAATTGATCAGGCACTGCTGATAATATGGAGCAATGGAATTGCACACAGAACGAATGGTTTGTTGTTTGGGCGCATTTATTTTAATTGGCTACTCTCAATTCATAAGATGTTACCGGTTTTATGCCATTAACTTTATCTTTGGCGAGTCAACATAAAAAAAAGTCTATTGGCTTTAGGTCTCAAAAGCGCAGGGGGTATTCAATGCTACCTCTACGTAAATTTTTATCGAGATAGGCCTTCACATCAAGATGGTAGTGGGAAGGTGCACCATCTTGTTGGAAATAAAAGTCCTCCTCATCCTTAAACATCCCATGAATACATGGTACAGCAAATTCTTGCAGCAGGTTCGGTAAACGGCACCAATCACAGTGCTATCAAAAATTTTTCCATACACCTTCGTTTATTTTTTTTATAAAAATGGCACCGAATTAATTTTTACACCTAATATTCAGTAAGACAATTGAAGATGTTATCTGGTTTTCTGATCATGTCGAAATTCAAGTCGACAGACAATTGTGTATTATCGTTTTGTAAAAAATCTATACAGGGCATGAAAAATTCGGATCGCCTGCAGAATAATGTAATCAACAGTCGCAGAACTGATTTAAAAATAAAAAAAAAAAACGAAACGGTAAAGTATACAATCGTACCGACCGACAACGGATTAGAACGAGTCACGCGGAGAGCTTAATCGAAAAAAGCTTCCTGACTGTCCGACCTCATAATTGGACCAAATTAAACTCCGTCCTTCAATATATCAACATTATGTCACCGTCGACAATGACCACCTAATAAATGCATACAATAATATGCGGACGGTCGTCCAAATAGGAAGTGTTTATTAAATTTGTCCCCTAGAGAAAGAGATAATTTGTTCTGCGAAGGGGGATCGGCTCATTCATATTTTTAAAGTCCAGCGGATTCTGATTTGTTCGGCTCAGTCGGCCACCAGCAATTCGCGAGCATCGACTGTGGACTCGGACGTTCGAGTCGTGCCTGCACAACCTTGTAAAACTATTCACACACACACACACACATATCGTACGAAGTCTGTGCAGTTTGCTACCGCTGTTTACATAGAATGTATATCTTTACACTTATATGCCACCGGTTTTTTTCCTAAGACCGAATTAATTCGACATGCTATGTTAAAATGTACTGACATTGAGATACGCAAATACGTTACACTTGAGACGGTCTTAACTGTTCAATAACAATCGTGTTGAGTATTGAGTCGATAATTGGACATTTCGCACGTGCAACACATTGTCGAAACATTGTTATTTATTCGTATTGAAAATGTGCGAGGCTGGAAAAATGAGCAACTCAGAGGTATGTGTTAAAATTTTTCAATACTTATTTAACAAATCAATTCGAAATAAGACTCTAACTCAATTATTCAAACATGTTTATATATATATATATATATATATATATATATATATATATATTTATTGTAGAAAAAAAAAACGAGCGGTCCACTTTCATAACTCGACATTTTTTTCACTCAATCGACAATTTTTATAATCAAAAATGTTCGATAAACGTTTACTGATAATTTCTAATCAGTAAACTAATAATCTCACTCCCCAGAAAAATCTCTGGAGTGAGGTTGTTATTAATTTATAAAATTGTTGGTACTTTAAAATTCAATTCATCTACTTTCCAATATTTTACTGATGTACATTCTTTAAGTACTCTGTAACCGATTGGCTTGAAAATGAAAATCGGAACCAATCATAACCGTTCATCCATTCAGAACCATTTTAAAATTGACCAAAATTTGCTAATAATTCTATTTATTAAATACAGTAATTTTTTATTTAAATCAATGCATGAATAATAAGCATTAGCTATTAGTTTCTTTATTAGTTAGTTCATGCTAGAAAAATCTCTGAAGTGAGGTTGTTATTAATTTATGAAAACGTTGGTATTTCAAATTTCAATTTATTTTCTTTTCAATATTTTATTGATGTACATTCTTTGAGCACTCTGTAACCAATTGGTTTGAGAATGAAAATCAGAACTAATCAGAACCGTTCATCCATTTAGAATCATTTTAAAGTTGACCAAAATTTGCTAAGAATTCTATTTATTAAATACAGTAATTTTTTATTCCAATCAATGCATGAATAATGAGTATCATCTGTTAGTTTCTTTGTTAGTTCATGTTAGAAACATCTCTGGTGTGAGGTTTTCATTAATTTATGAAAATGTTGGTACTTTAAAATCAATTTATTTACTTTTCAATATTTTACTGACATTCTTTGAGTGCTCTATCACCCTGATAATGAAAATTAGAACCAATCAGAACCGTTCACCCAATCAAAACTATTTTAAAATTGTTTAAGTCCCACATAAGAATCATATTAGATAAAAAAAATAAGTAATTGCGATTTTTGTTTTCTGAATTCTAATCATATTTTTTTCATTGAAAGTGTCATTTCATCGTGTCCATATTTATATCATTTTAACGGTCTGTATTTTGGTAACGTCGACATTGGTTTCACCATTAGTTTTGCTTCAAATTGGGACATTGAATTGAAGATGGAAAAGAACCAAATAAGCGCATTTTTTTCATCAGCTTTTAGTTTCATTACTAATTCATGCTAGAAAAATCTCTGGAGTGAGGGTGTCATTAATTTATAAAAATGTAGGTACTAGAAACTTCAATTTATTTGCTTTTAAATACTTTTCTGGTCCCCATTCTTTGAGCAGTCTGCGGCGATTGGTGTAAAAAATAATTTTTTTGAAATTTTCTCGATTCGCATAAAAAATTCTCTTTTTTAAAAAACACTGTACTTTCTTATTCAAATAACATTTTAACAAATCAGTTCAATGGCTTCCACAGCATTTTTTTCAACTGTAATGCGAAAAGTTTGCAATGCTTGATATGCTGATTTTCAGACACCATTGCGTTCACTATTTTGGTAGGTTATATCAAACTTTTGGCCAAGACATATCTTCTTTTAAATGTTAAGATTGACACTTGAAAATCTTAAAACGATGAGAAAATACTTTAATTTAAAACAGAGTTATGGTTGATTCAATTTGAAGATGCAGAATTAGTTTTCATATATAATAATTTATATATATATAGAGAGAGAGAGAGAAAGAGAGAGAGGGAAAGAGCTGTTAGATCATTTATTCAAAGAATCGTGCAGGCGCCAAAAAGAAACGTGTTCAATTTATCAACAACAAACTGAAGCCAATTGATTATTTCATATGTGTCTCGGTATGAATTACGCATACAGCTCGTATTATTATTATTTGTAAACAATGTATTATAAAATAATTGTCGATAAGTGGATGTAAGCGCCGTATAAATAAATATATTACGTGTAATCCGTATGACAAACACGTATTCGACTTACAGATAGACACAGACACCGCGTTCGAATTACATGTGCACACATGTAGACGAGACGGAATATAACATTTGTTAATGAATTATCATCCATCTTCTTCGATATTTCACTAATGACTATTTACAGTTCGATCGGAGTTTGTAAGACAGATGATTTCATTCTAAATAATATCTGATTTGTGTGTGTGTGTGTGTTCTTCTTTGTGACCGAATTGTAAATGAAAGGACTATAAATGATCTTACTATGTATGTCCTACATTGCTAAAAAAGGAAATGTTGTCATGTTATTTCAGACAGAAGATCCAGATATGTGCATTTGATTTAAAATTCTCACAAATATCTAAAAATGGAATCGGTTTAGCTTTTTCTTAAGCTTGTTTCGAAAGAAATGAGCTTATTCTTAACACTGCGGTTGAAATTGTTTTCAAAAATAAATTATTTTTCAGACCACTGATCACAAAAATTTTGTTACCACCTAGAAAAATCGAATAATGTACCATAGAACTCTAAAGATGATCGAATCGTCATCGAAATAAGCATACACTTCAATCAATAATTATTTATTGAACATTTTTAGCCAGAAAAAGGTTCTCTGGTTTGTGAGATGATAAAAATAATTCACTTGTGGAAATTAATTTAAGTTACAATTTCGAGTAATCACAAATTGGGTTTCTGGGAAAAAAACGTAGTGTTCGAATTCATATTGTCATCCATAGTTTTTCCGGTTTTCAAGACATTTAATATAGAAAATGATTTATTGAACATTTTTGTTCAGAAAAAGTTGAAGTTATTAGCACCCGAATAATGATTGAATATATATATATATATATTATATATATACATGTTTGTGTATGTGTAAATTATTTAAAATAGTTCAACAATCTTTAAAATATTTGTATCTCTTGCAGAGAATGGCTCGACGGAGATCGTCGATAAGAAGCGATTTAAAAAGAGGCAACTGGGCGAACAAAACAGAATTCATTTTATCCTGCATGGGATACGCAATAGGCATCGGGAACGTTTGGAGATTTCCTTATTTATGTTACAGAAATGGCGGTGGTATGTAAATTGAATTAATCTTTGTATAACGTATAGTTATTACATTCTCTTGGAACACGCTCATTGCGGTCATTTCTGATAGTTGTTCAGAGAACTAGTTTTTGATTTTTGGTGAGTTTTCTCAAAAGTTATTGATAGGAAAAAAAACGACATTTATTTTTATATATTGATTAGAGTCGTATAACAGAAAGATAAATATTTAAGAGACATACAGTCTACAAGTAAGATGTTTTACTTGAGTGTAATTTTATATAATTTCCTTATCGACAACTGTGAGAAAACATCACCAATTATGAATCACATGTTATGATTCCCATAATCGTATACTACAAGCGACCACGTGTCCTTCATCGTACATAAAATATTTATTAACAATTACTAGCGTTAAGGAACGTCGCAATCTACAATGAACGACGATACACAATTGATAATTATGTAAGCGTATCAAGAACATGTACCGGAGACTCGTAGTACAAGGTAAACATTGCACAGCGTATCGCGTTCATCAGGCAAATTGTTCTGATAAATTTTGCACGACACTTATTAGACTTAATCGTGGCGAAAGCACAAATGACATTTTAATCACGAAATGGGCCAACAAGATTACTGTCTGCCGTCCGCTTTTAAGTGGCACCACGATTAAACGATAGACGCTGTTAATGTGATCTGCATTTCAAGCAGCTTCAATCATTTTCATTTGCATTTTGTATTTGATCCTCACTGAGAATGATGATGAACAAACAGATGTACCTTCAATATAACGATATATATATATATATATATATATATATATATATATATATATATATGCAGAGTGTTTAAACTACGACCGATTTTATTAATAATTTTTAAATAAACTACTTTTAATTATTTATTTTTTATCGATCGTTTACTTAACTTGTGGAATTAGGTATGAAAAATAATATCAACCAGATGTCTTCTCTGGTCGCATCACAAATACAGACTCTTCCAATCACATTTTTCATGAGTTTTCTGCATATTTCTGATGTTATTTAAGCGATTTTTTTGTCGAATGTTGCTCGTAAGCTATTGAATTGTTACTGGCTTGTTAGCGTACACACTTTCCTTTAAGTAGCCTGAAAGAAAAAGATTTGGCCCAGTCTAGTCAGGTGAACGACGTGGCTAATCGATGTGATCAAATTTTGAAATTATTCATCTAGGAAATGCATCGGGTAAAATTTGTATTATGCCCCAAGATGTGCATGATGTAGTACCGTCCTATTGAAACCACATTTGCTGAAATAAAGGCTTAAATCTTAATATATGCTCATCTCTATGGTTATAAGATTTTTTTTCTTAGAATTGAACACTATGTAATAAAATAGATACCCATATCTCGACATATAGTATTCTGCATAGGCAATAGAATTTTTACCTTAGATTTCAAACATTCTGGAATAAAATAAAAGCTTCAATTTTAACATATGATCTTCCACATGGTCACAGACTTTTTTTTCTTGGAATTGAAATACTTTGTAATAAAATACAACCCCATATCTCGACGTATTGTATTCTGTACGGGTACTAGAATTTTTATCTAAGATTTAAAACACTCTGGAATAAAATAAAAGGTTCAATCTTAACATATGATCTTCTCCATGGTCACGGGATTTTTTTTCTTGGAATTGAAAGACTATGTAATAAAATAGACACCCATTTCTCGACATATAGTAATCTGCATAGACTTAAAAATTTTTATCTTAGATTTCAGAAACTCTGCAATAAAATAAAAGCTTTAATCTTAACATATACTATTTTCTATGGTCACAGGATTTTCTTTAATAAATGTTATCAATTTTAAATATAAATATATTTTAGATTCTTGAGTTCGTTTAATGACCTTCTATTTATTAATTTTGATAAATTAATATCAGTCTAATTCTATAATAATTCACTGAATAAAAATCATACATTTCATAAACAGAAACCCGACGAGACATTCAACAAACACATTCTTTTTTATAGTGTGTGAATTTTGAAAATCGTTATACACTTTTCTGTGTCTTTATCTGTACGGATTATATTAATCGAAATTATTATCAGAGTCTAAAAAAATCTATTTTAAACATGCTGGAAAAACGAACATTTCTGATATATTAGAATGACATATATGATTCCTCTACTATTAAACTGAAATTAGATACAATTGTGAAATTCATCAACACTTTTTTTTAACAAGAACATTCTCTTACAGGTGCGTTTCTAGTCCCATATTTACTGATGCTGTTTCTATGCGGGATTCCATTATTTTTTATGGAAACGTCGTTAGGTCAATTCGGTAATACAGGGTGTATTACAATATTTAAAATATGTCCACTATTTAAAGGTACGTTTCAATATTGATCGACGTTAACTTCTATTAATACATTATGATTTTAAACAGGCGCTGGATTCGCAATAGTCATCGTGAACATCATATGCACAATGTACTACAATGTGATCATCTCGTATCCGCTCGCATTTCTCTACAACTGTCTCCGGACGAAACTGCCGTGGGTCGATTGCGACAATCCGTGGAACACAGAGCGATGCTTGAAGGTCAGTTTTTACACGTGTTTCCAATTGAGACTGTAACGTTTCGCATAAACATTCAGACGGTGGCGATTAGATAAAACAGGAGCACTGATGGTATCCGAGAACGGCTCATTGACACATTTATCAGATCGTTTGAATGGACGGGATCTTAAGGTCATTTTTGTATTCATGTCGAATCCGTTGTTATTTGTATAAAATTTCGAATATGAGTGATTATTTTAAAAAATAAAATCAATAACATTTTTAACTTGTAACTGCATTTTTCAAATGAAAATGCGAGAAGTGATTTACATGGACATTATTATAATTCGACGGACGGATCTTAAACGATCAATTGATGTAATGACTGACAATCTTATCAATCGGATGGAATTATTCCATAGAACAGGTTTCTCTTGTATTGCATGCAGTGTACAGATATGAGTCATTACTTTTTGTTTCGTTGATGCATTCCTGCATATTTAATTCAAGTATGATGAAGTGGTTCTATTGATTACACAGTTTCATTTAATGTCATGGTACGTCGAATCTAGTTTTGCTAAAAGTTTACTGAATTGTAAACGAATGTATTTAATACAGGTTTCTAATTTCTTTATTGTCTAACATTTGAATTATTTTTTTTCAATATTTAAACAAGTATAACGAGCATGCTTTAAGAAAAAGAATTGGAATACAGAAGTTTCATACACAATTCAATACAAATGTTCCATTTTTTAAAAAATATTTTTCGGGTCAACGATTAACCTTTCTTGTGACAAAATACTGATTCAAATATCGACATATAATCCTCTCTGCACACATACGAATTTTTTCCAGTGAATATAAGTACTCTCTGATAAAATACATGCACATACCTTGATAAAGAGAACTGTGTATGGGCAGAGGAATTTTTTTCTTTAATTTAAGACAATATGTGATAAAATAAAAGCATATATCTTGATATAAACTTCAATGTACGGATAAGGGAATTTTTCCCGTAGAATTTAGGCACTCTTGAATAAAATAATAGTCCAATTCTTCACATATAATATTCTGCATAGACGCAGGAATTTTTGTTCGAAAATCAAACAGTTGATATTAAAATTAAAATGTGTATTTCGTTATACAGTTTTGTGTTTGGACACAGGATGTTTTTTGACAATTAGACACTGTGTAATAAAATAGAGAACTAAATCCTAATATGTAGTATTCTGTGTGGACAAGGAATTTTGTTTATTAGAACATAGACAGTCGTTAATTAAACGAAAAAAAATATTGATTTAAAGTTCTATGCATACACAAAGCATTTTTTTTCATGAAATTTGGATACTAATAAAATCAAAGCCTTTTCTTGGTATTTATAAACGTTATACTAAAATACATTTTTCTGCACGGACAAATGATTTTTTTCCCTTTAATATTTCAATACTCTATGATAATCAACATGTACTTAACATTTAAATGATTTTTCTAATTGCATTTATTTCATTACACTGTAACTTTTCATTGACAAATCTAATACTTTCAATTTCTTACAACACAACATTCATATTTTTAAGAATGATGCTTAAATTAAAATGTAAATCCAGGCACAATTTCTTGAAAAAGTGGTCATTTAAATAACATTATTTAAGTAAATAGTTCGATATTTCGATACACACGACAATCTTCTTTAATATCAATCTAATATGAAAGTTTTCAGCTAGATGGGTCTTCTGATTCTTCAAGTTATTTGAACGATTCGTTTCTTACAAATTTCAATCGGAGCCAGCGTATGAAAACTCCAGCGGATGAGTTTTTTCAGTAAGTGAATGATTTTTTTATTTTATCTAAATCTAAATAAATAGCAATTACAATAATGAATTCTGACTCAATTACAATTCTGAGATTCTATCTGAATTCACTTACATAAATGAATCACGACCAATCCACTCTTGATAAAATTTTCTTATTGAAATATTCAGCAATTGATCGCTTGTGTTCACGCTGCAAGCAGAGAAAATATTTCAGAGGATTTTTAAGCATTGTAATAAGAGAAGTTTGTCGTTTATGAGGTCCCTGTTCATTATTAAAAAAATTGTTCGATGATTTTAGAAAGTAGATTGTGTAGAATTTAACATGAAAACAGAATATTAATGAGTTTTCAAATAAAAAAATCTGTGTTTCCTCGCAGCAACGAAATACTACAAATATCCGACGGAATCGACAATCCCGGAACAATTGTACCGCAATTACTGCTCTGCGATATACTATCTTGGCTAATCGTCTTCTTCTGTATAATGAACGGCGTCAAGTCTGTGGGAAAAGTCGTTTATTTCACAGCGACGTTTCCGTTCGTCATCTTATTCATTCTACTGATACGAGGACTCACATTGCCCGGTGCTTATGACGGAATCATCTTTTATATTTATCCGCAGTGGAGCCAATTATCTAATCTAAAGGTGATTACAATCTTTGTTTTCATGAACGCCACTGAGAATATTCAACGAAGCAATTTAACAAAACGTTCAGATGTATCAGTACTTAATTTCTAATTGGATGAAGCGTTCTGATCCTTTTTTTTTGTAATGTAGACATGGGCCGATGCTGCCATACAGATTTTCTTTTCACTCGGTCCTGGATGGGGAGGAATCATCAATATGGCCAGTTATAATGACTTCAAGAACAACAATAAATGGTCAGTTCTTATTCGATTGTTGTTTCGAATATCTCTTTTCCTATTTTAAGACATATTTATAATTTTTTATAATAATTTTACTGGAAAATCATGATTTTTTTTATCCAAAATTGTTGATTTTTAGAGTTAAAAGTCAAAATTTTGTTAATATTTTTTTTATCATCTGTCATTTGTAAAAGAAATGAACGATTGATATCAATTAAAATATTAATTAGTTTTCAAAAATAATAAATGTACTGCATTGCAGAGAAATGTGTATTTTTAAACAAAAAGTTCTTTTTTAGAAATTTATAAATTACTAACTAAACTATTCTAATCAAAAATGTGTAATAATTAATTATTGATCATTGAATTTAAATGAGAGGCCATTATCTTCATACCTCTACTGGTCTGAAGATTAAAGCATCGCTGTAAAAATTCAAATATGTAAGAATTGGAATAATCAATAATCGATTAAGGACATTTTTTACTACAAAAGTATGTGTTGTAACTGGAAAAGTGGAAAAACAGATGTGAAAATATATAAACCTATTAAATTAAAATCGACCATTGATGAGAAAATAAACGATTTTAATCAAAACGTTTTTATTATACGAAAATCTTCAAAATTTCCTCACATTACATTTTTCTCTTTCTTCTTCTAACATGGTACAGTGTTCCCAATTTACTGCTTTAAAAAAATAGTAGATTTCAATTTTTAGTCTAATTTCTTACCATTCTTATCAAAAATCCATCAAAAAATCAAAAAGATTAATCGTATCTTGCAAAATCATAAAAACGAAACATTTATCAATTTATTTCTGAAAATATTGTTTTGGTATCTCACGAGTTTGAGACCACATCATATTTATGAGACTATGTCATAATTCGCTTCCATACATAAAATCTTCTTTCACTCTAAAAATCTCAAAAAAATTTCATTTGCAGAGAACAGTCTTCTCAGAACAGTCATAGAGAAGATACAGAAAAATTTGAAAGATTTTTTCTACCTCATCTCTAAAGATATTGATATCAGCATCGAATAACAATCAAAAATAATCAATAAATATTTATTAAACAATTCTGATCAAAATTCTTAATGATTTTGTTAAATTGAAAAGAGTTAATTTGTAAACATACAGATTGAAAATTTTCTTATCTTGAATTCCACCAAAAATAAACAGTGACACCAATATATTTATATATATACAATTTTTCACATAATATAACATAAAAATTGTTTCTTTTAAAGGGATTCAATAATAGTGCCTGTCCTCAACTGCGGTACAAGTATCTTCGCCGGATTCGTCGTCTTCTCAGTCATCGGATTTATGGCTCACAAAACTGGTCTCCCCGTATCGACTGTGGCCACAGGTGGACCCGGATTAGCTTTCGTCACGTACCCGGAAGCGATAACAATGCTACCATTCCCACATATCTGGGCAATATTGTTCTTCTTCATGTTGTATTTACTCGGAATGGATAGTTGTGTAAGTACGATGACATAGAGCCTGTGTAAATTTAGCAAGATTCGCTTTGAATCAAAATCAATGTTAAAATATTAAATGGTCTATCTTTAACACATTTTTTATTTAACATATTTTAAAAGATACTTATGAACAGATTGAATTCACTAAAATATTAACAAACTTACTAGATAACAAAATCAGTTATTATTCATTTCAGTTTGTGCAAATTGAAGCAATTATTTCGAGCGTCATCGATGAATATCCGAAACTACGTACAAGAAAGAAGACTGTTGCGTTCACATCTTGTTTCATTATGTTTTTGGGATCACTTGCATGTATTACAAACGTAAGTTGGTCTATCATCTACCCATTTAACGGATTTGTACCGCAGTGGGATTAAAAAATAGATTTTAAATGAAATTGTTAAAATTAATTGATATTTATTGAAGTAAAACAATGATTGTTTAAAAAAATTATTGAAATTAATTAACTTCATAGCCATTTTACTCTCTCAAAAATCATAAAGTATTTTTTTTATTAAATCTTCCCACTCGTCCCAGCTACTATCTATTTTTTCTAATCAAAAATGTTCAGTAATTGATTTTCTCTTCTTTGCGATTACTTTTTATGGATTTATCTTGAAATTCTATCAATTTCATAGCATATTTCAAAGTGTTATACGACTTAGTGCTATTAGGATGATAAAATATCTATCGAAATGCGCATAAACAAGTATCAAAAATGTTCAGTCGTCAGTTGTTGGACATTTTTGATCTGAAAAACATTTCTACAGTTTGTGAAACTGAACAGCGGTTTTGTATTTTAGGGTGGAATGTACGTGCTGCAGTTATTCGACTGGTACTCCGCATCGATATCAGTTATTCTTATTTGTTTGGTTGAAGCTCTTATCGTCGGATGGACTTACGGCGTGAAGAATTTCGTAAGGGATTTGGAATACATGATTGATGAAAAAGTCAGTTTCTGGTGGCCGCTGTGCTGGAAGTTTGTTACGCCGATCATTTTAGCAGTGAGTTTAAATTCAGTTCTTGCAGAAAAACATTCGCATCCTATCCGAATCCTGTACAATCTTCGTGACAGTCAAAAAATAAATCAAAATCCAATGTATAGAAACATTCCAACCCTTTTGAATTATTGCACAATAATGTGTAAAAATAGTTATCTGGTTAGTTTACTGGCTGGCTTATCGTAGTATAAACATTATAATCGGTTTCAATTATAGAACTACATCCAAGCCACCATTATTTTATTCCTAGAAATATTCACTTATTCCTAAATTCACTTTTACAGATAAACGGTTTTCTCATTCCACAAACCACAAAGATTTTTCTAAACCACATTGATGAATAAATGATTATTAACCATTTCTGATTGTCTCTGTATACATTTCGATAATGATACTTTCTTGTCAGAGCGTTGAAGTACAGAAAAGTCTGTGGTTTGTACGCAGACAAAAGAATTAATTTACAAAATTCTAAAAACGTTATTTTCAAAATTTACTGAAAACAATCAACCAACCGCCACTTTTCTTCATCCATCTGATAACTGACGAATCCCTTGTCAAAAAAAGATGCCGGATTTGAGTCGATTAAATCATAATGCATTTTTGAACCTCTTTCACTGTTTTAACATTTTTTGCATATTTTATGTACCACACACACATTTTCCTTATGTGGAATGCGAAAAGTATACAATCTCTAATATACTTCTCGAATGCCATCGTGTTCATTACTATTTTGTGAAGTTATTTCTACTGTTTGGTCAAGATGTATAATGATTTTAAATGGTCAGTGTGCCACTTCAAAATCTTTAAATGACAAGAAAATATTTCAGTTTAAAACAAAGTTGTGATTGATTTCATTTCAAGGCACAGAATTAATTCTTACACCTAATAAATATAAAAACTTAACTGTATATCTGCTAATCTGTGATCTCCTTGATTTATTATCCCACTTGTCTTTTTCTTTTTACACATCTTGAGTTTCTATTTTTCCACAACTAGTTTCGGCACGTGTTCCATTTTCAGACATAATTTAGATGACACTTAAATAATATGAGTGCCGAACCTAGTACTGAAAAATAGAACCTCGAACGTTCCATATAGAAGAATATCCAAATCAAAATAACACATTAATTAATATCATATTTCAGTTCATATTTGTAACAACGATTGTATTTAACACACCAATAACGTACAATGGTGTCGTTTATCCCGACTGGTCTATATCTGTTGGATGGAGTTCCTGTCTGATATCGATGGTGTGGATTCCTGGTTATGCAATATACAAATTATCAATCACGCCTGGAAGTTTTAAAGAGGTAAACTGTTTTTTTTTTAATAATCTCATTTGTTCTACTTTAACACGTGTACAATTTCGATTTATCTGACAATTCTGTGTAACTATCAAGTTTGAATGTTTAGTAAGAGAAAAATAATTACAATTTATATCCAGTTTTAAAAAATCTGTTTTAAAACTAACTCAATGAATGGAACTCTATCCTATCTATATTTTATCTTACAGCTTATATGTTTTATTCTTCTTTTAACTGATTAAAATTATATACTTCTCTCTTTAGAACGTAGTAATAAATACTTATTATGAGAAGTCATTTTTGAAAGAAAATGAATAAACAGAAATTCGTTTCTAAATTAACAGAATACATTATGGAATAAAATATCTAACATTCCATTCCAACTTTTAGAAAACTGTAGCGTTTGATTTAATGCAAAACTTTAATTGATTTTTTGGTATTTATTCGAGATTATCTTGGATGATTGTTTTCTGTCGCTGTTATTTGTTGCCAGGTTATTAGAAATATATACTCTTTCGGTATGATTTGAAGAGATACAAAAGATTACAAAGATACAATTATATTAGAATGAAATTTAATAAAAAATGTAATTCTAATATAATGTTTGTGTATCTTTTTTTCAAATCACTTGTAATATATATATACATGGACTTTTCCATTAATCGATTTTCACTCTTGACCGATCCGCAATTATTTTCTAATCGTAAATTTTCAATAATTGATCATAAATCGTTTTGATTGTTACTTATATGTATTTAGACAACGATTTCTTTATCGTCAAAGCGTTTAAGCACACAGTACTCTTTCTAAGACACAGAAAAATATTTTTAAGGCACAGAAAATGATTTGTCTGCACCTCAGAATTTTGAAAATGTTCGTATTATGATCCAAAACTCCATAAAGAACAATCAAAATTGATCAATAATTGAAACGTTTTTAATGAAAGCATGATTTCTGATTGCGAATTTAGCACTAAAAACAAAAGCTCATTTGGTATTCTTTCATATTAACTCAAATGTCTCTGATTTTTTCATCAATTCGTTCTTCTTGTCGCATACTAAGCTTATTTTCACTTAAGTTTAATCTCTTCCTAACGTTGCTTATCTTCAAGAACTGCTAATAAAACTAGATCTTTTATAATCGATCCTGTGACCGTTCATGAATCGAACCCCCTTTTCTAGAGACTCAAAACAACACTAAGTCCTTCAAAGGATTGGGGTCCGACGAAAATCGAACACAAGAAAGAATGGAAAGCGTTAATCAAAGGACAGCAAATAGCGTCGATAAATTTAGATAACGTTTGAGGATTAGTCTCTAAGATACTACTGTTTTTATATCGCAATAAATACAAACAATTTTTCATTTAGTAATTGTGTTTATTTACATTTAGATATTTATTGTTTACAAAAGTTTCACGATTTCTCCATTCTAAACGATCTCCTCGGCTGTATTACCTTTGTCGGATAAGTGGAATCAGGGACGAATTTCAGGGTCTTCTTGTATCGATTCTTAAGGAGGGTTTTTGGATTTTTCTATTCAGTGCCGGGTGCTGGTTCCAAGTTCAAATGGTGGCTTGCGTGCGGTGTATTGCCAGGTAAGGGCGCCACATGCAGAGCTCCACGGGTTGCGGCGACGTATCTGGAAAATTCGGCTCGTTATTCTTTTCTAAATTGATTGTCAGTTTTTCATAGTATTTTTCTAGAAATCGGACCGTTTAATTAACTAATTCAAAATTTATCATATTCAAAATATCATCTTTTTATATAAAAGTATAACAGTTTCAAATGAAAGGACATATATTTAATTCTTGTAGTACAAATAGTTTTGCGATGACAAAAATTTGAAAATGACTTACCCAGGTTGTACATATGGTGCATGGTAAGCTACCAACGGTTGAGTATAGAATGGGGCATGGACATAATGTGCTGCGTAAGCGTATGGGTTATTCAAATACACAACTCCAGCATGGGCAATGGCCAAAAGTGCCATCAGAAAAACGAAAGTGGTCTGAAAGAATATAAGTTTTTTTATTATCTTATTCAAGCTGATCAATTTTTTATATGAAATCGATATATTTGTATTTTGAAAAGCTATAAAATAAGTTATTAAAAAAATCGCAGTATAAAAATTATAGATAAATTTATAAACATTTCTTTATCTAAAAGCTCTTAAGATGATAAAATCACTATCTAAATACTCATAAACAGCAATTTAAAATGATAAATAATAATTTATCGAATATTTTTGATTAGAAAAACGTTTTTCGGTCTGTGGAGTGAAAAAATAATTAATCTGTAAAACTTCGATGACGATTCCATCATTTTCAGGAGACCAAGGTATAGAAAAATCTATTTAAACCTCTTTTAATAGAATTTTCTGTACCTTGTATCTCTGAAGAGAATAGCATCATCACCTAAACTCGAATAAGCAGCAATCAAAAGTGATTCAGACATTTATTGAACATTTTTGATCAGAAAAATGTTTTGTCGTTTTTGGAGTGAAAAAAAATGATTGATTTGTAAAAGAAAATGATTAGAATGTACAGAAATTGTAAGAATTATGAAATAAATTTTAAAAAAAAATATCTGATTTAAACCCGATGTTAATGAAGCTCTCATAATTTTAATACGAAATTAATTACAAATTTGCTGTTTCAATGTTTTAATAAATTGTAAAAAAAATATAAGAAATAGTTATGATATTACAATTGAAAATATATGGTAATAACTGTATAAAATATTTTCATAAATTCATTCTTTTTTACTCCATAAACCGTAAACTAATTATCTGATCCAAAAAAGTTAAAAAAATGATTATCGATTAATTTTGATTGTTGATTATCTGCATTTCAATAACGATGACATCATTTATAGGACGCCAAGATTAAGAAAAATCAACTTAAATGTTTTTTTATAGATTTTTCTGTACCTTTGTGTCGAAACTCGAACAAACAAAAATCAAAAACGATTAGTAAACATTTATTGAATATTTTTGATTAGACAAATGTATTGTGGTTTATGAGATGAGAAAACCAGTTAATTTGTGAAAAAGTTTGTGTCTGTTGTTAAATTTCTGTAACTCAATGCTCAAGAATGATGAAATATATCAACGAAACGCGCATGAATAATAATCTATAATAATTAGTATAGACTTATTGAAACTTTTCTGCAGACTGATTATTAATTTGTGAGGCGAAAGTGAATTGAGTTAATATCTGAACTCTGTTGTATGAAAGTTTACCAGATTTTTTTTTAAAAAAAATCTATAATAATATTATAAATCAGTTTTCTAAACACCGTTTTTTCTCCAGAATGAGTTTAATTAATTCATTTATTTTAAAGAGATATCTTTATTGTTACTAAAACTAGATTTATATTTTTTACTATTCCAAATCGTCATTTTATCTAAACTTCTTGCAACTTAAATAAAAAATTACTGAATAAACTGTGTTAAAATATAAACCATTATAAAGAAATTTATTTCACTCATCAAACAGTAAAATTTCTTCTTTTCTCGCCAATTTATACTTTCATTAACATACAAAATTTAAATTCAAGCCATATTCTTTTCACAAATGAGATACTTTCTTGTCACATAAGCCAGATAGACCATTAACAGTCAAACAGAATTATTTAAAACCCGCTCAGTTTCTAAGAATTTAGAATATTCGAAATAAGGAATAATAATTGAACAAACTGAGAAGTCTGGAATGATGACATATCTCAGACATATTAATGGAAAAAAATGATCTTCTAATACAACTCTGACATTGTGTAAAGTTCATTTTCACAAATAAATTCTTTTTCACTTAACAAACGATTTTTCTCCTCAAAAATGTTTAATGAACGATTATTTATCAATTTTGATTGCTAATTATACGCATTTAGCTGTCGGTTCCGTTATCGTTGGAGTGATAAGGTAATAGATATGGTTTTTATGGATATTATCAGTCTGAGAATGATATATGAACTATCGAAATACTTATAAGAAAGAATCAAAAGTGAGCAGTAATTTCTTATTGAACATTTTTGATCAGATTGAGATGTATATGAAAAATACTTCTATGAGAATATCTATATTTTAATTTTCATTTTTTTTACTATAGCATATCTGGTTTTCTTTAAACAGAAAAATGTTGTTCAAATTTCTTATTTTCCGCAAATATGTTCCTGTATTTTCGATATACAGAACGACTAACTTCCAGCTATTACAGAGCTCTAACTGTTAAACGATTCGTTCACTCGATAAAAATACAACAATAAGCCTTTGCTATGATAAAACACTTCTCTCGAATCAAACAATAAAATAATATAATTTCCAATCACTTACCTTCATGTTATATGTTGGTGAATTACTTCAGAGGACGGACTGAATCTGATAACCGACACGCATCGTCCGTCTTTTTATATCATCAAACATCAGAAGACGAGAAAAAGAAAATCGGTCCAGTAGAGCAGGATGTGTTTCGATTAGACATGCAAATGAATCTCCGTAGGTACTCGATGACCATGAATTTCTGATCGATCTGTATAAACAGATAACTGTATCGACCACGCCCATTGTGAAACTGCTTTGTCCGCTGAAATATAAACAGCTTTTCCTATGAGTTTGAACTTGAATACGAAAAGGTGTTTTTTCAAAAGATTTATTACACTGTGCAACAATGTATAACTAGTCCGTTTTTTTTCTCTTCTGGAATTCTTTTCGTGCCCTTTTAGAGCTGAATATTTTAATTGTGGTTTGTCGAAGACAGTGTTTATCTTGGTATGAAATTACCCATACATTTATCTGTCTGTCTATCTATATATATATATATATATATATATATATATATATACATATATATATATATACAGAATGTTCGAATGAACTGCGGTGATTTAGTTTTTTAATATTTTTGAAATAAACAATTTTTATGGACCTTTTACTTAGTTCTTGGTATTAAGTATAAAAAATTACTATGGAAAAATGGCCGCCTCTGGCAGCGCTGTAAATACAAGCTCTTTTAAATTCGTTTTTCATGATTTTTCAGTATATTTCTGGTTTTATTTGAGCGAGTTCTTATTGAATGTTGTCCTTAAGTTATTGAATTGTTACTGGCTTGTTATCGTAGAACCTTTCATTTAAGTAGCTCCAAAGAAAAAAAATCTGGTGCAGTTAAATCAGGTTAACGAGGTGGTCAAGCAATGTGACCAAGTTTTGAAAACATTTGAGCAGGAAACGCATCGTAGTGAGGGAGATATGTGCGATGAAGCATCGTCTTGTTGATACCGCATATACTTTAGGGCTTGTTCATTATTTCAGGCACAAAGAAGTCTTGTTGCATTGCACAATATCGTTCATCAGTTGACAGTAACAATTTGTCCATTAGCGTCTTGAAAAATAATGTTCGAACGAACCAACCAGTCCAAATTGGATACAAAAAGACACCTTACGAGGGTGAGAAGATCATTTATGGATCATTCTTGGGTTTTCCGAACCACAATGCCGTCTATATTGTTTATTTACATATCGAAATGAGTTTTGTCGTTAATGATTAAATTTTTAAAGAAATTAGGGACGTCAATATTGAGCTATAACACCTTATTAAGCCGTTAAACTCTTCATAATAAATTTCCAGTGTCCGAACTACACCACTGTCAAATTATAAATAACAACTATATAAGAAATAAAAATGGCAGTAAAACAAGATCGGTCGAAGTTTAATCAAACACCCTGTATATATATATATGTATATATAAATATATATATATATATAAATTAACATAATTGTACACTTCTAATTATCATTTGTCCGATTCAATAAATATTTCATTGCGTAATTATAATGCTACTTTATAATCAAATGCAAATTAGAAAAAGGTGTGTTTTAAGTTTAAATAGATTCTGTGTGATCGTTTCTGGTGAAGTGTTATTGAATTCCTGAATTTTTTATGGATCTTTCTAACTATCTATCGAGTGTCATGTGCATAATATTGTAAATTCGCTTATTCTATTTATTGTACAATTTAGGTGCAAAAATATATATTTTTGTAATTTTAGCACATTTTGGAATATTTCAAAGTAGTTTTCTGTTCGTTTCGTGAATCTTGGGTCTGCTATCTAGAAAAGGTGTTGTAGGGTGTAATAGAAAAACTTTTGAAGTGAATAACGTTTTTATTTATCCTCCCAGATGAATTTTACTGGTAGTGATATCTTTACATCCAAGAGAACGGAAAAGGGCGATAACACATGTAACATCTTCTGATAAAAGTAGTGATGAGGTTGAAGAAGATAATGAAGATGCGGTCTTACATACAGGGAAACAGAAAAGAATATCAGTAATTTCAAAGTCTTCTGATGAAAGTAGCGATGAGGATGAAGAAGGTAATGAACCTGATGAAAAAAATAAAAATTCAAATTTACAATTGAATATTAGAGGTGGAGAGCGACCACCATTTAAATTTACTGCTCATCCTGGCCCAAATTTCACTATTTGTCAAAAACCAAATGTGTGTTCTATATGGAAAATTTTTTAGACAATGACTAACTAAACATAATAGTGGAGCAAACTAATTTATATGCTAAGTAATATTTGAAAAGTCGTCTAAATTTGAAACAACAATGAAGATTAAAAAAATGGATGCCAATAAATAGTAATGAAGTATGATCTGTGAATTACTTACGAATAAAACTGAAAATTTTTCAAAGGAACAACAAGAAAATGTATCATTTTTTTTATAATTTAACTCAATCTTACATCAAGTGCATTTACTGTGTTTTCGTCGAGTATACTTGTCATCTCCTAGAAATAATTAACCACGCCAGTGCACATTCTTAAAATGAAACAAAACGCTAAAGGGGTTAACTGAAATAACGGAATAAAAATACAGGAGCTAAATTGATAGAAAATAAATTGAGAGAGACAGAATCTTATAATATTTCAACAGGAAACAATTGTCATAGAAACTATTAGTTGTTGTTTCAGTTCCGAAAATAAATTCCAGTCCTGTCAAAATTCTAAACCGCATGTGAACCGAATCCAAAATTCTTACAGTAATTTCAAATTTTCAAGTCGTGGCCGTCCCGTAAACCGTTAATAATGTCGAAAGTGATTGAATTCGGCGAGGACGGGCCGACAAGGCCCGTCGTCCGAGTCAAATTGCTGAAACGGTCGAGAAAACGCAAAACTGCGATTTTCAGTAAAAGACCTTCGATTGTGGTGAAACGCACGCCGAGTCAAATTCTCAGATGGTGGGAGAAACCGAGCGTCAAATATGCGTAAGTCGATTTAAGCCCACAATCATATTTCAGTTAAAAAATAAATCTGTTAAGTAAATTTGTTGAGATTCGATTTTAAACCTGTTCCAAACAGACAAACATCCAGTCTGTCTAACAATCAATAGACGAATTCAAACCTTCAAGCTTTTAAACACTCTGTGACTTTTTTCAACCTCGATGGAAACTCTTTCCACTTGCCGTGAAAGCAGACAGATTTAACTTCGCGAAAAAAATATCCATCAAATCCGATATCGAATAACATAAAACCTACAGCAGGCGAGAAGCAATATAGAGCGCCATTAATTTCACAGACGCGCCCACAATAATTATTATTCGCGGCCCATTTATCAAGCTACAAACAAAAACGTACGGAGCGCGCGACGATCGTGCGACGGAATGCGAACAGACGGCCGCTCGTATAAAGGATACATCAGAAGCACAATTCTCGCTTTTGATGATATCACAAGGACCGGTGTATAATTATGCGGCGCGTTCTTTAAAAGCCGAAATTACTTGCAACACAACAATATATGTTGTTAATCTATTTATTTATTGTGCGCCCGTAATTGAATGTCATGTTTGATAAAGCGTTTTAATAGTTGAAAGGTGGTTGGTTTTTTTTCTCTACGCGAGTGACGGATTCGTACACGATTGTCGACCGAAATTGCGTTCTAATTTCATTCATATATGTATATATATATATATATATATATATGTATATATATATAGAGAGAGAGAGAGACAAAAATAACACCCATTCTGTTTGAATAAAAAATATTTGATCAATGCATACACCCTTACATACGGCAGCAAAACATAGATGTTTAAAGCCAAAATCATTCAGAGACCCCAAACAACACAAAGAAACATTGAAAGATGTATACTAAGAATAACTAGAAGAGATAGGAAAAGAATAGAGTGGATACGAAAACAGACAGGTGTCACAGATGTAATAAGAAGAGTGAAGGGTCTGAAATGGAAATGGGCGAGACATGTTGCAAATAGAGAAGACAACAGAAATTATTAACTTGGATCTAAGGAACATGGAAAGACCAAGAAAGAGACCAATGAAGAGGTCGGATAAGGAAATTAAAATTTTTATTGGAAATCAGTGAAGAAGAGAGGCATTCAATCGTACAAAATGGAAAATCATGGGAGAGGCTTTTATCCAGCAGTGGATTTACAGAGGCTGATGATGATTTTAATTACATGTTTTTCGAATATAAAAATGTATTAAATTTGGGCACTGTTGAATATTTCTGATCAGAAAATACTTTTTTTTAATTTTTGATGAGGTGAAACATTTTTTTTCGAATGTTTGTTGCAATTATTTAAATTATTATTATAAGTTATAAGGGAAGGACATTTTAGTCATTAAATATTGATCATCTCAGAGATGGTGGGAACATCTTGTTTATGGAAAAATTGAGTACATTTCAAGCATCGAAATATCTCATATGGTTTTTATACATTTTTTGTTCACATTGTTTTTATATAACTTTCCTCCTATATCTATCGGATAACTAACTTTATTGAATGGTTTTTTGGTTATCTTATACAGTTTTAGTATGTTTTGTAAGTTGTATGCGTCGAAAAACCTTCACTTAAAGCTGAAAAAAATCATTTTTTCGGGTTTTCCAGCATTTTTTTTAACTGGAATGCAAAAAGTATGCAGAACCTGATATTGCTTTTTGGGCACCATCGTGTTCACTACTGTTTTTTGAGGTTGTCAACTGCTTGACCAGGATATAGAGGGGTTTAAATGTGAAGGTTGATACTTGAAAATCCTAAAATTATAAGAAAATATTTTAATTTGAAACAGAGTTATAACTGGTTCAAATTAAAGGCACAGAATTAACGTTTTACACCTATATTTTGTGTTGTGTTTAATTCATCAACTAACTGGCCGATACCAAACAGAGCACACATCATGAATCTGGAACAGCTTTGAGTGTGTTTCCTCGAGAAAGCTTTGACAGGGACAACAGACAGCGGCTGCCATATAAAACAAATTAACGGTCTTTCCGGTTCGGCGACGACGTGCTGTCACTGCGGCCGCGATGTGCCCCGTTCGGTTACATATTTATGTAACGTGGGTTCAATGCTCTTACGTGCGGCACGTTTTGTTAGTCGCATTCGTCGATTCCTTACAATAGTTGTGTACGTATACTTATTTAAGGGTTGCGCGGCGACGTGCCACCGGACGGCGCTCGCTCGAACACAATCATACATCTCTGTGTGTGTGTGTGTGTGTATAGTTTGCGAAACGTGTCGTGCTCGCTGTTTAATATAACTTTGCACACAATTTGTCCGATGCGAAAAATCGGCCCGGATCCCATTCTGTCGAGTGCCTGCGACCCGTGCGGCCCGCCAATCCGCGCCCGTCTGGTGAAGTGGTGCGTTTTTTGATATTATGTGAACGGTTGTCGGGTGACAACTTGTTGTCAGTGCTGGTGTACGGTTACGCGCTTTGATTTATGTAGTGGGTGATTTGTTTTGCCTCATGATGATATTACTGGCAATTATATATATATATATATATATATATATATATATATATATATATATATATATATATATATATATATATATATATATATATATATATATATATATATATATATATATATATATATATCTTTATATATATATATATATATATATATATATATATATATATATCTGTGTCAAATTCGAAACAGTAACGTTTTCATGTATTTCTACAGATATAAAGCAGATCTGAATTTTTATATTGTCAATTTACTTTCCATAAGTGAATTAAATGAATTATATACCTACTGTTTAAAAATTTATAATTATATTAACTTAAAATCGTTCTGCTTTACAAATCGTTCAATCGATATGAAAGTTTCCTATCCGAGTGTTCAATAATTGTAATTTGTTCTGTATCTGTATACTTAGATTTAAATAAATTATTAATATATATATATATATATATATATATATATATATATATATATATTATTACAAACAATTATATATATATAATTGTTTTTTTCTTTTTCAATTCAGCAATTGGGTACAAAATAAATTGTAATACGAAGCTGACAGCTGAAATCTCAAAACCAATTATCAATTATAAAAATCTTAAGAAGTAAATAATTGTTCAATAATCACTGATCGTCTCAAATGGGCTTGATCAGAAATGTTTGATCAAAGATTCGTGTACAAAACTGAATTTAGCCACAGTGATACAATCTTAATTCTAGATATTTATTTTATAAACCTGCTTATATATAAATCCAGTCGGAATTAATTTATTCCGCTGGATTTAAATATTCGAATCATATTTACAATAACTGTAAGTAATAGTTGCAGAAGTTCTTTATTTCTCGACGATTAATCTATTCTGTAAGACTGAATCAAAACTATTCCCAATCATGGAGAGCTGTCGAGCGATTTTAATTAATTTATTTGATTTATCTATTGTACAGTTCTTATAGTAACTCGTCGATTGATACATTTGAGCGTAGTATGGATAAAACACTTCGAACATGCGAGCCTCTCATTTTTTATTATTCTTCTACATTCGACAAAAAATGATAATACAAAATCAGGTTATACCCAAAGCACTTACACTTAGTCGCTCTGAAGAAATTTAAACCGGCCAGTCAACCACCATCGATCTCCGTTCTCGTCTCTTTTAATTGCGTTCGTATTCTCCGTTTATTATTACGATTGTACATTTTCATACCGTCGTGATTTATACAAACGAGACGACTTTTTGCATTCATGTTCGAGTTAGATTGCGTGTCAAGAATTTTTATTTCGCCGTGTCTAGAACCACTGTTTGATTTATTTCCAACACGACTCTCGACAATAATATAGATATTGATATTTTTTTCTACTTTGCATGAACTTGTATTAAAATACATACATACATATATATACATATATATATATATATATATATACAAACATATATATATATATATAAGAACAAAATATTTATTCAGACGAGCACGTGCGAATACACATTTTTTATAATATTTCATTTCCTGTTTATTCCAGTTTGTTTTCGTTTTAAAAATCAAATATTTACACATGAAATGAGACACACACAGATATATATATATATATATATATATATATATATATATATATATATATAGTGAAACATACCTTAAAAATATATATAAAAAATAGACAGTTGTAATTAAATTTCAATAGAATTCCTTATACACAGGATTTTATAAAGTAAATATCAGATGGGTAGAGAAATAATTGTGGTTTATGACTTTCAAATTCGGATATATATTTTTCTCTGTGACTGTTTTAAGTGGTCCAGAACTGTTGAATGACTAACGCCTAACTTTTGTGTTTGCTCTCGAACTGTTGTGTGTGGTTCTGATTCAACTAACACCTTCAGATGGTCGTTATGAACTGCAGAAGGACACCCGCGACCTTCTTCATCTTCAAGGCTCTCGTTCGTAGAACGAAATTTTCTTGTGCATTTCGATAGTAATTCCATATTTTCTAGTACATCGGTGCAGAGAAAAATGTTCAATAATAACTTCAAAACATCAAAAATTCAAAGAAGACCGAAGAAATGTACGGATAAATCAGATTTTTCTGTACCTTTGTGGTCTGAAAATAACAATCAACAATTATTAGTTATGATTTATTGAACATATTTGATTAAAACAATTTTTGATAATGAAAAAAAATATTTTCGAGACTGAGAAATGGATGATTTTCTCCGATTTTGAATTGAAAACAATCTCTTAAAGAACATTCTATCTTTTCTTGAAGAATATCCTTTCAATACAATTCTCGCTACAGATTCGAAAAAAGCAATAAATATTTGCTGAAATACAGGAAGTTTCTTGTATTATATTAGGTGTACAAATTAATTCAGTATCTTTTTTATAGAAAATAAATGTTTATGAGAAACTGGAATACATTTTAATTTTCAGAGTACTCTTCATTATTTTATAAAACTTCTTTCCATCTGCTGAATAGCTGATGAATCTCTTGTCGAAAAAAATATAGCATCTTTGCATCGATGCACTTTCGAAAGTCTTACACTATTTTATCATTTTTTGCATGTTTTATTAATCACAACACCTTCCTACAAAGCTGAGCAAGTCATATCTATGTCTTTGGCTGCATTTTTTTCAACTCGAATGCGAAAAGTGTGCAATACCTATGCTGCTTTTCGGACGTAATCGTTTTCATTACTGTTTTGTGAGGTTTTGCCAACGGCTTGGCCAAGATATATTGTGTTTTTAAATGTTAACGTTATCACTGCAAAATCCCAGAATGACAAGAAAATATTTTGATTTAAAACAGAGTTGTGATCGATTCGATTCCAATGCACCGAATTAATTTTTACATCTAATAACTGCGTCCCACTTTTAATCCATTCTTCACTCCTGTGGACTTTGTACGACGAAATTAATCAATATAATTCATTCAACAGTACCATGGAAATAGGGAGAGGGGAATGAATCATTTCACACATCATACGGCGAAATTAACTTGTGTGTAGGTAACTTGCGTGCAATCAAACTGTCTTTATAGACAAGTCCACTGTACGTAGTGGGATTTTATAAACAGTTAATGCCTTGTCGTCCATAAAACTGCTCATGATTGTTCTATTCGAATCCTGGAGGATCTTTTTTGAATTCGTTCCATCTATAACTGGATTGAATTGTCTTTGGCTCCAGATAGAATTTGAACTCGTTTGAAAGTCTGCCTGGAGATTCTGAAAGAGAAAGTCAAACATGTTATCCAGTTTTTACAGAGAATAGAAAATATCTGTGTTTATTCTCACTTGAAGAGTGTAAAATTATTTCTTATATATGGACATTATAGTGTTTTTTTTAACTTTTCGTTGTGTAAGAGAGATAGTATCTTCATTTAATATTTATGGATGTGCATTTAAATCCCAATTAACCAAAAAATCATCTAATATTAATTTATAAACATAGGCTAGAGTAAATCGATGAATGACAAGAATCTTCTGTTTCACAGATGAATTCTTTTTTCATTCGACAAACCACAAGAAAGTCTGGTCAGGAATCATCGTAATTCTTGCTGGTGCTCATTTATATGTCAGTGCTAGGTGCAGAAAAAGCACATACCGGTCTTTCTATTCATTTTTATTGAACAATTTTGACTTAAAGTTGTTTTGTATTTTATAGGACGAACAGATAATTTGTGAAAGTGAATTTAGATACAGTGTTAGAACTCTATTATTATTAAATCTTATGTTCTTACAAAATTATTTCAATATATTTATCTTCAGTGCTACTATAGGGCGATTCAGTTTAGGCTTTCACATAGAAATATTAAAAAGGAGCGTAGGGGTTAAGAAAATTCATGTTATTTTTTATTTAGTGTTTTAACTCAATTCAATACTAATAAAATACAAATTGCGGAATAACATAGTTTTTTGTAAAAAAAATTTTTGCGTTTTTTTAATACTTTCGTGTGGAAGCCTAAGTTGAATCAGCTTATAGATACTTCTAAAATACATATTAACAATTACTGTGCTTTTAAAAAAATCTATTTAAAAAAGCTAATTTTATTAAAACTATAACTGAATTTCGAATACATAAAATGTTTGTTTTTTCCAAGTTTTATCTGTAATAATAGTTGTGCGGTTGGAGCTTCATCAGCTAATATACATGATAAAAATCTCCATTGTTTAAAAAAACTATTTAGAGGATAATTATTGTGATTGATGCCATAAATGAAGTTCGAACACAAATAACGTTTCTTCTTTTCAAGTTTTATATCTGTAATAATAGTTAAAAGGTTAAGATTTAATTTTGAAGTTGAGTGGCTTATATAAATTTGAAATTCTGGAAAAATCGATATTATTAAAGCGTAAAGTGTTTTCATTACCAAAAGAATTTTATTTTATTGGGGATTTTAGTGGAGGCGGTTCGCAGCAAGATAGGGATTAGCCCTAACACGTTCGTTCGTTTTTCTTAAAACTATACTTTTCAAAACAGTATACATCATATCTCAAAAACTAGTCATACAATTAGCTTGCACTTTTGACTGAAGATTGCTAAAAACATTCTCTATCGAGTGACTGAATTATTTTTTGTTATTTTTTTCCATTTGTTAATAATAAGCAATCGTGTGTCAAAAATCGACTTTTTTTCGAACGGCTGCAATTTTTGCAATTTTCAAAATTTCAAAAAATTATTCGGTCATAACAGAGTTGTTATATTGTACTGGTCAAGTACAGTATTCTGTTTTTGGTGTCAAATCAACACAGTTGCTGAAATCGTATAAACCGGCTAGCCATGCAGCAGATACAATCGTTTAATTTATTTATAATATATTTCGAGTTTGTAAAAATTTTTCAATCAAAAAATTAAGAGAGCTTATTGAAGACATGTGTTCAATGTGTATAAAAAAAAAGTCAATTTAATTAGAAATGAAAAGAAATGCAGAGCATTAAAAATAAATATGTTTAGATATAATCAATGTATATGAATCTGATTTCATTTCATTCGAGTGGACTTGCTGTATTTTTCTTTTTCCCTTACATAACTCAAATATAAATAAAGCCGGTCTATAAGCATAAACGATTCCAATAGAATAAAATTCATGAAATGTACATACGGTAATATGGAACAGTTACATGAATTGTTATGAGACCCTGTGATGTTTATAAAATCCTAACTTGTTCAGTCTTTCACGTGTCAATCGTCTGTTTCTCACCATTTCTGAATGATAGCAAGTATGACTGGTATCATGCTTGATACGATTCCCTGTACACAAGTGTCGTGCACACGTGAACATTTTATCGTTTTTGACTGGAGTGGTGGATATTCATATCATTGTGCAATCAGTGTTTCAGTAATCAGCGGCGTGTTAATATATGCTGAATATCGGTGAGACGTTCTTCGATTTCTTTTGATTTTTTTCTTAAAAAAACACACTTAGTTTGTACAAAACAGTTTTGATATACGCTAAATTCACTTTTATGCACTGATCGGGAAACGTTGGTGTTGTTTGTGGGATGAAAAAGTAATTCATTTGTGAAATTCATAATAGTTTGATTTTATAAAATTTGTAAGTTTGAAATTTCTTTCAATTACTAGATGGTACTTTTTTTGGATTCTTTCATTAATTTATTAGGTTTACAAATTAATTCTGTGCCTTCTTCTATAGAAAATCAATGTTTACAAGAAAACACAATAGATTTAAATCCTGAAAATATTACATTATTTTGTATAATTTTTTTCTATCTGTCTGGTAAATGACGAATTTCTTGTCGAAAAAAGGTGTTGCTTTGAGTCGATCGATTCGTATTACATTTTCTGATCTCTTTCACTGTTTTACCATCTTTGCATATTCTATCAGTCACAACACCTTCTCTCAAAGCTGAACAAATCATTGACGCAGCTTCGATGGTATTTTTTTCAACTGGAATCCGAAAAGTATGTAATGCCTAATGTGCTGCTTTTCGGAAGCCATCTTTTTCACTACCGTTTTGTAAGGTTATGCTAACTGTTTGGCCAAGATATATAGTGTCATTGAATGATGAGGTTGGAACTTAAAAATCCTAAGATATTGAGAAAATATTCTAATTTAAAACAGAGTTATGATTGATTTAATTTCAACACCTAGAATTACTTTTTACATCTAATAAATGTTGTCTAAAACAAACGTTCTATCTTTGTGATTTGAAAACCATTTCGAGTTTTCAGTTTCATTCCATTTATTAAGTCAGTGTTTCTGGAAAAAATGCATGGCTAGAAATTTTTGAAATTGTTCATAAAACTAATTAGCAAGTCTAGATTTCTTTCTTTCTTTTTTTCTGGTTATATTAAAGTTTTCTTGGAATTTTACATCCTTGTGTATCTTGAAAAACTGACAATCACTATCTGAATGCGTATAAACAAGAGAATAAATGATCAATGACGATCTATTGAACATTTTTGACTATAAAAATGTGCTGTTTTCTTTATTAGATAGAGAGAAGAATTCATTTATGATATTTAATTCGAATTTTTCATTTACATGTTCTCTTGCAGGCTGTTTGAAAATTTTTAATGTTTTTACTTATTTTTTTTGGTTTCTTTTTGAACATTTTAATTTTTTTTGTTCTAATAATATATATATATATATATGTACCGATATATAAATAGATGTTATTTTCGTATTAAATTTTATTATCCTTTATTAGCCTCTCCTAGTCTAGTCTAGCCTACTAGACTTGATTAGACTAGACTAGAGTTCTTGCACTAGAGCTCTTACTGCAATTTAAATAGAAGTAAATTCCAAATAGTGTGTGTGTGTGTGTCAATCATGTGTGTGTGTGTCAATTTTCTCGATCAATTTGTGAAAACTGTGTATATTCTCAATCCTAGTCCTGCGAATTAAAAACCGTGTACGATGACATCCGTGAACGGTTTCTGGACAACACTAGACCTGTTGGTCGGCCGCGAATGGCGCAAACCGGAGAAGGAGTTCTACGAAGATATCGAAGACTGGCTCGAATGTGTCGTCGACCAGACCGTCTCTAACGAACCGGTGCACAGTGCGCACGCGAGCGTCGACGTGCCGACCCCGAAGAGTCGGACAACTCTGCAGCCGGCGCCGTCCTTCTATCTGGACGACAGTTCCGGATACAGTTCGTTGCACGCGGAGATAACGTCGCCGAGATCGGACACATCTTCGTTACACGTGCGACCACTAGTTGATTGTCGGTGAGTCTCTAACTGCATGCATGTTATGTTGAATCGCTGGGCCGTTGTCTTTGCTGTTTAACGCGGCGGTGCACGTTTGTCTGATCGATTATTCGAAACAGACTTCCATACTACATATTTTCACTAACATTTACTCAAAACGGACAGTTTGTTCGAATTAGAGGAAATATTGTAGATTTTTAACTGGATTTTCGATTAAATATTATTTTAACAAGCAATCGAAAATGGTCATTGGTATCAAATAAAAAAAAATCAATAGTATTTCAAATACTATTGAATTGTAGAAATGAATCTACCCGCAGTGCCAAATCTATACTGTAACATTTTCAACGATAATATATTTTATTCTTCCGGTCTGCAATTATACAAATCAACAGTTCGTCGGCTCTACTGCGACGAATTAAATGCGTTCACTAATTTTATTACCGTATCGGTGCAAGGTTTGCCCCTTGAAATGATAGTGTCTTCGGCAAAGGCTGCTTCACAAAACCGCCTACAACGTGTCTTTAAATGGTCGAGAATGAAATACAAAGTCGACTCGGTTCTAGCTCCGATAATTGTATCGAGAAGACAGTCATTTCGGACGACGTGCTTTGAATAAAAATGTTTAGGTCGTACATTAACCAGTTATATGACGAACGATTCGATCAATTTTTTACATTTCCGTGAACGTACGTTGTTTTTTGAAAGTCGAGCATAGTTGAATTTCTTTGATCAATAACATCTAACCGGGTTTCATTCGATTGATTCGGTTTTCATTCCAAATTATCTCAAAATTACCTCATCATTTTTCTATAAAAAAATATAATCAAGTTCAGACACATTATTATCAGTTCAAATGGAAATCTGTAATGGTAATTATATGAATGTCGATGAGGGCATGAACGGAAACACGGAACGTACCGAACTTTGAATATAAATAAATTAATTGCGACTGACAGGAGGACGAATGTTCCAAATTGAGCGCGATCACAAACAGTAAACGAACAATTCACTTGTCTGAAAAGCCACAAATTGACGTTTGCAGATGTACCACAAATATGTAAATCAAGTCTCGCTGAAATAATGTGTTTGAAGTAATCGTGATGTGTTTATTATGCAGTCAAATTGAGTCAACACCCACACAATGTGTACGGATCTCTGTAGGCAAACGTACTATACATTCACACACACACACACACACACACACACACACATATATATATATATATATATATATATATATATATATACACACAGATAGATAGAGTTGTATGTGTGAATCAACGTTTGGTTCATTGTCACGCTGAGCACGTCTTCTGTCACCGTATTACAAATTTTGTCATCGTGAACAATACCTTATTCAATCATTTATACGCAGATGCTTCCCAATTTCGCGCCAGTCTGATCACAATAAATAGACGTACAGTATGTTAATAGTCTAGATGTTTCTTTTTTTTCGAGAAGGAGAATTTTTCGAGAAGAATCTGAAAGGACAACCTTTGTAGGAAGTCGTTCAAAGCAGTTGCGTTATTTGTTAGAAATAAACATTGATTTTAAGATAATAGAATTATAATTGTCAGATTTTGCACTTGTGTTCCTATCGATGCCTTGATCGGTCGTTCTTCGCCCTTTCGGATATGTTGAGGGTCTCTGTTCCTCACTATTATTTTCGAGACAAGTGGTATTCTCAGTTAGATGTTGAAAAATTGCCTTATATTATGATTATGCTGTCTTTTTCTTTATAACGGGGCGAAGAATCGCACTGAAAGTTTTTCGAATAGGTTTGTGTTTAGAAAGTTTACAAGAAGATAGTTGTTTGATACTCTTGAGTCTTTGTATTGAATCTTCAACGTTTACGATGAAGAAATCGACGATAAAGACTATCAGGATAATATAATAACAATAAATATAACAATCATAACAATAACAACAATAAAAATATATTTAAGATAGAAAATCTAGTATATGTTTCTCAAAATAAATTGTTTATAATTGTAAATATTTTCATACCTGTGTTCTTGTCCTTGAGGTTACTATTTGAAATTTTTCTTCGACTACCAGCTTTTTCTATCGACAGCTTCAGGTAGATACTCGAATATAGGCTTATTCAGGAATATCTGTCTGAAGATGTCGATAGATGAAACCAGTCTTGGTAGTAGCTGAGAGACCTGAACTTCATCCCCTTTTGTTTATAAATATCGATCTCAGGAGCTCAGGCTCACACATCTGAAATCTCTGATGAAAGCATCGTTTTTCGGGAAGAATTCGTTGAGTAGTTGAACATCTTTCATGACCGCTTCAGGAAGGGTCGCATCTTGGTAATCGACAAGCAAAACTTCATGATACTTGCGAGGGCAATCTCCTACTGGTCCGTTGTAAAAACTGGTAGTGGAAGAAAAAGTGGAATCAATAGTGACTCCAAGATAAGAGAATTTGATTTTTCCGAACAAATTGAAGTGAATAATCAAGAATCCAAGAATGAAGAACTTGAAGTCAGATGTTCGTATTCTGGGATAGAAATTCCCCAGTAACAGTCGATATATAAGAAGAAATCTACCAAGAAGAACATAATAACAGGCCAGCAAAGTGAACTAACCGAAAGAAAGAGATAACTTGTAATTATTTGTGAGATTTTGGAATTTTGAATCGTGAAAAAAATTTAAACAACAAGCATGAAGTCGAACGAGCAGTTTCCAGCTATTTTACATCAAAATTTGTCTTTCTACACAAGTGGAATTAAAAAAAATCCAGTAAAATGGTAACAAGTTGTTGATAATGAAGGAATTATATCATTGATTAAAAAATTAAATGGTTTTGTTTGGCTTGTTTCAAAATTTTCTTAAAAACGTTCTAGGATTTATGGACTGGCCTGATAATTTTCTTCACAGAAATACAATTGATGTTAATTTTGGAACTATTTTCACATAAATATGTTTGAATACACAGAAACTCTAATTATTTAGATCTTATCATTATTCCAAGTCCGCTAATTGTGTATAGAAAACAGGATTTAAACTGTTTATAAGTCAAACTGAAACATTTCCTTCTCACACCTGAACAGCCCATCGTCAGCACCGGTCGACGTTGAATATAACTCTGAATTAATTACAATCACAATTTGCTCGAAACAATAGATCCGATCTGCTGTAGACGAAATATGCCAAGGCCCTTACAACCACAAACATAGAAATTAATTAAACGGGGTCGCCGAGACCGTCTATCACGTGTAAGAGTGACTGAAAATCGTCACGGTAACATAATTGGGTGTTCGCGCGTCGACAGTTATATGAGCTTGATTATCTCGGTTTTAAATTGATCATCGTTCATGCGACGTCGATCGGTTCTTTGCACAAACACAACGCGGCCAGGCGTACACAAAGCGACACGCACACCTACACCGTCAAGTTGCGAACGGAACGCGGTTTCTATTTTTGTAAATGATAACTTTTCCATTTGTCTTAATGAGATTTCACGTTTTAATTAGAAACTGTTCGGAGGAGTTAAATACCCGGATGACGTTCAAGAAAGTTTGGTAATTGCGTTCAAACTACTTTGTAATTTGTTTTATAATATCTGTATGTGTGTTGTCTTTCGTGAAGTTTTGATCATTAGATATTTCTCTCTCTCTCTCTCTCTATATATATATATATATATATATATAAATATATCAGGTAACCATGAAAGTTTTATCGTTTTTGAATTGAGAAAAAAGCACTTGTGTATTTTTACATAAATAACTTTATTCATCAAAATATCCAACATAGCATTGAACAACCCTTTCAAGGCGAGAAGATAATTTATAAATTCGATTTTTATAAAACTGTCTATTTTCATTTTCAAAAAATGTAGAGACCTCCATTTTTAATTCTTCTTCACTATTAAACTGTTTACCACGCATGCGATTGTACAAAGATAAAAATAGGCGATAATCTGATGGAGATATGTCTGGGGAATACGGGGCATGGGGGAGGATTTCCCACCATAAATTCATATTTTTCGTTCTGGTCTCTACTGCAACGTGTGGTCGTGCGTTATCTATCAAAAAATAATATATTTATAATATATATATATATATATATATATATATATATATATGTACCTGTATGTATATATATATATATATATATATATATATATATATATGTATATGTATAAACAGGGTGTTTGATTAAACTTCGACTGATTTTATTTTACCACCACTTCTGTTTATTGTATAATTGTCAGTAGTAATTTGAATGTATATTGGACACAGGAAGTGAATTATGGAGAGTTCAAGCCGTCGAAAATTGAGTAATAAGGTGTTACAGCCCAGTATGGACGCTCTCATTGTTTTAAAAAAATTAATCACGAACGATGAATCTAATTTCGAAATGCGTCGATATGTAAACAAACAAAACAGCTCAGAAAACCCGAGACTGATCCATGAACGACCTCTTCAGTGTCATAGAGTGACTGTTCGGTGTGCAATTTGAGCTGGTGGCATCATTGGATCATTTTGTTGAAGATGCTAATGGAAATGTTACTGTCGCTGGTGCGATGTTGCAAAACTTTTTTATGCTTGAAATCAGTGAACAAGGTCTACAGCACAAGTGGTTTCGACAGGACGGTCCCATATTGCACACATAACGCGCTGCGATCGATTTCCTGCCCGAATAATTTCAAAACTTGGTCACATTGATTGAAATGAATGGACAAGCTCTACATCCCATGTGGTTCCAACACATGAGCTATGTGGTAGCACATAGATCGCACTACGATGCATTTCCTGTCCAGATAATTTCAAAATTTGGTCACATTGATTGGCTCTCACGTTCATCTGATTTAACTATGCCAGTTTTTTTTTCTTTGGAGCTGCTTGCAGGAAAATATACACGATAACAAGTCAGTAACAATTCAACAGCTTAACACAAGACAACATTAGACAAGAAATCGTTCAAATAAAACCAGGAATGTACGAAAAAGTAATGAAAAATGTAATGAAAGTAATGTACAACAGAATCAACATTCAAATAGGCATTAATAGAAACAACAATGATTTAAAACAGAAATATCGATTTAAAAAACAATCTTAGATATTGTGTTATTGATAATTAAAATCACGTGGGTTTATTAATAATTAAAAACATGATCTAATTATCAATTAACATGTTGAATTAGTTAAAAGACTCTTACTTTCAGACATCTGTATAGATTTCTTTCGTGTAACGCTAAAGCTTTGATAGATATTCGCTGGATGTCGGTACAAGCTTCGTATAACGAAATTAACGATTTTTTTGTGAATACTATAGAACATATATATATATATATATATATATATATATATATATATAAAATCAAAATTATCCACAAAAACTTTATAAAACAACGTGGAAAAAAAGAATTTATTTGTCAGAATGTTTATATGACATACTAACATGTATATATATATATATATATATATATATATATAAATACATGATATTGACTTATTTATTCGGGACGAGGTTCTTATGATATTGTTTCATTCGGTTACATGTACATGCTTATAAAGTGGGCGAGCGCAGCGAGCAGAGGGCGGAACCCCAATAATATATATGTATATATATGTTTCAAAAGTATAAGAGTATTTAATTCTCTTGCTATAGAATTCAATTATATATTAGCTGTACAAATTAATTCGGGGCCTTTATTTATAGAATTTTTTATTTTTAAAATATGAATGTTTACGGAAAAATTTAAAAAGCAATAACTGAGACGTACAAAAAAGACACTCGCTGAAAAACTGATCTTCTAATTAGAAAAATTTGCACTAATATATGAAAAACAGTAACGAAAAAAAGGATATTTATTACAAATAATGATAAGGACTTTGATTCAGCCCTTTTTTTTGATTAGATATTACTAGCAGATAAAAGCTTGTAACTAGAAAATACTAGATGTGAAAATTAGTCCGGTATCTTCAAATTGAATCAGACATAACTATGTTTAAATGGAAAACATGTTCACGTCGTCCTAGGATTTTGAATTGTCAAACATGACATTCAAAAACCGCTATATATCTTGGTCAAGGAGTTGGCATCCTTTCACGAAACAGTAGTGAACACGATGGCGTCCAAAAACTGCATTATAGGGCATGGAACACTTTTCGCATTCCTGTTGAAAAAAATGCTACCGAATCAATGAGAATGATTTGATTAAACTTTTGTGACACATGAAAGAAAATGATAAAAATAGTGAAGGAAGTTAGAAAATGTTGACGAATTCATCGACTCAAGGCCTCCATCTTTATTTCAATAAGATACCAAACAGATGGAGAAAAGTTATACAAAATAATGGAGGATATTTTGAGGGTTGAAATGTGTTCGATTTTATCGTAAATACTGTTTTTCTATAAAAAAAAAAAAAACCAGCACCGAACTAATAACCTGTACACCTACTAATTCGATTTATGAGTAAGCCCACATCGGGAAATACATTTACCCGAAACACGCCATAAGAGAAATCTTATTGGCGACAGTGAAAAAGAAATATTAATTATGGGCAGGTGTCGTGAGGTACGGTGTATCGAAGAAGCGGACTTGCGGCGACCGTCCAGACGAGAGCAGTAAGCTCATTAATCGGAGCGCATTCGTCGGGAGCGACGGCCATGTCTGTTTCGTTAGTCACGTGCCGCACACATGACGGATTGATTATCGCTGCATGGAAGCGACGTGTTTTATCGATAATGTTTCGAATGTGTTGCGGGACGGGAATGGGACCAATCATAACCCCAATATCGACAAATGCACGCGTCCGCTCGATTGTTTGCAGCTTTGCGTGTTGCATCCGTCTGTGCTTTTGCTACTTTTATATTTACACCTTTGCACACCGCATTCTCACGCACATATATTATATGTGTTTGTATATATATATATATATATATATATATATATATACATATACATATATAACATATATATATATATATATATATATATATATATATATATATGTATATATATATATACATATATATATATATATATATATATATACATATATATATATATATATTCATATATATATATATATATATATATACACACGGTCGTTCAATTTAGGCTTCCACATGAATGTTTAAAAAAATCGTTAAAATTAATTCCTTCCCCCTCAAACATAATCTATCTATGTATCTATCTATCTATCTATCTATCTATATATATATATAATATGATGGTAACCATTCCACTGTATCTGTACCAAAAATTATTGTGATTTCTCAAATCATTCATGAACAGCTGATGCTTATTTAAAGAAGTGTGGCGAATTTACACTGTATAAATTTATCGAGCAACGAGTTTGTATTAAATTTTGTGACAAAAACTATATTTCTTGTGCTGGTGCGTTTAAAATATTGAAACAAGCATTTGGAGATGAGTGTTCATCGAAAGCACATGTATACCAACGGTACAGTTTGTTTAAAGAGCAGCGAGAGTCTATAGAAGATGACCGTCTTTCGGAACAGTCGTCGACATCAACCGCCGAAGAACATCGTCGACTGACTATGCAGAAGATTGGCGACAATGTCTGCATACCGTATCGATTCTCTCAAAGCGTCACTACCGACACTTTGTACTTGAAATCTACCATAGCGAGACTTGTGCCAAAACGCTAAATTTTGAGCAAAAACAACGTCGCCAAGATGTTACCGCCGAGAAAATATCTCTAGCTCTTTGTTTGAGTGCATTTCGTCTATCTGTTTCTTAATAGATGCTTTTATCCACATCGTCAAATGTTTCTGAAAAGAGTTATGCATTTGTAGAGCATAAAAATAGATTTACTGCCCGTATAAATCGCTCTGAATTTTTAACAGTTCAACGAACGGTGCTCCGCCGCACAGATAGTTGAGAACCAGCGACGCTCGGCACGAAACATTTCGAGGAACCGTGCATACTTGAAATTTTTATCGATATCTGGGTTAAATAATTCGCCAGAAAAACACTCATACACACACACACACACACGCGCACAGGGCACGAGTGAGAAATTCCGTTCATTTATCTCTTCGCTCGAATTACGTGCGTTCGTTTCGTTACGGAATTAAACATGATCATGCGACGCTGCTCTCTCTGTCGCACGCACCGTCTGTCCCGTAGATCGCGTCTCCGTCGCACGTCCATGTATTTCGGTAACTCGAGAGGCCATGGCATTAGTAGGGCAGGCGCCGTAAGCTTGTCTTAAGTTGAATAACGAAACTTCACGTTCTTTTATTAAACGAATGCACGCTCGCGCCTCGCGTTTAACGACGGATTAACGGCGAACTAATTCGTGTATCGCGGAATACGTACATCCATCTTTACATTTAAATATATTTACATGTATACATATCGTCGGCGCGTATTATTTTGTATCGACAGCTCGGTAATTGTACAGTGGCGATAAATGTATCCGTCCATTTTAATCAAATCGGCTGACGTGCGCTTAATAAACGCCCCAGGTTCGTTCGGTTTAATTAAAATAAAGGTAAAATAAATGGATACAAATTCGCATTTGTATATTTCGTACGTACGTTTGTTTTAGTTGCAAGGTGAGTGTTGTTTCAGTCCTGTGTTCACATTTTGCATGGAATGATAACATACAAGTGCTTTTTACACGTCGTTTCTGCAAATAGTTTAGTTTGAAATAAGCGTTAGCTATTTGTTTAGAAACTAGAAAACGTTCATTTCGATGTACGTTGGAATTATTTCTTTTCAACAAAAAAAAACACTCGAGTGCTGGTCTTTAAAATGTTACAAAGTTTCATTCCTTAAACACGACACAAAAAATTTGATCGAAATGTTAAATACTTGTTTTCAATTAGTTTCCATTAAAGTTCGTTTACATTTTGATTGAGACTATTTCATGTTCAAAGCGTTAAAGCCGAAAAAAAGTTTGTGGTACTCGAGAATGAATATCGATTGTGAAAGAAAATTATTAATTGTTTTTAATCTTTTTCTGAATAGAAATTCAATCAGTCAGTAGAACTGGTTTAACAAATATCATTCAATTAATCATTATCGTTCGTTTTTATTTAATTTAAATTGAATTTCGATAGCGATTCCATCATTTTCAGAGCATGGAAGCATGTGAAAATCTATTTGTGTCACAATATAGTTCTGATACTGGCTAAATCAACTTTCACAAATGATTCCTTTCCGATTCTACTTCTAATCGAAATATTTTTTTCTGATCAAAAATGGTCGTAACTTATGAGTATTTCGATAGTACAGAAAGTCTATACCTTCACATTGATAACGATGGAATCACCATTAAAAATCAGATAAATAACACACAAAAATGATCGCTAGAGCATTTTTGAGTGCTACTTAATACCATTATTCTTAGATCATTCAGGTATAAAAATAATAACTAAGAAGGCACAGTGTTATGATTTGTGGTTTGTGAGAAAAATTTATTTCTGAAAGTGAATTTAGACATAAAACAATTCGATTGATTCAATAGGCTCAAAGATAGTATAACAGGGGAAACATTGAAAGATGATTGTTAAGGATTTTATTTTTAACAGACAGGAAAAAACCTGAAATTTACTACAATGTGATATTCAAAAAATGATTGTTCTGTTCTGTATCATGATTTTCTGTGTGGAGTAAAATAATTGAACAGGAAAAATGTGAACAAATTTAGGCTAATGGTTTCTGAAAGACCAGATTTATCTTCATTAGGGGTATTTTTGAACAGGGGCATTTTTTCTGTTGTATATGTGAAGTGAACGAATTATTTGTGTCTTTTTATGATTTTTCTGAGCCTCAGTACTTTCAATATTCCAATATTTCTATACTGAGAAGTCCAGACAACTTCAAAGTAATGGTTTTCATTGATAATTGAGTTTTATGGACATTGAATCTTTCATATATAAATAAATCAATTTATAAAAATGTACAACTGACTGTACAGATTATAAACTGACTCTGAATCATATTTCTCGGATATTTAAAAATAGAACTGTATCAGATTTTTAATAACAAAAGACTCAATTAAAACTTTTGTACTATGCTTAAAGGTCAAGACCTGTATAAAATTTCCACGTAGAACAAATAAACCGAACCAAATAAAAACGAATTATGAAACATAATCGTCAGTTTTTTTCTCCTTAAAGAACTCCGAGTATATTCAATAACGTACAGCGTGCACCACGACTCCATTAATTTTCCCGTGTACCGACGTTTCAGTCTAAACAAATGTAACTTTTCAAATTGAAATAACGACCTGTGGGAGTTCTGTGCGAGAACACGAAACCCTTTCGGGGATTCAGAGACGTTCCTGCGCTTGTAACCTGAGCGACATGTCTCGCTGCACACCAATTTATAGAGTGGGCAACAATCTGTTCGAGACCGTGTGTGGATGATGGGAAAGTCGACGAAAATTTTTTTTAGCTCCGCTTGTGTCTAGAAAGAAAATTGAACGCGGACGGACGGTACTGGTTCTGAGAAATGTTTCGTTTATGAGAACTTTGTTCTTTGAGGTCGAATTACTCTATGTATATATGTATATATATATATATATATATATATATATATATATATATATATATATATATATATGTGTGTGTGTGTAATTCTAATTTATATTTTAATATCAATCGATTTTTCATAAAAGCATGTCTTGTATGAATAAAACAAGACATGCTTTGAGGTGTTTTATTCCATTAATTAACAGATTATTTAAACATATTTATCAAATGCGATAAATGAAGATATTATTGTTCTGTTCAGTGAATGAAAAATTATAAATCGAACAGAACAGTTCCAAAAAAATCATATCATTTTTTTATAACCCCACACATGAGACTACTTACCGCAGTTTATAGGAAAAGCTCCAGTGATCATACAAAGACACCCTCTGTTATTTGTATGAATTGTATGAAATCATTACTATAATAAACTCAATTAAATCCTTATAAAATAGTATCAAGGTGTTTGTTGTATCTAGTAATATGTTTCAAGGTGTTAAATAACTTTTATTACAAATCTAGTTCATATGAAACGACACAAACTCATTGACCCAAATTTCTATCCAGAAAATTAATTCTTATTAGAAACAAAATAGGTCAGATTTACCTTTCATGTGAAGTATTTATGTCGTCGTGTTTAATTTTCGACTGAATAATTCAGACAGCAACGAAATCTTTATAATCGAAATTAACATCTGAACGTAACTAGTTACAAGATTAAATAAAAGACGAGACAATCAAACATACATTTTAGATTTACAATTACTGAGCTAATTCATCAAACAACATTGAGCTCACGTTTAATATTTAATGCACACAATATAACAGTCGAGAAATTCCAACATTAACTTGTTAATCCTTAGAAAATAGACAGTATTTTTGTACAGTAAAAAATAATATTGTAAAATAAAATATAATATTTGTATAGTAAAATATAATATATGAATATACTTACAGGTTCTTCATCATTTTAATACTTTGAAGATGATAAAATTGTAATTTTCTTCTCTTCTTCGATGGCGCTACAGGCTAAATTGAACCTTGACCAGCTCAATTTTCTGCCTCCAGACAGACCGCTACATAACAGTTTTTCTCCAGTTCTTTACTCTCAACAGTTCCTCCACTGCAGTGATAGTTTGCCGTTAAATCCATCTAATGACCGAGGCTTATTTTGAGGATTCTTGCTAGTCTTAACCCCTCTCGCCAAAGGACATACTCGATCTTGAGTGAGGTTATTCAGTTTACCAGGGTTAGCCACTTGGAGGTGAGAGTATGAAAACCCGTCGGCTATGCAAATCTAGCTGGATTCAACGTCGTGTGGTACGCATGCACTACCCCATTGTAACCCCAAAAAAATATAATCTAAACGTGCATAAAAAGCATATAAATCTGATCAAGAATCAATTACTAAACATTTTCAATCAGAAATATTCTATGGTTTGTGCAGTAAATCGAAAAAGTCTTATATGACAAAGAATTCAGACCTGAAACCAAAACTTAATTATGTAAAAATCAGTATTTATAAATAGTTATTAGAAAATAGTCAAATCTGTTAATTAATTGATCGAAAACAGAAACGATTCATAATTAAGTCTATAGTCGCCCAACTAAGATCACAAGAACGGATGCTGTGCTTCGTACAAAGCATGCGGTTTAATAATAAAGCACTGAACGACGAATTTCGTGACCTAAGAATCTGGAAGTCAACGCTCTGTAACTGACCTTAAACACTTTGGAGGGAGGCCAGTAAATGAAAATGTTTTGTACGCGGTTGTAATGAAAAAAATACATATGTGTAGTGGAAATTCTCACGATCCAGATTAATTTTAGAACATAAGTTGTATATTGTGTTCAAGTCATATATGTGTTTATATATTATATATATATATATATATGTGTGTGTGTGTGTGTACATTGTTTATATGTAGTGTAGGCGTATTGCAAATACCAGGAGGAGAGTGAACTTTAGAGGATTATAATGGAAACAGGCGATAAGTGCGGTCAAAGTACACACGAGAGCACAAACAAGAACGTACACGCACAAGGACCGATCTCACGCACTCCAGTAACAGTATCTCATTCTTCGTTATAACATAATAAAATTCCGAGTTTAGTGCGCGCGAAAATGGATTCATAACCGATATTGCATATCTAATTTTATGGCGGCTTTATGTTTGCTGTATAAAAATTTAATAGAAAATTGTTTTCGCTCAAATATTGACTCTGCGTTCGAGCCGAACGAGAAAAACGCCACATTTTTTTTTTTTAATAATAAAATGTTCGGCCGACGAACCAGCCAGCGGCTCGGGCGGCCTGTTTCACTTTTCGGCTTAATGAATAAAAATGTCACGTCCGTGTCAGTAGAGCGATAGGGGTGAGTGCAGTCGCGGTTTTTCTATTTGCGGAACTAATTGTGTTTATTAAATGGTTTAGAGGGACGAATGAAGATTTTAATTGTGGTAAATCGACATAATTAATAATTCTTTTTATATATGTATATATATATATATATATATATATATATATATTTAGAGAAATATATTTATGAAATAATCGTGAGATTTTCAATGAATTCTCTTTTCGTCCCACAAACTACAAAAAAGTCCCCTGATCAAAAACAGTACAGAAATGTCTTCTGTACTTTGACACCTTGAGATTTATGGCATCATAATCAAATGTGCTTCAGAAGGAATCATGTAATTATTTAACCGATTAAGCGTTTTGTTCCATTTTGAGATTGTGCACTGGTGTGGTTAATTATTTCCAGGTGATGATGAGTATACTCAACGAAAACACAGTAAATGCACTTGCTGTACCACTGTCGAACGAAGAATTGATGACAGAATTACTTGTAACTTGACATATGTTACTAAAAACGACGGAACTATATGAAAACATATACAGCTGTCTCACCTTTCCCTCGTCGAGTACACGAATCAAGTGATTCTTAAAACCGTTCTCGTACTATAAATTCGAGAAGAAATTATTTTCAAACCAAAAAATTATTCGCAAGTTGATGCACACTTTATAGATCTCGACGAACCGATTGATAAAGATGGAGATTGATACATTGATACACCGTTCGACAAAGATAATAAACAGTTGGAAAAAAATATAACAGATATTTTAATATTGACCTTAGGGCTTTTGAAGCTGCTCTCGGTTTGTATATGAACGATGAATAATTTATAATAAAATCCAGTGGATTGAATATTTCATTTTATTATTGGAATATCGGTTAGAGGGCATACTGACTATCAGTTGTCAGCTACAAGGTAAAAAATTATATCGGTGTGAATTTTTTCAGTTGAAAAATAAACTGGTACACGGATAATAAATCTAACTACAGCGAGACAGAGTTAATAACCGACATGTTAGGAGACATAAAGGTCAAAAAAGGTTAAACACCGTCACTCAAACCTGTGACCTTTTTAAAAAATAATATATATATATATATGTATATATATATATATATGTATGTATATATATATATATGTGTGTGTGTGTGTATTAGTGCTCCGTCTCTGAGAGCCTCTTCCCACGGTCGACATCGAACTATAGACTTGTCGCCGTTATGTCACATCGTTTTCATTCCAAACAAAACGAATGGCGCGAATATTGTAATATGTATCGTGTTTAGATTCTATTTGTGAACAGTTACGAGTCGACGGAATATGTCACAAAACCAATAACTGTCGAAACACGTTCCGTGCGACTTGTTAGGCGTTATAAATATTAGGTACGGGCGAAAATTGATGTGTAGCAAATACCGGGATATTCCAGTCGATGTTCCGGATATAATAGTCGGTCGGTCGGACCGTCGGACGGCCGGACGGCCGCTTCTTTTTCTTTCGCGCATAGGCGACGACGTTTCGCCGAATTGTATTTCTGGAAAGGCTATGTCTTGTTTTCAGCAGACACAGAAGGAACTTTGTTCGCAGTCGAAGATAACTGGTGGATTTTTTTTCTTTGTCTCTCTCTCACACACGCGCGCACTTATATATATATATATATATAGTCAGTGAAATATTTCTCATAGTGTAGGATGTAAGTCAAATAAATTTCGCGTCAGCTGTTAATCTTTTTGTCACCAAGATCTATATGTCATATTTCATTTTGAACTAACTCATGTCTACTACTGTCTAATTAATTGATCAAAGTGATATTTGAATAAAAACCTTATTAATATCAAAAAATGTTGTTAGCTTGATAGAAAAATAATTACGGTTTATCAGTTCGTGCGACACCCATTTGTCAAGCTCTTTTGATTTTCCTAGCTGTTTTAAACGGCCCAGAACTGTTAGACGGTTAACGCCTTTGTAGGTCATAAAACGCAATTATTTTTCTACCGACCTGATATTTCTGAAAATGATTTTCAAGGAAGCTTGTATAATATCTAGTTATAAAACTTCATGTGTTTCAAATCGACAAAATAGGTTTCTTGCAAGACACTGTTCTGCTTCAGATGTAAACAAATCTCAGTTGATTAGATTTTGCGAAACAAATAAACGGCACCAGACACAGTTCTATCAAAAAAGGATGGTCCGATTGAACAGTCTGCTGACAATCTATCTCACACTGTAACTGCTGGTAAATTAACATGATGTTCCACCGTAACATACGGATTCTCAGATGCCCAGTGGCTGCAACTGCGGCGATTAATTGAGGAGCTTAATTTGAATGAATCTTTCTAAACTGTGTTTGCACTTCAATTACATCCTCACAGTTCCAGTAGCACTGTACCGCAAATTTCCTTATTTCGAAGTTTAATCTAAGGTCAAACATTATCTTAAACCGCATTAACCTAGAAAATTGAGAGGGTTATAAACTGTTAAAATGTGCATACATTTTGGATCTTCTGTATATATATATATATATATATATATATATATGTATGTGTGTGTATATATATATAGTGACTTAAGTATCGAATTTTCCGAGCATATTTGAAAATTGAAAAATAATAAAAACGTGGCTAAAAATCGCCATATCTTTGAAACTGTTAGAAAGGCCAGAAAAATACAATTAAGCAAGAATCGAAAAATGCACCGTTTTGAAAAAATTAACAGCGACGTACACATCTTTGGGCTATTCCAAACATTTATCCAATAGTTCTATCGATAGGTGCTTTTGTTGTAGATTAAATGCCAGAGACAGTGGAATTCTGTTAAAATCATAAAAACGAGGCTATATATGGCCAATAATTCAATTGTTTGGTGTCTCAGTTTTGGATCTGTTATTACCAGAGGCAGAGGCGTTCTTTTAAAATAATAAAAACGAGGCTACAAACACTATCTATCGTGGCTAAGCGGTTGGCATAACCTCACAAAACACGATGGCGTCCGTAAAGCAGAATATTAGGCATCGAACGATTCCTAAGCCGCTGGAATGATTTATTGATGTTTAACTTCTGATAAATTAACATGATGTTTATCTGTTACATGAGGATTCTCAGATGCCCACTAGCTGAAATTGCAGAGATAAATTGAGCCGTTTAAATTAAATGATGGTTTCTAAACGACTTCAATTGCGCCCTCACACTTCCGGTAGCACTTCACGACATATTTCCTTTTTTTGAAGTTTAATCTAAGATCAATCATTGTTTTTAATCACTCTTATCTAAAAAGGAAAGAAAATTAATAGGGTTATGAACTGATAAGATGTATATACATTTTTTGGGGATACTTTGTATATCTATATATATATATATATATATATATATATATATATATATATATATATATATATATATATAGATAGATGTATATATGTATGTACATATGTATGCATTGTATATAATTAACATGTGTGGGTTTACTTTCTCTTCGTATATTCATAACAATTTATTTATGATTCCTTTGAGTGCACGTAATGAAAAACATGTATTCGATCTATGAAGTTCACGGTACGGAGAACTTAAAAGAAAGTCAGTACAATTAACAGGATGTATATAGTAGACACACACATTTATTACGTGACATATTCGTTATAACAAACTTGTAAGACAGACGAGTTATAATTAAACGGCGCACGTTAGCACGCCAGCGCGCGTTTTATCTTTGACAGTGGCAGAGATAAAACGCGAAGAACGCTTCCTCGTGAGTCAAACTAGGACGAGCCGTGGATTCGTTGCGTGCAGTCTAGACAAGTGGCGGCGACCCGGACGTTTCAGACGCGCGCTAAATCGATACATAATTTGTACACAATCTGACGAACGGTTCCGTGACAAAAGTATGAAGTTTACCGGTTTTCGTTTTTTTTTTCCCCCCGAAAGTTAATAATGTTTCTGGATTTTCGTCGAACGCGGCATTGATTTCCAAACGAGTTCTTATAGACTCTGCTGACAATTCAAGGTCGGTCGTTGAACATACTGTTTTCTGTATCGCGAAAACTCTCCAGTAATAGGTTTCTTAATAGGATTTTACTACAGTGGAATCCTTTGACAGGACAATCATGGTGCACGTCAATGAAAATTAACGAAATACAATGAATCCATTTTAAAAACAGGTCATGAAAAGCGAATCAGTGACAAACGTACAACAATCGGTCTTCTGGTTAAATCTTTCCTCTAGCATCCCGCATAAACAATTTTGAATTAAAATAAACAGTGAAATATTTTATTGGGTTGGTGGAACAATAATTGCTGTTCATGGTCTTCAAATTCATATACATTTTTTAACTTAAGTGGTCTTAATTAGTTCAGAACTGTTGGAAAGCTGAAGAAAGATGCCCGCGACCTTTTTCATTTTCAAAGCTCTCCTTAACAATACCCAATCAAAAGCATCGTTTAGTTTATGAGCAGTTTTTACTGTTTTACCATCCATTTTGAACTCACGCTTAAAACATACAAAAAATTACTCTTATTTGCTATTTTTCCATCTTTAATTCAATAGCCCAATTTGAAGCAAAATTTATAATAAAACCAATGAAGATGTTACGAAAATGCAGACCGAAAAATGGACTTTAAAATGATATTAACATGAACACGATTAAATTACACTTTCATTAAAAAAATTAAGGTTAGATTTCAGACAAAAAAAATACATGATTATTTTCCAACCTAATGTATATTTGTAAATACTTGATAACACAGAAAAGACAGTACTAAAACTCAATTAAACAGGAAAAAATGAAGAAAATCTAACACATTTATAAAATCAAATGACAAATACTATTGCATCTTATTTTATAAAGGACGTCGCAAACATTTCTTCTGTTTTAAAAAATAATGCAAATTAATAAAAACGGGCTTAAGACATAAAAAATATATTTATTTCGAAGCAATTCTCACAAAGAATTAATGCCATTTATGCATCTGTTTCCACATGGTAACCGTCAGTGCCTTTTCATGTACATTTCTCTTCCACTGTTTTAGCATTTTTGCATGTTTTATGCGTCACAAAATCATTCCCTCTGCTCGGGCAGCATTTTTTTCAAGTGGAATGTGAAAAGTACATAATGCCTAATATGCTGATTTTCTGATGCCATCGTGTTCATTACTGTTTTGTGAGGTTATGGCAACTGAATGGCCAATATTAATATTTTTTTTTCAAATCTCAAAGTTGACACTTCAAAATCCTAAAACGATGAGAAAATGTTTTATTTAGAAACAAAATTATGATTGAACCCTTTTTAAAGGCACAGAATTAATTTTCACATCTAATGATTAGAGTGAAAGATATTAAATTATTGAAATTTTATATTCTTTTCGTGTACAAACAGCGAGTTCTTTGCAAACAAGTCAATATTTTTAGACTTTTTCACGATAAATTCATCTTGAAAATCGTCACAAAGTATGTGCGTTTGTGTGATTCTAAACGATTTTCCAAAAACTAGTTTAAACCCTTGTTCAATGCTTTAACCGTTAAGCTATGATTGTTATTCGACATGTCAAGGTCTCATTTAAAATCAATGCACATGAAACTTTCCCTACTACGTTTCCACGATTGTAACACAAACCGGTTAAGATACAGGGAGTGCAACGATGACCTCACTGGCGGTCTGTTATATAGGTCACGACGTATTCCCTGAAACGTGCTCAATACATTCCCTGATATCGAATCGAAACGTATATATTTCTATATGCAAAATCGTTTAATATCTATCAATGTTTGTAATATACAGTCTCTGCTTACTACTGAATACCACGAAGGCCATACACGTGAGTGACGAGTTGTTGTACGTTGTCACGAAACTAATAAAAAAGTATACAAGGGTTTCGTTCGAAACTGTCAACTGGAAAAATTGCCAGATGGATTTTTCATTCGTGTGTACGTTTAACGGAATTCGTCGATCTCAGTATCTGGACGCAAATAGTCACAGTGGCGTATTAAGGGCGACGAGAGAACGGTCCAGATAGCAGAGTTTTCAAATATCTGTAGATTTTCGAATCAAATAACTATGAAAAGATCAGCATTCAATCAGGGATTTCTTTATGACAGATTTTTTGAAATCTTGAGGAGAGTATATCCATTCTTTGAGATATGAGAGTATAACCAACCCTCGCCCTTAACGTGTTTATCATTTATTCTTCATATGGGGTAAAATTATATAAAATAATAGATGATATTTTGAAGCTTGAGATGCATTATTTTTTTTCCATACACATTCATTTCATATTAAAAAACGGACTAAATTAATTTGTACATCTAATATTTTATAAAAATTAAATTATTAATGGATGAGCTGAAATTTTGTTCAAAAACGAACACTAACCGTTGCTTGCCAATTAGAATAAACAGGATAAATATGTCCATAAATTGTCTAATAAATATATCTATAAATTGTTCTTTGATCAAATTTCTTTCACTTTCACTCAATAAAGAAAATGTGCTCATATATATATATATATATATATATATATATATATATATATAAATATAAATGAAAAGAAAAAGAGGAAGGGGTTCGTGTGTGTCGGTATTTGTGAAAATTCAATAAGTTTATATACAATACACAAACAAATTTACATCAAAGGAAAGTTTCAAAAATTGTCCGATCCACGACGGATTTCACATGAACAGAAGGAAAACGATAAAATATACAAATATTTTCAAACTTGTCAATGTAATATGAAATTGCATACAGTAGCGTACTGATTGTTCCTTATAATACATTCGCTGTTATTAAGTTTCAGTGTATTGTTATACGTTTCTGGGAAAATGACTCCAACTATTACAATTCGTAAATTATATTTTTCTTACTAGACTTTTTAAATTAACTCACACGTTTCCAGCCATGTGAAGCAATGGCAAGATGGAATATACCATTAATAGTTTTCTGTAATTCGGGTTTCAAATTTGTTTAATGATTTGAAAATCTTTAATCGTGACTGAGAACTATTTTAATTATCAGTAAAGTTACAATCTGTATTTAAAAATAGTATAGTTACAATTTTTGTTTTTTTTTTCAGTTTGGTCTATTGGTTATTCGGGGTTTAAGGACGCATCGACAACAAAGATTATTAGCTTCTGATTTTTCAGTTGGTTTGAATTGTATAATGAAAAATGATTTCGTATTAAGATCTTCAATCAACACAGCACCACTTTAGTAATCATCAAAACTACAATTTGTATTTAAAGAGACTATCGGTAGAATTCTTGTCCTAAAATTGATTTTTTCAGTTTATTTTGTTGGTTATTTGGGGTTAAAGAGCGCGTCGACACCTAAGATCATTAGTGTCCGATTTTTTAATTGGTTTCAGTCATATAACGAAGAGTGATTTCTTATTAAAACCTTTAATCAACACAAAACTACTTTAATAATCAGTAGAACTACAATTTGTATTTAAAAAGATTAGCGATGCAATCCTTGATGTTGAAATAGATTTATTTCAGTTTAGTTTTTTGGGATTTAAGTGCGCATCGACAACTAAGATCATCAGCGTCCGATTTTTCAATTTTTGTTAGTCTTATACTGGAATCACCATCGAAATTCAGATAAACAACAATCAAAAATCATCAGTAATCAACTATCGATCATTTCTGATCAGACAACAATTTTTTTTGTCCGATGAATGAACAATTGATTCTTGAAAGTGAATTCACCAACTATATTTGATACACTTAACATTTTTATACATAAAAACTCTTTTACAATTTACTGGTTCTTCTTCATATTCAAAATTAAAATTAAACAACTTTCCAGTTTGTCAAATTATTCGTATATTTTACAAAACAGGTCTCACACTATGATCGAATTCGCTTCCACAAATTAATTTCTTCTCCACTCCGAAAACCATAAAAGATTTTTTTGATCAAAGACGTACATCAGGTCAATATATCATCTCTAGAACGTTTGCGAGGTAAAAATAAATTCGTTTGTGAAAGTGTTCGGATATTATCGAAAGCTTTTAAGCTCCTTTGATGGAATGTCCGTTCAAAAGCTGGTACTGAAATTGTATGTCGGTTCGTTTACTTTTTAAGCCATATAGAGAGATATCTTAATTCAGTTCGTATATAATCGAAAAAATATATACACCTATTATGTAATAGTTTAAACAGTATAGAAAGAAAACACTACGCTTCTTGAACGATCCGAACGATATTAAGTAAAAAGGTTTCAATTCAATTACTGAACTAGACGCTGGCTGAAGCTCGTAAAATTTTATTCGACGTGCCTTAAACGTCGATTCATAATATTACACTTAGGTTTTTATTGCTTGTACGCGCGGTTACATCAACCCCTGTCGCCCGTCCCTGCCACCGAACACCGTTGTACATCGGTACAACAGAAACGGAACTATATATTTCATCCGTGAAATCAGAATTTCACGTGGCCGCCGCCACCGCCACACGATGGGTTTCCGTTCTTCGCGTGACACGAAGAGATCGTCTCGGACGTTTATGTTGTTGTTTAGTTGTTAAAGTCTATTATACTTGTCTGTGTCCTAGCCGCACCAGGTAAATATTTCACACCGACTGTCTGTGCGAATGCATCGATTCGTATGCAAATATACGCGGATCACTGTTCGGTTTTTATGTGAATGTGTGTCAGTGTTGCAGTGCGAGGGAGCGAATACCATCCTTACATATAAAAATATACATTGTTTTATTCGAGCACCGTGAAATAGTTTCATGTTCAAATTCACCGATACACTCGACATCAATAATCATTCACTCGCAAGCGTCCATGTCCTTTTATCGATAATAAAAATAAAAGATTTTCATATAGAATCAAGTTTCATTTCTGTACATTTCTAACATTTTAAATATGATTGTTCGATTATTCGCCGTGTGTACTTTTAAAGGTTAATACAGCTTGTCGAGTAGCCGTATCGATATTCTTAACAATCTCTTGTCTGTTTTCTCCTTACAGATTCAGTCTCGCCCGTGTCCGAGCTCGTCTTGAACACCTGATGGGTTCAAATGTAGTCCGGTTAACTGACAGAAAATACATGCAGTATCTCCAGCAACGTATACGTGAGGATTATGTTGATAAAATGAAAAAACGAATCGGCGTTCGAGAAGTGAGTAGAAAAATTGTCTTTATATATATTTCTGTTTATATTTTGTTTCTGGTTGAATTGTCATCTAATTGTTCACCAGAAAATTCTGGATTTTCTGAATTGAGCAAAAAACACGTGTATTTTTACATAAAATATCTCGATTCGTCGAAATATTCACCTTCGCATCGAACGACCCTTTTCCGGCGAGAAGATAATTTTTTAAATTCGATTTTTATAAAACAACTTCTATATATCAACTTCTTGGCAAAGATATATGTAGTGTTTTTAAACTCTATGGATGGTAGTTTAAAATAAAGTTATGATTGATTCACATTTAATGCAGAGTCAATTTTTTTTAGTAATAATTTTCAGTGTAATTGAATTGATTTATCTTTGTTTTTTTTGGGAAGTAATTACTGTTCTAATTACTATTAAATATTGGAATATTATATATTTTATAAGAAAATATATTTGATAAATTAAGTATATTATAAATATATTTGAATAAGAAAACAATACAAGAAACTCTTCGCTCTGAACAACGAAGCACAAAAAGTATTCGAGTATACAATTAGTACTTGACATTATCGTATAACAGCCAGTTCATTAAATTAAGATAATGGCACAAACCGAAACAATATCAGTTCTTTTTTTTCCGTTAGTAACGGAACGCTTGTGGCGTTCACTAGCGATCATTATCCTTCGATATAATCAATTTCGGTCATATCGATTGTCCTTGACAACGTGTAAGGCAATATCGTCGAATGCACGGGGTCAGAAATAACAGTGGCGAAACATGTACGCAATTATTATCCTCTCATGTATGCCGAAAATATCATTCAGTGTGTTTTTATTCCGGCGTGTGGAAAAGTGTCGGGTTCGCAGCGACGTTTGCGCACGGTCTGTCTGGTGAGTGGTTCGCTGGGTGCTTGAAAAGGGTTACAGATACAAGAATGGTATTGTTTTCCCGATGTAATCGTACTTTTCTATTCAATCTCTGTATAATAACATGTTTGTTCTGTTCCAAACAATGATACATTCATTTTATAAATGAGTTTTCACTCTTCACTGGCACAGTTTTTGCTGCAAATAAAATCCTCAATAGGTGATTATTATTTATTTGAATTGAAATTTTGATTGGTTTTATTTTGAAAAATAGATTTATCTGTACCTTGAGAAGATGATGTCTATTATACATTTTTATCTGAAGAGCTCAGTGTATATTTATATAATTATGGTAGGCTATAAGATGATCACTCTCCCAGTTTAGATTTCCAAGTAAAATTGCGAATTCAACATAAAAAGTAGATCTAAAATAAATTGTTTTCGTGTCAACAAGAGCAAGATAAGTGAAATTATAGATAAAAATCCTAAAACGTAGATCAGAAGATACTCTTCTCGCTTGAGGCATCTCTCGACGGTCAGTACAGAATATTTCTTTTGGAATGAGCGCTAGTTTCAAAGAAAAAATCTATTTTTTTTAGATAACATTCGTATACTATAAAAAAATCATTATAGTGATGTGGATATTTGTATCAATTTCTAACTGTGTTAATTGGTCTGTGCAGAACCTAGGGACTATGAGTGAGTTCATTTCTTCTAAGGCTAGATTCGAATTTAATCATCTTCAGGTAGATTTCAACTCGGACTTTAAAGCTTAGAGAGTTGGAAATCAATCTAAATATGATTGACATCGAATCTGGTCATAGGAGAAATGAGACTCACTCATGATATTCAGGACTTGTACGAAGTAATAATAAAATGATATTGAAAAAGGTGGCTTAAGAATTCCTTTCTATATAACTGAAAGTATGTAATCCGATGACAATTTTAAAATTTTATCTATAGTTTAAGACGTTGAGTAAAATAGAATGTTTAATGAATAAATATGTTTATTTTTGAAACAAGTCGTAGGAGTATTTATATATATATATATATATATATATATATATATATATATATATCATAAAAATACTTAAATGAAGCGATTGTTAAAAATAATATACAACAGTCGACTAATTTGAATCATAAAAAAATGTATCTGAAGAACTCGACTGGAAATCCTAACACAAAGATCAAAAACTAAACGTAAACAACATTAAATACAGTCTAATGAGTATCAAAATGTCGATAAAGGAACAATTTATGTATATATTTACATATATATATATATATAAATATGTATATATATATATATATATATATATATATGTATATGTATATGTATATATGCTATATCTACATACATATTTTCATTATAATATGATTTTTATTTTACCGGCATGTTTGTTTCTTCAAACACATTTAATAAACTGTTACTCAATTTTCCAATAAATACTCTTGACATTTTCGTTTCTTGATATATATATATATATATATATATATATATATATATATATATATATATATATATATATATATATATATATGTAAATATATGTATATATAGAATGGGAAAGAGAGAAATTTATTATTCATGCATAAATGTTTTTATTTTAAATCAAATAATTTTCCAAAATGTAACTTCATTGCTTTGTAAATGACAGGATTTCTATCGAAACTCGGACGCTAATGACCTTAGCTGTCGAAGCGGCCTAAAACCCCAATAACCAATCATCCATCCATCGAAACAGCAGTAAAAACTAATCAACAATCATTTATTGAACAGTTCGACCAGTGAAAGTATTCATGACTGCTGAAACCTTCATTTGTGAACATGAATTTAGCGACATCGCCACAACTACATTCTGGTTATATTCCATTCCAGAAAAATTCAAGTAAAATATCAATCAAACTCTTCGAAAATTCTAAAACCGATTCATGATTTCGTTAGAAATTCGTTTAATTATATTTATTCTTTTTCTTAGTTCGAAGTTTAAATTTTTTACAATAAACACTTCCATTCAACCAGATGATTTTCATCCAAAACTAAACACGGTCCTGTCACTGAATAAAAACTGAAATATTTTAAAAAATCTCGCTTCGAAATGTAGAAATAGTTTGATGTTTTTATTCATTGTTTAGAATTCGAATCCCTCTTTAAATACTTAATTTGAATCCAGTCTTTTGTCAGATGTAAATTTTTCGAATACAGTTCTAACTACATTAATAATTCCAAGAAAATACAAAACTATTTGAAAATATAACCAAATTTTTCATCGACACTGCCTCGATCTGATCTTCTTTCATATAACCTGCTATAATTTATTACAAACTACTTCTTCATTCATTCCACGAACTCTAAGAAGAAGGGAATGAATGATTATTAATCATTATTTAATTCAATAGATACATTCTTCATAGAACTGGGGTACAGATAAATATATTCTTTCAAAACAAAACTAATTAAAAGACATATAGTCAAACTTTCAAATTAAATGAACAGTAATCAACTATTAAAGATTTTACTCACAAAAAAAGACTGTGCCAGTGAAGAGTGAAAACTATATTCTTATACTTCTTCTAATTTTTTCAACTAGAATGGAACGAAAAGCATGCGATGCATAATATGCTGGTTTTCGAACGCAGTGTGTTCCCTGCTGTTTTGTGAGGTTATTTCATTTGATTGGCTAAGATATGTAGTTATTTTAAATGTTAAATTTGATATTTGAAAATTCTAAAATAACAAGAAAATATTTTCATTTGAAACTGATGATCCATTCAGTTTAAAGGCACCGAATTAATTATTACACCTTATATATATATATATATATATATATATATATATATATATATATATATATACACATACACACACACACACACACATATATATATATATATATATATATATATATATATATATATATATATATATATATATACGGGAGTAAGAGAGTGAAAGTGTACAGTCAAGTTTTCCTCCGTTGTAAAATAAATGATTGACATATTATTATTCGTTAAACAAACGCGCGCTTCCTGTTGACATCGACGCGAAAGAGCACTTAATCTAAAATTAACATAATATCCGACGATGGCTGTACAGAAACCCCGTTCATTATATTTACCCACATTATATACTATTAATAGCATCCAATTTGGAATTCTTTTCGTCGGCCGGTGCTCGAACAGAAATGTGCCGCGTGCCTAATCTGCTGCGCGCAGCTCGCGCGCCCCTTTTCTTCACGGGCCAGAGGCGCACCATCCCGTCACCGACGACGGGGCGCTAGTACAGGCATTGTCTCAGTTCTCGACAGTGAGTGCCAGACACGCGATGGTAATCAGAGGTCGAGATACCGCCGACGGATTCCTTCGATTTTCGGATCTGCACAGCGAGGGAGCCAAGGTCGACGCCGTACGATTTTTTCCGAGATGTTTGATGTGAAAAAATATACATTCACACACACACACCCACATATATATATATATATATATGCATGAATTACATAAGACGATGAGAAATCAATGATCTATTTTTATTTCGATTCGGTTTTTTTCATACAATTAGTTGTTGTTTATTGCACATAAACCATCTGTATTGTTCGCGGAACGTTTTATCGTTGCACGAATTGATTTAAAATTGAATAAATTTCAGATTTAGGACCTCTTTTTCTACTCTTCCGCACCCACCGTCCGCCCCGAAACACCGAACTGTCGTGATGATTTTATCTTTGTTTCATTCGCTCATAAAATGTAAAATTCATAATTTACCGAACGACTTTTTTATCTATGTCGCTTGGCACTGTTTGAAACCGATTGTTATTCAAACTGGTATCCGTTCGAACACCTACATATAGATCAAACATTTGCTCTTTTCCCATGGAAAAAAAAACTCGTAAGAACGTTAATTCATTCGCTGACGCACGTACATAAATTGGAAGGTTTTAAAATTGTCATACATCGATTTTAAATAGATCTGAGCTTAAACGTTTCGATTCATATGCCGAAACATATTTTTTTTATCTTGTTCCTTCGACCGAATGGCAGAAGTTGACTATCAGATTTCTTTCTGAGAAAAAATACAAATAAGAAAATGTATGACTGGAAATTGTTGAAAGTCTGTCACAAAAACAAGTATGAGATCTTGAATAAGTAGTACTGATAAATTTAAATACACTACATATCCTGGCCATATTATTTTTATATTAGATTTTTATAGTAGATACCCCCAAGGTTTATCTATAAAATTCTGAAAATAGGAGACGAGAAACGTTTAAATAAAAAAAATATTAACTATTGAAACCACTTCGTCCTTTTTGCGCCACTCTGTATATTCATAGAATGAACAATGAAAACGCTTTAACAGACATTCTTTCTTTATGTCTGTCTACATTCAAAATCTCTGTATACATTCAAATATATATTTATATATATATATATATATATATATATATATATATATACATACACAAACAGAATACATTGTATGTAAGAAATAATTATGTTTTCACCAATCAACAAATCTTCCCACTCACTCATATTATTTCAGAGTACATTATTAATGCACAGAAAGTTATAATGTATGTTACACACATACATACATATATATATATATATATATATATATATATATATATATACATACATATATACTGTGACTAACTTGTGAATTTTCTTTACAGGCCGACGAGAGAGAACGTGAGAAGCGGCTCGTGTTGTCTGGTCGCATCCCGTACAACGAAGCTCCAGAAACAATGTACATGCATCCAGTACTCGTTATCGACCGTTATTGTCAGAAACTCATCGCAGCGAGACGAGCTCTGGTAAGTGAGGCGACCGATTTCATATCCCGCTGATAATTATCTGTCGTGAATCAGTTGTTGAACCTTCAGATATATATATCTATATATATGAACGTCGCGTTTTTTCCTATATAGATATTTATACATCCTACCTAATGAATAATGTAAGGGTTGTGTTCCGTAACAGGAAACATGTAACGGTATCTCATTCCTGGAATTACCTACACCGTAAAGTTTTAGTTAAAGTGAAAAGTTTCCGAAAGATTATACTTTGAAAATTGCTTTCTTCACTCTTTGGATGTAGAACCGGGCGTAGTGTAGACTTAAAACATTTACTAAGACTTCTACAATGACTTGTATATGAATAAACTGTTAGCTTCTTCGATATAAAACGACCGATTTTTCAATTCTACTTGTGAGCTCCATTCATATTAGAAATGTTTGCAAATGTCACTAGTCGTAAGCGTATTCGTCGATAAAGACTGCCATGTTTTACTTATCGGTGATTTGATTAGACAGAAACTTGATCTTTATCAAACGTTTATCACATCTACCAGCGATTTTAATTCGAATAGATCTTGACGACGTGCACAATTAGCTGATCGAAGATTCATATTAGGTGTACGATTTTTTTTATAGAAAATGAATGTCCATTTACAGAGAACGGAATGCGTTTCACTGCTCAAACTTTGTTCGATCTGTTTGATAACTTATGAATCTCTTGTAGAAAAAAGATGGCGGATTTGAGGCGGTGAAGTCTTCAATAGATTTTCGAACCTCTTCCACTGTCTTAGCATTTTTTGCGTTTTATGCGTCACAAAAGCTGAATAAAAGAACTTCGGAAGAATTTTTTTGTTCAGTGTCAAATACGCTTCTTTTCGAAAGCTATTTTGTTCAATACTGTTTTGTAAGGTCAATCCAACTGCTTGGCTAAAGTTTGTAGTGTTTTTAAATTTTAAGGTTAGCACTCGAAAATCTTAAAACGATGAGACAATATTTTAATCTAGAACAGAGTTATGATTGATTCAATTTGTGGGCACCGAATTAATTCTTACACCTGATATATAATTTTCTAAATTTGGTCTTGAGAACAATATCATAGAATAAAATGAAGGAGTTAAAGAAGACACATCCAGTAAATTTACAAAATATTATCAGTTTGATTTAGATACTTATTAAACAATCACTTTTCAGTATCTATAATCTATTGGAAAAATAGAAAAGTGTATAAAATGGTTCAAAAAGGAATAAATGAACAGGTATAAGTCATGTTAATTGGAAGTATGTTTTCCTTTTATATTTCTCTCCACTTTTCTTTCAAGGAATGGAACGTGCTATAAAAATGGATCCTCTCTGACAATCTTGAATGATTTCTTATAAAGAACAGTCCAGAAAATGTAAAAATTGCTATTTCAAATTCATCTATATCCACTATTTTCACTGAATCTGTCACTTCTTTTTCATTACCTTCTTTTCATAGCTGAATTACTTGTTATAAGAGAAAAAAATAGTAATGAGGCAGTAGTTAAAAATGACCAAGAATTAATTTTTTCACAAACTTGAGAATTTTCTAAAAATGTCTGAAAAACAATTCAATTTCTCGAGTAGAAGATTTTTTAATTTCGAGATGTTTATTTTATTCAATAAAATATAGAGTTCTCACGCTATCTAAATTCATTTTCACGAATGAATTCCCTTTTCTTCCCACAGTACCATAAAATTTGTTTCTGCTCGACAATGTTTTTGAAATCATTTTTAAGTTTTTCGCATTGACATTTCATCACGAGTTTCATCTACTTCATAACGTTAAGGTACAGAAAAATCTACAATATTTTTATTGTTCGTCGGATAGAAAAAATAAATCATCCGTTGATGAGCAATAAAATATGTTTTTAATTGAAAACTTGCGTAGAGGATTTAGGAAATTCTTACATGTCGAATCTGCTATCTAAATCAATGACACCTTCGAGGAATAAAACGACAAGTGTGTATGCGCGTGAACACGTCTACAAACATTAATATTAATTTTCAATAAATCCATATTTAAAAAAAAACTTAGAAGAAAAATATAACGAGGTTGTTGACACGATAACAATGCGATAGACAATTAAATATCTGTAGGCGTAAATGCCAGCGACCTTTATCTCTAGAGAGTTCTGTGCTCGCTGAAAATAAAGACTGTATTGTTTTTGTTAAACCATCAATCAAAAAGAAAAGAACAAGAAGAAAAACGTACAGTGGGTGGTGTGAAACCGCGTGATATACAGAGAGAATAGAGTCCTGTAACCGTATACGCGGTACGTATATTTTTATCCCTCGTCGATATATCTGGAAGGAAAACAAAAATGTTCGAATCACAAACACAGATCTGTTGATGTACACAGATATATAGAGAGAAGCGGAACAAAGACTAATAATATAAGATAATATAATAACTAAAATATTAATAATATTCGTGTAGAAGAATATAATCCTGGTGTTTGATTTTTATTAATAACTGAACGTGTTTTGGGCTTGCAAAGTCCTTGTACTAGATTGAAGTTTTTTGTATTCAATGTCTTTTCTAATCGTGCCTATTGTTACTCGAAAAACATCCGTCGCAGTATTAAAATCAGTTGTTTATTTTATTTTAAAAACGCATGTGTGAGAAGTAATATATTAACAGTAAAAATTAATTCGGTGTTTTTAGATTGAATCCATCATAACTCTGTTTTAATATATGTTATGAAAATATTTTCTCGTCATCTTAGGATTTTTAAGTGCCAACTTTCACATTTAAAAACACTACATATCTTCGTTAAGCAGTTGGCATAACCTCACAAAACAGTAGGGAAGAGTATGGCGCCAGAAACATTAGACATTTCATAATTTTTGCATTCCAGTTGAAAAAAATGCTGCCGAAGCCGATGAAATCATGTGTTCAGCTTTTCTGACTCGTAAAAAATGCAAAAAATCCTAAAACAATGGAATAAGTCAGATTTTATAGACACAAATCTGCTATTTTTTTTGTTAAATAATTAGTCAGTCGCCGGACGTATGGAAAAAAGTTACAGAAAATAATCGGCGCAAATGTGCTTAGTTGTCGACGCGTCCTCAATCCACAAATAATCAAAAACGTTGACAGATGGGATTTCTTTTCTGTTCCTTTTTTTCGTGTTTACAATTAGTTTTCGGTTGGACCACTTCCACATCTACTCATGATTCGATTTTTTTAATATACAACTATTTGACTTTAACAGACATCATAGTCAATATGTATATATATATATATATATATATATATATATACCAATTCTATATTCAACATTGTGTTTATTGATCAGTGATATTTGCATGATTATATATTTCTTAGGCTTTCCAGATATCCCGTATTTTATGTCGAATATTGTGTCAGGTTGGTGCAAAAATAAATAGCTGTTTTTACATACTTTTCAAACGATAAAAACCGCCATTATTTTCGCACAAATCTAATAATTGTAGCGACTCCCCAATGTCACGAATCGATTCGAATCGATTTTCCTTCAAACCTGAGAACTTTAAAACGAACACTGGTCACATTTCGACACTTTCGCTCCAAATGTCGGATTGAATCAGCAACAAGTACAGCCGGACGTGAGAAACGATCGAAAGCGAACACTCGGACAAGCCGATGTTGTTCTAAATAATTGTCCGTAATTAACAAGCAGCGCGCTTGTATGAAAATCGAAACGGCGCAATTCAGACAGAGCAGTACACGCGCCGGCGTCGCGTTCGAATTATGCATTCTGTTTGTTTTCCATAAGAAACAAATATTTCAGCGTATATTTAATACCGCCAGTGTTTACATTAATTATCTTCGTCGATTCCAATCGAAACACGCACGCAATTTACACAGAATAGTGTTTTCTCCGAACAGTTGATACGAAATGTATTAATTTTTTCCATCGTGTCCCCTCCTTTCGATTTTTTATTGAATCTGTTTCGGAATTTAATTCTACTATTTGTTATCAATCTATAGAAATATATATATATATATATAATAAATACAGTTCTTTCCAGACAGCCTTGTATGAGGAATAAGGGTCATATACACCAATTTAACTTTAACAGACATCATAGTGAATATATATATATATATATATATATATATATATATATAAATCAGTTCCATATTCGACATTGTGTTTATTGATCAGTGATAATTGCATGATTATACACTTCTTAGGCCTTCCAGACGTCCTGTGTTTTATATCGAATATTAAGATAGGTTGGTGCAAAAATAATACCGGTTTTTGTATGGTTTTCAAATGATAAAAATCGCCATTATTTTCTCACCAATCTAATAATTGTAGAGGCGCCCTAATGTCACGAATTTAATTAAGAGATAAAATTATAAAATATGTGTTGAGCAATTACATTTTTCAATATTCTCTTCAAATAACTGAAATTGATTTGTAAGCCATGAAAACTGACAAGTCGAGGAAATCAATTATGTTTACAGTTCATGGCGGTGGCATGGCCATTGGAGGATGCTAAATGTAGTGCTAGATATGAAGCTTGAACTGCACCTAATTAAAATGGTTATACATTATCTCATTTAATAGAATTGTTTTAAGGAGTTTGCTTTCTTTTTAACATCCATGTCCCGTATTTGGTTTTCCACAATCCGGTAATACTAATAATTATAATCCTGATGTCCATATATTGTAAATATTAGAATAATCTGTCATTAATACAAAATGTGCTGATTGGAAAAGCTGGTACAATTGTTTTCATTCTTTAAATGGTACTAATTTCTCATCTATTAGGTGGGTAGTAAAATAATTAAGGTTTTGGTTTTCTGAATTCCAACTTTATTGTATTTTTAATCGAAGTGTCATTTTATCTTGTTCATGTGAATATCATTTTGAAGTGCATTTTTCGGTCAGTATTTTTGTAAAATCGACTTTGGTTTCATTATTAATTTTGCTTCAAACTGGACAATTGGATTAAAAATGAAAAAAAAAACAAATAAGAGCATTTTTTGTATGAGTTCAAAACTGATACATCGTTCGTTTACTTTACTTACTTATCAGTGAAAATTTCCATAAATATAACAGTCTAGACGATAGTTTAATTGTCGATAAGAATTCAGTACCGGTCAAAAGCACAAGAGATTAATTTTACCAGTATTTTCGATCAGAACTTTGTGTCTTAACGAGCGGTTCAACACACAAAACTCTTCTGAAATTATGACTAAATATACTTTCACAAGTGAGCTCTTCTTTCGCCTTAAAAGCATTTAAATTCCTCATGTGTATCTAGAAGTCATATCGCGGTAGTTATATTTAATAAAAGATCCTGTTAGGAATAAGTTTAATGCGTATTTCGTTGTCAAATCGATCAAATACCGAGACATTTTCACAAAAGGTCTACGTTTAAAAAAGTAAAACATCTGCAGCCATGTTTCTTTTTTTCATAAATCCGATTATGCCCCATCCTTTCATGCGCAGTCGATATTTTAAAAAGCTTCTGTTCTAAAGCAAACACGCGCTGAATAAATTATGAACGTGTCGCAAGGACATGAAAGAATTTAATATATGTTTTTTTCTAACGAACGCTCGCATCTTCTTTCCAGATCAAAATACCGAAAGTGATCATCCCGAAACTGATATACTTGGATGATAGTAACGACTCTGTTACGCAGGATCTGTCCATACCAGACGGTCATCATTTCAATCCGGACAAGAAGAAGCTGATAACCGAGACGAATCATCTCGAATATACAGACGAGATCGATCTCGAGAGGGGATACATGATTACGCCGAAAGAATTCGAGAAGTTGCAGTACGAGAATCCGTTGCTGAAGGAACTGAAGAACGCTGAGGTACAAAACATTTTTTTTTATTTATCTCGAAGACGTTGTCGGGTTATTAGAGTCGTTGCGAATATACTCGTGCCATTGTCTTCTCATATTACAACTGATATAGAAGAACAATGTGTTTCATAAGCAAATAAATAATACATTCTGATTTTTGCTTAATAAAATGCATTAAAATCGATATATCTCATCGTTTATCTAAGAATCAAATAGAAAGACACGAACAATGTTCAATATTCAGTAATTTCGCATTATTATTCCTACTTATAAAATTTAAAAGTGAAGAATTAAACAGTTATTTACGAATAAAGAATAATTTTAAAATCTATGCTATTGATTATACAGTACAATATATTTTAATATTCTTAGTATTGTTTATCTTATAAACGTTAATTCAACTCTGATCTTTTAACAAGAGTAGAGTGAAAAAACCTTATTGTTTGGAAAATATTCTAAATTAAAATCATCGCCCTCAGACCAATCTTCTGCAGTAAATACACACAGCTGCCAACATTTTTCCGCCGGCAGAAATCTATACGATTCTCTTTCATTTTCATAAATAAATTATTTTTTTACTTCATAAACTAAATAACTTTTTTTTGTCGAATAAATCATTATTGTTCATTTTTGAACAGAACTGTTTTTGTGGTTTGTGAGATGAAACAAATATGAAAAGAGAATTGAAAAGAACTGATAGAGACAATGCCAAAACTCTATTATACTATTTTACAGTTCAGTTTATACATTCGTTTATAGTCACAGTTATATCAAAAATTTGATTTATAAAAATGTTAAGGCGTTATGAAAAAATATGTTGAGGTTTTACTGAAAGAAAATATACACAAACGCGTTTAAATAACAATAACACAGACTAAAATTTCCCATTTTCGTTTAAAACAAACAACACTCCGAACAAAGTGTTTATAGAGGTGATTCGAAACTGTGACAAATTCAAATTTCTTACAAGTTAAATTTGAAAAAATGTAATCACAGGTGACGATAGTTGAGGTAAACAGAAGTAACATTGTATGAACTAAACTTTTTCCTTACGAATAGTCTTTGATAAATTTGAAAAATTTTGAAATGTGTGTAGAGTTTATGAGCACAGCAAATTCATTTATGGCGAATGTTTTGAGAAGTAAAATGTGTTCAATTTTTTCATAAATAAACATTTATTTATATAAAAAATGTCACCGAATTAATTTCAACCCCTGATAATATTAAGATGATTTTTCTATTGAAAAGAAATTTGACAAGTTTCAATTTTAATAACATTAGAATATAAATTTATAAATATTTAAAAAAATCGATTGCCAATCATTTTTTATCAGACTGATTTATATGGTTAGTGAGGAACATTTCTTACTAGAAAAATGTATGGTTTGTGGAGTGAAAAATCATTCATTTATGAAAAAAAATGTTCTTTTTAAAAACTTATAAGCAATTAAATATATTCTATCATTTTCGATCACAAACATTTACATGGTTAGTGAGGAACATTTCTTACTAGAAAAATTTATGATTTGTGGACTGAAAAATCATTCATTTGTGAATGTTCTAATTGGTATTATAAAAAAAGTCACCATGTTAATTTCAACACCTTCTATTAGAAAAAAACTTTGACAAGTTTTGATTTTAACATCATTAGAAGATAAGTTTAAAAAAATCGACTGCCAACTGTGCGACATAGAAATAAAGTACAACTGTAAACAATGGTTTGATAATAAAAATAGAAAGAATTTCCGAAACGATTCAGTCTTTTGTGAGTTCAAGATTAAGCGCACCAGAAACTTGAACGTCGCACTGAAATTAAATCTTCACGCGTTGCCCTTTCGCTCCGGTCTCATCCATTCATCGCGCCCGTCAAAATCATACATCAAAAGAGCTATACAGCCAGGCCGTACGAGATAATCCCATACGTTAGAACAACGCCGAGCATTATGCCGTACTATTTATTGTTAATTATGAATTTAGTCGAATCCGAACACTGCATCTTATCACGCCCACGTGGTGAATGAAACGAGGTAATATTCGAGGAGAGCGTCTGAGCAATTCATCAGAAAAGTTTTGAATGGCGTGTGGGTATTCAGTGGATGGTGGTTCGAGACGGAAGCGGCGCGTTGTACAAGCGCTAGAATAGCTGTGCACGGTTCTTTTCACTGAATCTAGATTATTGTGTCACTGGGATAGGGTTACGTCCTCCCTGTTATTATTCGAAGTGTTTTGTGTTGAGGTGTTGTCGATTGAATGATCCATTCGAAAATGCGGCGTCTTTTCGTGCCTGCTGACTCGTTCTAAGGATTTTTTTAACCGACAAATGCATGTTTATCTTTTGTATTCAGGAGGGAAGTTTGAAGAGTAACTCGGTTCGTGTATTTGCCGAGAGAAAGGGAGGAGCAGTACATGTTTTCAAATAGTTTCATCTCTTTCAATAACACATGTGAAGTTGCAAGTCATTCCGCTATTAATTCTTCGTTTGACAGTTGTTTCAACTCAAGAGTTTCATGCAAAAGTGTAAAATGGATAAAATCTGAATTGTACGTATGGAACAGTTTTTTTTTTGGAAGGGAAAACAACGATGGAAATCAATAAGAGTACATTTCCTACATTGAGTGAATCTTGTTCTTCCTACGAAACCGTTCGACTTTGTGTGAATGAATTTAAACGTGGAAGAACATGTTTCGAAGATACACCGCGCTCAGGAGACTCCAGAGCAGCTGTCGCGCCAGAAACAATCGATAAATTTCACAATATTTACACGAGATTAAAACTGGTTTGGCTTTCTCCGACTTCCATCTGTTCTCAAAACTCAAGATTTTCCTCGCTGGAAAGCGATTTGGGTCGAATGAAGAGACGATAGGGGCACAAAACGGCTATTTTCAGGACCTGGAAGAAACCCGCTTCATGGAAGGAATAGCGAATCGTGAGAAACGTTAGAGTAAATGCTATGAGCTTCGAAGGGATTATATCGAATAATAAAGTATACTTTCAAACTGAAACTGTTGTCTCTAATAACGAACCAAGTTACTCTTCGAACCTCCCACGTATTTAAGTTGATGTTTAGATAAATATACAGATTTATTCGATAAGAAAGTTTATATAAAACTATTCTCATAGTATTCAGACAGTTGATTCATATATTTTGAAAAATTGATGCATATAATATTTGATACTCGGATAGAAGATATTTGACCCAGATGGCCAACTTCACCCTATTTAACAGTATATATACAATAGTTTGTTCTATTTATCATTACCACGTTTTAAACAGTAATTTGTGTGTAAAGAAAATATTTTTTAAAAAAATTTTTAGTTATATTTAATGTTAAGCAATCTCATTCATTGCTCATAAAATTGTAAAACGTTTATTTATACATTCATGAGACTTCAAGCCGGTTTTAAAACATAATCCGAACAATTCACAGAATTTAACGTTCGTGTTTGATTCAACATGCAATACTTGAAAGACACAACCGTTCGTCGAAGACAAGCAATCAAACACAATTTTTTTTACAGTTTTCGGTACAAGACTCATACCGGACCTCATGCGCGAGACAATCGAGAAATCCGAGACCGTACAAACGTTTAATTTTCACGTTGACAAATAACTTGTGACAGAATAGTTCCTGACATAATAACCTGTAATAAATATCAATATGATAATCTAAATGGATGATATTTAAATTACGGTTTCGTGCAGTGTCGAAAATCCGTGTAGGGTTCTACAATTTACTGGAACGAATTTGGAATGAGTTTAAACACACACACACACACGGCTGTTCCTATAATAATAGAACTTGATGTCTCTGTGTTCGTACAAAGAGACACGCAGTTGACAACTTCGCTCTTTTTTCGTGTAGAAAAGGGGATTGTTTTCAATGCTATCAACGCTTTTATATGAAAAGCCAATCGACTTAATGACTGAGCTTCAATTCAATTGATATTCAAAAACTTTGTAAGACTGTTTTTATTGTGTCTACTAGAATGTACGTCGTTTTCATATTAAAGACACTGAAAGCAAATTGACTGTTTTGTTCGAATTGTATTTAATTAGCTGTAGGTTTGTTGTTAAATTATTGGCTTCTTTTTATAAATATTTATTTTTATATTAAGAGAATGAACGAAATTAATTATAAAAATATTTGCAAAGAAAATGAGCAAATAACAAATTCTCGTTTCACCTTATTTAGAATTATTTACAAATTTTCTATAATCCTGCATTTTTAAGATGGATACACCGGTAAAAAAATGTGTACAAGTCGAATCAAATAACAATCAACATTTGTCGTTTTGTGATATTTGAAGTAGTGATTCTTATATAAAAATATTCCTAGAGGGTTGTTTAGTCGTGCCTGTTAACAAAAATCAAATTAAAACAATTATAAAATTTAAAGTGTAGAAAAATATGTTTTTCTGTGCGTTACTGCTCTAAAGATTATAACATAACCATCGAAATGTAACTGAAAAATAATTAAAATCGATCAGTAATCGATTATTAAACATTTTTGGTTAGAAAAATCATTGTCTTTTGTGTCAAATAAAAAATTTGTCTGTTAAAAAAAAATATGAAATTTGATAATAGGATTGAACTTGTATATATTTCATGTTTGTTCAAATTTTCAATTAAAATATAATCTTGTTAAGACGCTATAATATACTTAAATTAAATTTTTTTCAGACTGTTGCTAAAATGTACGAACTAGCCGAAGAGATACTAGGACCGCTGAAGAATTTCCCAATTCCTGTCACCACGTTCATCAAGCCGACGTAGGCTCGAAACGAAAACTAATAAATATTTTGTAAGTAAAAAAGAAACACTCTTAATCAATGTATAAGAAACTAACAGTACTAACTTAGCGAATTTCTCGATTGGAATACTTGTAAATGAGTTCCAATCACAATGGAAATGTCGTAGCAGTAAGAGCGCTTATTGCTAGTCTGATTTATTCAGTATTAATTGCTAATATAATAGAGGTTTTTTAACTTTGTAATTTTTGTATTTGTCATGTAAGTGTCTGTACCTGTCTATCTGGTGTACTGTGAACATATTATTGTCTTTTCTAACTGTTTGTATTAAAATATATATATATTCTACTTTATGTGGGTTTTATTTGTCATAACTTTAGTATAAATATATTATCTTTATTAAACTGGAGAATAATAAAAGTAAAATGTTTTTAATACACGACCGAGGTATATTTATAAATACTTTCTGTTATTTATAGAGGTATTTTTACAAAAATATATCGGACTGATCGCCAAAACTATTATAGATTACTCATACATTAATCTACAACTTCACTTTAAATCATTTTAATTTATTTTACACCGACGAACCGATACTTCAACATGTCTTTTGTTTACCAAGTCATTAGGATTATTGAATTTGTAATTTATTTTCGCGGTGTTCGGTTTTGAAATGAATTAATTAGATAGATGTTCGTCATCTTACACTAATTTATTCTAGAAAGATACAAAACGCAACGATTTTCACAAAAAGTGACATCTTCCTATAAAGAACTCACTGTCGATGTTCGCACTGTTTAAAAGGAATTTGTAAAATTCAATTCTATTAAAATATTGACTCGATTTAAAAATTTGATGAAGATAAAATCACGGCGTTAGTTTAAGAGAATCTGTCTTACTAGACAGATAGCTGGAAGCCTCCTGAACACAGGACGCGATGCTGTGGTCACTTCACACAAGTTCGTTCGTCAGACACGGACAAACGATCAATTTTTGAAGCAAATAGTGACCGAAAATGAAAAAATAATCGTCCACATTCACAAATGAATACTTTTTTACCATACGGACCCTAAAAAAATTCTGAACAAAAATGTTCAACAACTACTACAACAGATTTGTCTCAAGCACATTTCAGTAGTATGGCATTATTCTCAAAGCAACGATGTGCTGAAAAATCGAAAAAAAACAGATATTTCCGCACCTTAGTGCTCTGAAAAGTGTGGAATATATTTCATAATTCACATAAGAAGCAATCAAAAATGATCGAAAAAGATTTTTGTGGTTTGTGAGATGAAAGAGAATTCATTTGCTAATTAAATTATTTTTTTACAAAAATGTCAGCTGTACATTTTTTTTTTAATTTTTCCATCTTTATTAGAAATTCTCTATATTTAGCACGACTGACATTCCTGTGTTCCAAATACACTGTCTTCACCAGTGAAATCTTTTATAAATAGATCAATAAAGAAAAGTCAGTTCAAAATAATCTCATTTTTTCTTGCTTGGTTCACTGTGGTCAGATTTTCTGTCCTAAACAGGAATTTTTATGATTATCAATATACTAGAAATCACATCTTAGTTCTGATTCTTACAGATTAGATTCTATATTAAAACTATTAACAATACTGTTCTGACACTGACTAAATTCACTTTCATAAATACATTCTTCTTCACCACACAAACCACAAATTTTTTTTCTAATAAAAAAATCATTTTTGATTGTTACACGTACTTTAATATCGATCCCATCATCTCAGAACAAGTTTAACTCGAAAAATCCCGTACGTTTTATGGGGAAAAAAACGAATTAATTCGTGAAAGTAGTGACACAATCATTAAAATACGGTAAATAGGATATTTTTAAATGTTGAAATCTGCTAATACACACCTGGTTATTGTCTCTAGTACATTGTAATTCAACGCTTGTAACATGCACGGTGTTTAATTACTAACAAGAATGCTAAGAAAGGGAATAAGAAGACGAGGCCGTTGATGCGAAAACAGAAAACTAATTGCAAGAGTAAACAGAGTTACTCACTATGTACATTAAATAGAATATTAATAATTATTTAAAAGTGTACACATATATATATATATATATATATATATATATATATATATATGTGTGTGTGTATGTGTGTATGAGGACGTTTATTAATATCAATTCTTCACAGAAAACTGAGATACGTTTGGTAATGTGTAGAGAAATCAAATTATAAATAAATTTGTAAAGGAAAAATGTTTTCAGTAACTTGAGAAGATTATTTCGAGATTTATATTCATTAGTACATTATATATATATATATATATATATATATATATATATATATATATATATATATATATATATATATATATATATATATATATATATATATATATATATACATGAAGTACTAAAGAAAGTAAATTGAATCAAACGGAAAAAAGTATACATCTTTCTCAAAATTGCTTATTGATAAAAATATTTTCCAGCTTTCATCTCCTTTATAAGATTTGTAAATTTTATTACCATTTTTTATATTCCTATATATCTATTTTCAATTAATAAATTGTATATGTTTGTATCAAGTTATTCGGTCGCATGAAATGTGTGCGAAACAATTTAAAATGTTTCAACGTATCGGCATTTTTATAAAAAATAATTTTAGAATGTGTCATCGTACGAATATCTCCGTTGAACTTTTCTCATATTTCGATGTCGTATACTATTTAAATATTATTATTTTTAATCGATATTTGACGGGTATTGTTTTACAAAATGGACATAAACGTTTGTTTTTAAATTAAGAATGTTTCAAACATATAAAATCAGATAAAAATGTGAAACTAATCGAAATTTGCAAATATATGAAGCAAATTTCACAATATAATTCCTTTCATTGAGTGAAACTTCTTCTTACAAAATCAAGACGCCCTTAAGGTCACAAATGATGGATACCCATATAGAGGATCAACTGAAACTGTTGATCTCCATGTTGCAACTAATTTTTCAAATACTTTCAAATAAAAATCAGACAACAGTCATTAAAAGATTAGTTAACTTTAAAATTAACAAATAGTTTTCATTTTTTGAAATTATTAAGTACATACTAGTTGGATAAAAATTTAAATTAATCGAAATTTCCAAATATATGAAGCCAGTGTTGAGAAATAAAAGATGTTTTAAATAATGTATCTGATAGTTGATGATCTGAGTTTCAATTTACAGTTGATTTCTTCTCGTTTCTTGGTGATAATCTATGAATAATTATTATCAATCATCACAGTATGATTCTAATGTGAAATCTTCCTAATTTCTGATCAACTCTCGGTTTTCTACTAGTTTCAACACGATTCTCGTCACTATACTCAGACAGATATTGAAGATTTTCATTATTTTCGATCAAAAGAATGTTTAAGATTCGTACGATGAAACAAATATACATATTTTTAATTTAAAGTAAACATCTCTGTACTCAGTTGGTTATAGGTAGAGAGTTTAAACTATTTTCCCTATTACTGGATCATCGAATTTCACAATAAACGACATTCTCGATTGTAACGTTAATTAAAAAAAATACATAATCCGAATGAGCCAGATCTGAAAAAAGTTTCGCATCACATCTTGTATGTAAATTTCAATCCAACCTTTGTTGCAAACAAAATTAGAGTCGTTTCATAATGCTGTGCGTTAATAAAACCGATATTGTGATAAAATGTGAAACAATTTAGTCCCAGTGTGCTTACAAAATATATGTATTTTTAATATATAAAACAGAAAACTCTTTAAACCGCTTTAAAATTCATTTTCGAACAGTATTTTTATGAATATTGGAGAATGTATGAGAACGTTCCTTTAATATCAGATATTGTGTAATCAATTTATTCATAACGAAGTTTTTGATAGCGAATAAGTTTGTTAATATTAAATTGACATATATATATATATATATATATATATATATATATATATAATGTGAATTTTAGACAGAGTAATTGAATAGTTAAGCTGAAAAGTTTTTATAAATAGTATTAAAGAAATTAATTTCGTCTTAGAAGTAAATTTTTTTCTATACATGAGAATGTTTCAAATGTTACATAAGATTTAATTTTAAAATATTTAATTAGAGATTTATTTACTTATATAAAGTATATATTAGATCAGGGCTGGGGAATCTGTAGGTCTATGTGTGGCGCTTTGATTGAATCCAAATTTTACAGAACAAATACTTTTTTAAAATGAAACTTCTTCTTACAAAATCAAAAAGCAATTATGGTCACAAATGACGTGTATCCGTCTAGAGGATCAACTGAAACTGTGGACCTCCATGTTGCAACCAAATAAACGAATTTTTTCCAACAAAAATCAGACACAATTCCATTAAAAGATTAGTTAACTTTAAAATTAACAAACAGTTTTCATTTTCTCAAAGTATTAAGTAGATAGTAGTTGGATTTTAACAAATTAATGTACATTTTTAATTATATCTAATTGAAGTTTCTTTAATGCGGTCTTATTTGACTACAGCCTAAATAAATTCGGACTTCCAACATGAAAAAGTCCACCACCCCTGTATTATATGAACAAATTAATTCGTTGCCTTTTTTAATAGAAAATTAATGTTCATTTACTGAAAATCGAATATATTTCGATCCTAAAAATATCCCTCATTGTTTTGTACAACTTTTCTCTCTATGTCGAATAACTAATGAAGCTTTTGTCAAAAAAATAGCGGATTTGAGTCGAAGAAGTCATTAATGTATTTTCAGACCTCTTCCACTGTTTTAAATTGTGTCTCGGCTAGGTGATGCTGGAACAGGTGATAATCTGACGGACCTGGACCCGTTGAGTACTCCGCATGAGGAATAATTTCCCAGCGTAATTAACAAAACATCTTTGGTCCTTTCCACGACGTACAGTCGAACGTTATCATGCTGTAAACTGATTTGCTCGTTCCGTCACCAATTAATGGTCTTTTTCTCTCTAATGTTTTTGATAACGCTCTGAATTTATAGACTGACCAGGTTCGAGCAAATTATAATACACTACACTCATAATATCTCATCAAATACACAATAACATTTTTTTGTAGTGAATAATTGGTTTCGGAGCCGATGATTGTCCTACGAAATCCATTTTTAATCCCTGATTATGATTTTATGCAAGAAGTCCTTCCTTTTAAACCTTATGAGCGATGACATCACCGTATCGCATTTACTTTCTCTGTTTACCAGGCTGAGCTCACTTGGAATCCACCTGTCTAGCTTTAGAATGTTTTTCAGCCAATGTAGACGATAGAAAAGTGTTGGTTGGACAACTCCTAGGAGTTGAACGAGTTTTTATTCGGTCTGTGTTGAGTTTTCACTTAACAACTACTCAATCTCTTCGCCTTCGCATTTTTTTCGGTTGTCTAGAACCGGAAACATCAAAATCATCAGTCTGAAACATTTAAAACCATTTTTTTCGTTATTTTATGTATCACACCATATTTTTCAAATGATGAACAAATCATTCCCAGGGATTTAGCAGCATTTTTTTCAACTGCAGTGTGAAAAATATCCAATGCTTGATATGCTGCTTTTCGAACGCCATCGTGTTCACTACAGTTTTGATGATTGATTTAATTTAAAGGTACCGAATTAATTTTTACATCAAATATATATATATATATATATATATGTGTGTGTGTGTGTGTATGTATGTATGTATATAGACATAGTTCATGAAATTAATTCAGTTATACTTTACACTACATTTATTAAATTAATTTCTAATGAAGTTAGTAACTGATTCTGTTCAAGATATGCAGAGATAGTTCATGGAACCTTTTAGTAAATATACATCGAGCCACATCAAATATTATGAACAGTTCGCGTAGATAAATGTATGGGGCTTAAGAACTAAACACGAAGATTTCGAATTCTCGAGATAACTAAATGAGTGTCTCACACGCCGACATTCGGTTCTGTCACAAAAATTGTGAAACGTTTAAAATATTTTACAAATCGATTTTCAATCGCGATTTCGAAAAACCGATTATTTATCATTTTTAAAACGGCCGGTCCCCTCCTTTCATTTTCGAAAACGGTCGCATTTAAAACAAATCCGTTTTTTTGATTTTTGTGTATTAGAAATTATGATAATTCCCATGTCATTATCTAAATAGAGTCCTGATTTTCGTAAATGAAATTGGACTGTTTAACTCAATTTAATATTCTTTTAAACTGATGTTGCTGTTTTAATGTACTGTGCTGTAAACTCCTCCAGTAAATAGTTACACCCTAATCGAAACACAGGAATGAAAAACAGTTAACAATTATCTATTGAATAGTTTTGTTCTGAAAAAGAATGTTTGATATGAGCGAGAATTCTATGAAGAAAAACATGCTCTAGTTGTTCTGTAAAAATGTCGCCGACTGCACGGTTCCTAAAAAGACACGCTCCCAAATAATTAATGTGAAACGCGCACATTTTTTCTCTCAATTACACAATGTCAACCGTGCAGGGAACAACGCCGCTAGTCACATCATATTTCTTCGTTTTGATGTAACGGCGCGACGAAAGAAAACTCCGAGACCTCGTTTCGTCGTTACTTTAAACAGAAACGATGGAAAAAAGTATGTCTGTGTGTTTGTACGAACGTCGTTCATGACTGTTTGTGTCAATATTTGTTTAATGTATACGGATGTTTGCGTACAGTGCGCGAGTCAGTACAAGTTAGCCATTTAACCGCAGCTATTTCAGCTGAATAATATCTTTCGTCTTTTTCGACATATGTAATGTACAGGATGTTTGATTGAACTTCGACTGATTTCGCTTGACCGCCATTTCTGTTTGATGTGTAGCTGTCAGTTGTAATTTGACACAGGCAATTCATTATAGACGGTTTAATGTTGTGAAAAATGGAGTAATAAGATGTTACAGCTCAATATTGACCATCCCATTTTTTTTTAAATTTAATCATGAGCGACAAAGCTCGTTTCTGCATGCATCAATATGAAAACAGACAAAATAGCCGTCATTGAGGATCAGGAAACTCAAGATTGATCCATGACCGACCTCTTCACTATCATAGAGTGACTTTCCGGTGTGCAAGTTTGAGCTAGTTGCATCATTGGACCATTTTTTGAAGATGCTAATGGAAATATTGTTACTGTCAACTGATGAATGATATCGTGCTATGTTGCAAAACTTCTTTGTGCCTGAAATCAATGAACAAGTTCTACAAAACATTCGGTTTCAACAGGACAGTGCCACATCAACACAATTCGCGCTGCGATGCATTTTCTGCCTGAATAATTTCAAAATTTAGTCACATAGATTGGCCACATCATTCTTCTGATTTCACTGCTACAGATTTTTTTATTTGGAGCTACATATAAATAAAATGGTATATTCTAATAAACCAGTAATATTTCAACAGCTTAAGGACGACATTCTACAAGAGATCACACACTAGACATATGCGAAATAGTCATAAAAAATATGATTGAAAGAGCCTATATTTGTAGTAGACTCAGAGGAAACTATTTGTCCGATATTATTTTTCATACTTAATGCCACGAGTTAAATAAACAATCTATAAAAAATAATTAAAATTGTTTTATTTGAAAATTATTAAAAAATAAAACCGGCCGAAGTTCATTCAACACCCTGTATATTCACCGTTTTTATATTCATGCGTTTTGAATTGAAATTTAAACTGAAGTATTGTTATAGTGTAATAAATTTATTAATGAAAATGGATTCAGTTACAATGCATGTCAATTAATTTTGTCTTGTTGTTTTAGAAAATCTATTTTCAAAAAATCTGATGATCTCTTCACTTTTTCTCATAAATATTCATTATGGATCAAATCTCATTGCCATAGATTTGTCTCGAGCTGTTTCGGAAAACCACACAATATCTTCTCTCTTATTTTTCATACCATAATATTTTAACTAATGTCTTGTCGAAGCACAGATTGACTAATCAACTTTTCTGCATCGACTTCTAATCTATACTTCAAAATATCAACACTAGTGCACCGATCTATTTTATATTCAATACAGTGAAGGTTCACAACCCCATCCACTGACACATAACCTCACGTCATAATAGAGACAATTCTATGTTTTACTGTGCGGTTCGTGTATTCTTTATCGCATTCAATGCATGTATTTTTCTGAAAATCATCCATCTGTCCGTTCAAATGATACGAATTCCAAAACTGATCATGCAAAAAGATTTAATAAATGGCCAGGTAATGAAAATTGACAATAATGTTTTTTTTAAAAAAAAAACGCTACCGTAGCCACCTTTTTATCGCTCTAGTATCGAGAAATGTTTACTGTCACCAGACGACCTGTCAAATTATGTTAGATGTCCTGTTCCAAGAAATACTACAGTTCGTCTACGACAGATACTTCCACGATATTCAATCAGTGTTCAACGAAACACTCACTGGCGCTTTCATCAAGCTGTACACGAGTTTGTACCTCGGCACTGGATTTATGCAATTAGTCCTGTTAAGTGTTTCGCTTGTATCGATGTACTACCTAATTATCACTGTTCTGGAAATTTTTCCCGGATTAGATCGACATTCGTTGATCGAACAAGGACATTCGTTGATCGATAACACAATTACTTCGGATACGACTTCGTTCGGATATGGACCGTCTGATGGCCCGCACACGTGGAAATCGAGATTTCCGGATAGCGCAGGTACTCAACAATCGCCGATCAACATCTGTAACTGTATTGATGTCGACGGTGACGTTTGTAATCCGTTAACGTGGTCCAGTTCATATACAAGAATGCCAAACAGCATGGAATTGTTCAACGATGGACATACAGTGATCTTAAACACTAAATGGGACCAGTATCCGTTTCCAACAATAACTGGCGGTCCTTTATACGGCACGTACAGATTAGACAGTCTGTGCTTTCGATGGGGACAGAACGACTTCGAAGGATCTGAACACACGATCAACTATGAACGTTTCGCCTTGGAAGTGCAGGTGACGTTTTGTCGTGACGTTTCGAACGAATGTGAATCGCTAGAGATTCAAGAGAGATCTACGGCGATTGTAAGTTATGTGTTCGTGGTCACGCAGATGGATAACTTTTATCTCGATCCTGTGATATCCGCTTTAAAAAACGTACGGTGTCCGAACACTAGGACTTCTATCAAACCTTTCTCGTTGTTCTGGCTAGCGCCGCCGTTCGAATCGAACTTTTACTCGTACATCGGCTCGTTGACGTACCCGCCGTGCACTGAAGGAGTAATCTGGATAATACAACAAGAACCGTTAGCCATTTCGAGGATCCAGTTGCATAAATTCCGCAAGTTGCTCAACGATCGAAATGAACGAATAATTTGTAATTGCAGACCTGTACAGTGTTTGAATAATAGAGCCGTTTTGTTTCATAACTAAATGTTTTTATTGATTTATTTTTTTTATAAAAAAAATATTGATTATAATTTAGGCCACAACACTGGAAACCAGGAACGAGACCATCTGTAAAAAAATAGAATATTAATCAGCCTATTTCTGCAATTAAATTCTGTTTTCTCTCCATAAATCACAGCTTTTTCTAATCAGACATGTCTTAACACTCTGAGCATGTTACAATTGTTATCTAAATGTGGATAAACAACAATCAAAGATTATCGATAATAATTCACTGGATATTTTTGATCAGAATTTTTGCAGGATTGTGAGATGAAGAAAGAATTAAACTGTAAAAAATTTATACATGAATACTTTAAGTAATGCAGTAGGTTTAATATTCTAAAATAGATTTCAAAGCATAAACGATATTCTCTGTGAAAAATAGAATATTCATCAACCTTTTCCGCGATTAATTCTTTTTTCTCTAGATAAATCACACTTTTTCTAATCAAATATGTCGAAACACTCTGAAGACGTTACAGTCGATATCTAAATGAGCATAAACAACAGATTTTGATCAGAATTTGTTCAGGATTGTGAGATGAATAAATAATTCATCTGTAAAAAATGCATACATGCATACTTTAAGTAATGTAGTAGATTTAAAAATCTAAAATAGAATTCAAACCAGGAACGAGTTCCTCTGTAAAATATATATATTCAGCAACCTACTTCTGCAGTTTAACTCTTTCTTCCTCTAGATAAATCACACTTTTTTCTAATCAAATATGTCTTGTCACTCTGAAAATGACGGAATCATTATTTAAATGTACATAAAGAAGAATCAATTGAGCATTTTTTATAATTCATGCGCAAGAATCATAAAATGATTTATTGAATATTTTTGACCAGAGAAAGGTCATTTGTGTTATGAAAAATGTAATTAATTTGTGAAAGTGAAGCTGATATTTATCACCAGATCACTTACCAATAGATTTTTCTACATACATCCTCTATTCACTCCCAATTATCGATCCGAACACTGCTTAAAATTTTTGTTTTTCTCTCAATGATATTCCAAAATTCTCTTCATACTGCTGTTCTCTAATAACTCAAGTGAATCCGAACTATTTCTCTCAAACACAGTTCCAAATATGTAGATCTTTATCAGTGCAGCAGTGCTAGGTATGCACAGTTACAACCTTATTTCTTATTTAGTTTAATGCATGTTTCGTTGATATATACAAATCAGTTCTTCCTCTTTAACATCCGACTCTCATTCAAACCCAAAAAAATATTTTACCACCGTTTGAACTTCATCCCCCTATGGATAAATTGTAATTTAAATGCGTAGGATATTCCTTTTTTGATACTGCAGCCCCGTGCAACTGAATGAATATCATTAATACACGTCACCTGTAGGTGTAATTTTGTACTGTATTCTGCACTTATATATATATATATATATATATATATATATATATTTATATATATATTTATATATATATTTATATATATATATATATATATATCCATAAAAAAATCGAGAATGAATTTTCAACACTATCTTGAAAATATTAACGATCCACTAATGTCCCGGTGTGGGTGTTATTAAATCTGCGATGAAATTGAGAAGCGCGCGTGGTCAAATAAAACGGTCATCATCAATCTTCAGCGAAAATGTCACACAGATTCGACGAACGCGCGAAGGAATAAATGGCTGAAACGAATCGCGCATTCAGTGCACGTGAATGAAACTCAGTTCGGTAGAATGTAAGAAGTCATTCGCTCGTTTAATCAATCATAAATTGTAGATTAGTGTGCGCGTGTGTGTGTTTTTTTTTAATTAACGGAGAAACTGAGCGAGGAAAATCAGAGTACTGTTTCTCCGGTCGAAGTAAATATTACCTTTAGCCGTGATCTAGTTTCCATATTAAACCGTCGATGCATTTTCGTTTGGATAGATTTTTGGCTGCGCTATGAATATTTAAAAGTTTAATATAACTTTCATCCTGTTGTCAGATGATTCTTAAATATTTTCCTTCTTCTCTTTCTCTGAAGCCTTATATTAATTCTTGATCAATTTCAAATATGTAAAACGTTTCAAATTGTACGAATATCTAAACAAACTATGTGATTGAAATAATTTAATCTTATTGTAAAGAAAGACAAATAATAGTTTTCATAAGTTCTATTAAAATTTTCTTTAAAATTCAATGAAAAAAAAAGCTAGAAGAACTTTCAATTCAAACTTCTTTTTAATTCATGAATTACTTGTGATTTTAAAGTTATATACACTGATATTCATGTGATTAACTGTTTATATATATATATATATATATATATATATAAGCAGCAGTCACTGTCAATCCATTGCTGGATAAAGGCCTCTTCAATATTTTTTTACGATTGAATGCCTCTCTTTTTCCACTGATTTCCAATAAAAAAATTAATTTCATTATTCAACCTGTTCATTGGTATCTTTCTTGATCTCTTTATATTCCTTGGTCTCAGTTAATAATTTCTATTATTCGTTGGTTATATATATATATATATATATATATATATATATATATATATATATATATATATATATATATATATATGAACGTATTAACATGCTAAATTTCTATAACGAATATACTGTATCACATCTTTCCGGTTCACTAAACAAATCCTATTGAAAATTACACGAGTCCGGCGACGTTAAATCAAATTCATTTATACATTTTTCTCCGAATCCGGTTATCCATTCATAGAAATATTTAGTGAAGCAAACATTTACTCTCTGTCAACTATTAATTAATATGTCAGTCCATCGAAGCAAAAGAATGTAACTGAAGGCGCAATTGACACGTTAACGAATAACACGTACCTTTATACACTGACAGAGTCCTGGAAACTCTTGTTATTTAGACATAAATCTGACCCGGTATGGAAATAAACACTGCGTCAATGTTTCCATCGACAAGGATATTAATAGAAAATGAAATAATCAGTCGATAGCCTGCGGTTCGTGGTACTCGTTCTATTAACGTTTAGTAATTAGTGAAAAATGTTTGAGACTTATGAAATCTTGTAGAGTAAAATTTGAAATTTTAATTTACTAAGCTACAGAAATAAATATCTTGAAATGAGGAACAGATAAAAGTTTTAGATTTTCTTGATAAAATTTGAAACGAATTTTCTATAAAGAATAATAATCAAATATAATTCTTTGTCACACTGGTTAATTACATGAATAAATCTTTACACATCACACACACTTTTTCTTATCAAAATATTTAACATTTGATCGAACTATTTACTTCTTATAGGCACTTCAATGACAATAATATCATCTTCATAGCGTTAAAATACAAGAAAATCAGATTTACAAAGCACAAAAATTGATTTTTCAGTACTTTAACATTCTTAAAATGTTAATGTATCTATAAAAATACATATAAGCAACTATCAAAACTATTAATAATCAAATATTCAACATTTTAATTAACTAAAGTGTGTATGTGTGGTTTAGAGCAGAGATCATTTATTCCAGAAAAATAATTTTCTTATTCAAGCATCGAAATAAACTCACGTCCTTCTAAAAAATCCATGTTCAGTTTAAAATCTATAAAATAGTGAATATATTCGAAATATCTTCGAACACATTCTGAATATTATTGTTAAAATTTGATATTAAAAAAATAAAATATCTTTGGTTTGCAACAAACACTTATTTTGATATATTTTTATATTTCTTTTAGTATTGATATAAAGTCTCTTTTATGCCGTATTATCTTCTGAAATATGGTTTTATGACTAACTATAAATCTACTCATACAGTTACTTTTTCAAGTAATATTTACAATTTACTAGCTAGTCATGCACCAAGAAAACACTAACATTCCATATGTTCAAATCCTCTAAAATTTAAATCGACAATTACCATGTATAATATGAACATATTTTGTAAATTATATCAAATATCTATCTGAAATATAAAATAAAATGTATTAAATATTAATTATTATTATAAACATCACATATATCATATAATGTAGCACTTTTCCAATGCAATTTTTACTCGCTTTCCATTTTTTTGTAACTCTAGGTCCTTGAAAACATTCCAGAAAATATCATAGAATTTCCTATTCGTTCAAAAGGAATTCAAATTCATTTTTTAAAATCAATACTTCATTAAAACGCCTTTCTTTCTATCAAGATATGAATTGTTCCTTCATCTAATAAAATACACATTTTTTTAAATAAAAACATTCATTAATCAATTATCTATCATTTTTTGGCTGTCGTTTATGCTTTTTTAACATTTCCAGCGTTTTATAACTCTGACGATGATTGTATTACAATCTAAATGCGTATAAATAATAATAAAAATATCAATAATAAATTATTAACCGTTTTTATTAGAAAACTTGTTGTGTTTATGAGTGAGTGAAAAATTCATTTGTGACACTGGAAGTTTCACTAATCAACTAGGAAATACTGGTAAAGAGCAGTCTTTCAAGTATAGATTTTTTGTCATAAAGACGCTTTTACAGACTTTACGGCTTAGAATATTGAGGATAAATATTTTAAAACACTTCCTATTAAAAACAGAATGGAAACCGTATGATTGATAAATTTGATATTTTTTTAACAATCCGGGATTCGATTTTGAAAGTAAAATTATCCTGCGAGCTCAAACGATATTATGTCAACATATTAAATTAATGTCCTGAGAATCTCACAGGAGTTCTACAATATATGGGAGAAAGAGCAGTGTCAATTATTTTTTAATTTTCATTTCAATTTTCTTACCAAACTTTATTTTCATTCTCAAGTATACAACAAGGGTAGTCAGTGTGAAAATCTTTAAAAATAGCAAAATGAGAGGATTTCTTTTCTCGGAGAACATGAAAGACATTTCTTGGTTTTGCAAGAACTATAAGTGGCTTACAAGACATAGTCTACCCACCCGTATTATAAATATTTATATTATAGATATATATATATATATATATATATATATACATGTATATATATATATATAATGAATTAAAACTTGCCATAGATAAAATTCTGACATTCTGAAATACTGTCTGACCTCTCATAAAAAATGAAAATCCTGTACGAAGATCAAACTGTAACAAATCTATCAAAACACCCCCACGCACATCCATACATTCAATTATTTTTTTTATTAAAAAAAAGACATTAATTTCGCAAATATCTTATCGTGACTGTATTCCGAACAATTGCCACTGTCAAACTATTCTGTTCGGGGGTAAAAAAAAACCCTGAAAAGGACCGGCGATAGTCTAACTAATTCCGCGAACAACTAACGTTTCTCAGTCGACCAGAAAGAGAGTTGCACTCGACGGTTCTGAGAAAAATCTTACGGTGTGCCTCATATTCAATTAATTTAATCGCGCCGTTATATCTGAGCTCAGCTTCGTCGAAAACGGACATAAATCTTTCATAGCGTTTATCACCACCCACACACATACATGGTTGTCTCTTTGTCTTTTAGTGTTACGGCGACAGTACCGGGAATACGTGTTGTCATAATGCGGTAAGGGTTATTCATGCAGCGATTGTATAAAAGCGTCGAATCACGTCTTTTAGAGAGCTTTTCTGTTAAATGTACACACACACAACTATATATAAGCTTGAGTCCACTCATAAAGTGCAGATAATAGAAATCTAAACGTATTTAAAAAGACAATTTGAACTGTATTGGAAGAATAAACATATTTAATTTTTTACTATTAACTTATCACAGTAAATTAAAAATAAATTCAAACATACTTGACAATAAATTCAATAGATAACCTTTTTAGAAAACAATTCCTTTCAAAATTTACTCTTATATGCTTTAAAGAAATCTCTAAGACCAGAAAACACACACACAAATATGTTTATTGAACTAAAATTTATCAGTGAATGACAATACAGTTCAGACATTGTGAGAAAATTTCTTCTGACCAACTATATGTTGTCTGGTCGAAAATATTCAAATATATTAATTTATTTTCTATTATCTTTCACGTAATGAATATTCCTCAGCATTCTAAGAAAGAACGAGCGGCAACCTTTCACAAATGAATTCATTTTCAGTTGACAACACCCAGTTTTTCTGGTCCAAAATGTTGCGAAATCTATTACAATTTATCCTATTTTACTGATTTAATTTGTTTCAAAATCTAATTCGAACTGTTTTAGAATTTAAGAAATGTGTAAGGAAAAAAGGCCAATTAGAACATTCACAGATGAATGATTTTTCAGTCCACAAACCATAATTTTTTCTAGTCAGAAATGTTCCTCACTAACCATGTATATGTTTATGATCAAAAATGATAGAATATATTTAATTGTTTATAGATTTTTAAAAAGAATATTATTTATCATAAATGAATTATTTTTCACCTCACAAACCAAACATTTTTCTAGTCAGAAATGTTCCTCACAAACCATGTAAATCACTCTGATAGAAGATGATTGGCAATCGATTTTTTTAAATATTTATAAATTTATCTTCTCATGTTATAAAAATTGAAACTTGTCCAAGTTTTTTCTTAATAGAAAAATCCTCTTAATATTATATTAAGTGTCAAAATTAACACGTTGAGTTTTTTATATAAATAAATGTTTATTTATGAAAAAATTGAATACGTTTCACTCTCCAAAACATCCACCATAAATGAATTTGCACTGTTCAGAAACTCTACATATATTTCAAGACTTTTTAAATTTATCAAAGACTATTCGTAAGGAAAAAGTTTAGTTAATACAATGTTACTTCTGTTTACCTCGAGTACGGTCGCCTGTGATTACATTTTTTCAAATTTAACTTGCTAGAAGTTTGAATTTATTTGTCACAGTTTCGAATGACCTCTCTAAACACTTTACTCAGAGTTTTGTTCGTTTTAAACGAAAATGGGAAATGTTATTCTGTGTTAACTGTTATTTAAACGCGTTTGTGTATATTTTTTTTTCAATAAAACCGGAACATATTTTTTTATAACACCTTAACATTTTTATACATCAAATTTTTGATATAATTATGACTGTAATTGAATATATCAACTAAACTGTAAAATAATATAATAGAGTTATGTCATTCTCTCTGACATTGTCCCTATCAATTCTCTTCAATTCTGTTTTAATATTTTTTCATCTCACAAACCACTAAAAAAAGTTCTGTTCAAAAATGATTAATGATGTTTTATTGAAGATTTTAGAAAGAAAGGAATGTAGTTTGTCAAGTAAAAAAAAAATTATTTATGAAAATGAAAGAGAATCATATAGATTTCTGCCGGTGGAAAATGTGTTGGCAACCGTGCGAGTATTTACTACAGAGGACTTCTATAAAGAATACGATTTTAATTTAGAATATTTTCCAAAAAATAAAGTTTTATCATTCTACTCTAGTTAAAAACATTAGGGTTGAATAAACGTTTATAAGATAAACAATATTAATAATATTAAAATATATTGTACTGGATAATCAATAGCATAGATTTTAAAATTAGTTATCTTAGCTAAGGGTCGAAAATGTACAATGACCAATAACCCTTTGTGATTGGAATATTTTTATCGAGAAAATAATTAATTTGTGAAAATTCCGATTTTATATCGGAAAAGTAATTAGTTAGGACAGCTGTTTCGCTTCAAGTTTTTATAAACAGTACACCTTTCTGATTAGATTACTCAGTTTTATTAACCGATTAATTTACAACCGGTTCCGATTATCCCATTCAACGCAAACAGCATTTCATTATCGAGTTTTAAACAGAAACTCAACCGAACTATCGAATCTTATCCAGGGACACTGTTGTCGAGATTCATTAAATATTCTCTACTGACAAATATGTCCGTACCGTAAATTGGATCTCAATTAAATCCGAAATCATTTATTTCCGTTAATCAAACGAGTAGTAAAACAACTCACCGCTTTCAGAGTCTATTAAATGCGACAGAGTATTATTGCACTGCATTGAGATTTAGTTCATTGAACGAGACCTGTTGTTTTGCCCTTCTGTTTAATTACAACACATTTTCAGACACCGATTCAAAACAGGAGAGCTGTAAAATAGAAATTGTGGAAAAAGCAGTTTGAGACTCGATAGAAACCAATTAAAAAGTTTTCTCTTCGAGTCTGTCGTTGTTACTTTGTATCGTTTCTCTTTCCCGTTGCAATCAATATTTATTGAACAGTTTCTCCGAGTAAATAATAAAAGTATTAGTAATAACTTCGAAGATTGAAACACGTGTATGTGTTATATTACTTTTAAAACCAGCATATAAATTGCCGCATTTACCGTCGACTGAATTTCCAGTGCACACTGAATTATCAAAATCTTAATAAATTTTTATATCCGGATTTTTAATCGTGAGAAATTTGTTTTTCTTCTTCATTTACATGAACGTACGTGATTTGAAAATAGTTTGTAAGTAAATAAGAATGTAAATTTCTACGTCGCTGATGAAAAAAGAACGAAAGGAGCGACAGCGACACGTGGGCGTTCGTGGTTCGATGTACAGGAACTGTGTGCATCGGCGGCGTCGTCGACCACACGCTTTCTGTTGTCACATCGTACAAGTGTTTTTATTTGCTTTGTTATTTAATAATGCGGAATTATCAATTGGATCAGTTCGTATAACCGTTTTTATTATGTGGACTGTTTTTCTTTATTTGATATTTGAATTGAACGACGAGACAGGCTCGTAAATCTTTCTTTTTCTCTATTGTTTGTGCGACGAGTTGTTTATACAAATACTAATATAAAATGTTTATATATATATATATAAATTAATTCGGTGCTTTTACATTGAATCAATCCTAACACTGAAATTAAAATATTTTCTCGTCATTTTAGGATTTTCAACTGTAAACCTTAACATTTAACAACTTTATATTAGCCACACAGTTCGAATAACCTCACAAGACAATAGTGAACACGATGCGATTCGACATTAGGCATTGCACGCTTTTTGCATTCCAGTTGGCAAAAAAAAAATCTGCTGAAGCCGAGGAAATGATTTGTTCAGCTTTTGTGACGCATTAAACATGCAAAAAAATGATAAAACAGTGTAAGAGGTCCGGAAATGTATTAAGACTTCATCGACTCAAAGCCGCAACCTTTATTCGACAAGCGATTCATCAGTTATCTGAAATATAAAGCAAAATTGTACAAAATGATGCAATATATTTTCAGGATCGAATTGTGCTCCATTTTTCTATAATAAACATTCATTTTCTATGGAAAAAACGCAACAAATTAATTTGTACATTTCTCTCTCTCTCTATGTATACATCTTTCTGTATATATAATGTAGTATTTAGCCACAAAAAACTGAAAGGTTGCAAAAATAATCTACTGCCATGTTTATATAATATACTAATATATATATATATATATATATATATATATATATATATATATATATATATATATGTATATGTATATACAATTATGTGGCTATATATATTTGATAATAATTATAAAGATATAAAGAGTTCTAAAAATATAATATGTTTATTGTTTGATTCGGTTGTACGTACAGGCTTATAATTAAGAAGTGGGCGAGTACAGTGAGCCCGGGCGTTTGTGAGCGAAGCGAGCATAAGGCGAAGCCCGCTTATATATATATATATATATATATATATATATATATATATATATATATATATATATATATATATATTAGGGTGTAACATACGATATTGCCAAATTTGTAGGTGAGAATTAAAACGCAATATAGTTAACAAAAGAAAATATATTTAATCAATATATTTTACTTCAATTAGTACTGATTTGCAGTGAGAATTTTTTAATTAACTGAAGATGCAAGACGGTAATTTTTAAGAAATATAATATTTCAGTCAGGTTGTTTGAGCATGTTTCTATAATGAAAGTATTTTATTATTAGAAATGTTTTGAAAAAAAAAACATGAAACTATTCCAATAGGTAGTACATGAAAAATCATACTTTATTTTTGAAAATAATGCATTACCATCGAAATATTTACAAAACAATAATCAATTATTAAATACCTTAATTACAAAAAAATATATGGCTTCTGGATTCAAAATCCACTTGTGGAAAAATATTTTTTTATACTAGTATGTCACGAAACGAGAAGAATTTTTATTATGTTACTAATTCATAAAAATTAATGATAATTCGAGCTAGTGTGAATTGTTTTCAAGAATGTTAGTGGTTTCACAAATTTTTCAATAGACAAAAAGGATAGGTTTCAAAATAAACGTAAAATTTATTTCCATATAATTTCCTGTACAGTGTTTTTTATGACCCGCGTAAAACTTGTAATATTCTAGAATTTTAACAGACAATTATGTTGAATGCTAATTATACGTGCTCCTAATTTCCATACAATAAATATTTTTTTATACCCAATAAATGTGATAGCAAATATATTTTTATTGATTCAATAAATAAAATATATTATATATAATATGTTTATTGTTTCATTCGGTTATATATATATATATAGGCTTATAATAAAGAAGTGAGCGAGCTCATCGAGCTGGACGTTAGTGAGCGAAACGAGCAGATGGCGAAGCCCCCTTATATATATATATATATAGATAGATATATATATATATATATATATTCGATTATAATTAGATAATCCTTGATTTGCAGTGGAAATTTTCATATATTTACAAAGAATGCCAGACAATCTTAATCAAAAATGCATGGCTATAGAAGAAAATGGATATTCCATTCAATTTTGAGTTAGTCAATTATTTTTTTACACAGTACTAATTACATACTGGACTTCCTTCACTTCCAACAAAATCAAAAATAATTCCAAAGGTTTTACAGAAAAAAAAATAATTAAATATAAAAGAAATTGATTTCCAGTTTTTACGTCGTCACTGTTCGCTCTTTTCTGGAAAAAAATATATGTAACCCACAGGAGAATTTTTTTATGAACGTCAGTATTGTGGAAATAAAGATAGATGATAAATGGATAAAATAAAAAATAAAATTTAATCTAGTCGTGGCAACTTTTCGTACAGTTCGAACTGAATTCAGCAATTTAGTTTAGTCGACCATTTAGTCAGGTTTCACACTCGGTTTTAGAATAAAACGGATAGAACACATAAAAGTATGTGTGAATTAGCTTTTGACGTCCTTTTTTATAAAGTAAAGTTGATTTTTTCATGAGCTATAGCACTTAGAGCATCGAGGAGCGATATATCGCTCTTTGCACTTTTCACAAATGTATGGAGGAGCTCTTTGGCACTCAAACAGTTAAATAATCATCAAACGTTAATTATACCAATTAATAATTAAATATCTCCACAATGACGATATCTAGAAGACCAGTTATATCATCCAGTAATTTCCGTACGAACTTCATCTATTTTAATCCATCAGTACATTCGTACCTGTTTCATATCTCGATGACAATTAACAATATTTCTAAAACGATGGTCAATCATTTCCGCCTCGATTACTGTCCTTCGACGAGCAAATTTGCCATCGTCGCTCTTCTACAAGATCAGAGTTGAACATGAAACGAGCGGCGGATCTTTCTCGCCACCCGTACATTACAGAATAGTTAATTTTATGTTCGTGCAATAAATCTCACGTGTAAGTTCGTAAGCTATGAAATATACGTTTGGTGTGTGGAAATTTATCGGCGCGCATGCTGTATCGTCGTTCTGGATCAGTAAACACCGCGTGAAGATTGTCAGAAATTACAGATAGACTCGAACGGAACAGATCCTGTGTATGTAAGCGTGCGGTTTTTAATTTCAATGATTTCTCGATTTTATAGGAACAATGTGGATGAGTTATGTGCCCTGTTTTGATCCGACTGTTTACATTTTTGATATTATCTAGAACTTTCTTTCGCAATTGAATTCTGGTCTTGCCTCACGAATCATAAAAATGTCCAATAAATATCACTATCGACCGTCGAGGTGTAGAAAAATTTGAGATTGAGCTCTTCGGGTCTGTTTGTGCTTTGGAGATGATTGAAATGCATGATCAGGGATGTTTAATTAAACATTTTCGACATGAAAATTTTTTATGGTTTGTGGTTTAAGGGAAGAACCCCGTTTATAAAAATGAATTTAGCCGCAAAGTCAAAACTGTATTATGTATTAGATTGGTAGAAAAATAATCACCTTCAAATTCATATAAATTTTTCTATTTGTATTTGTTGGATGACTGTTGTGTAAGCTCTCGAATTGTTGTGAGTGGTTCTGATTCAAGTGGCCTGGTATCAATTGATCGTTATGAATTGAAAGGACACCCGTGACCCCTTCCTCGTCTTCAAGTCTCTCGTGCCCACTACGAAATTTTTAGAACCACCATTAGCATCGTACGTTCCTTAACAATACCCACACCAAAATCATCGTTCAGTTTACAAGCAGTTTCTGCTGTTTTATCATCCGTTTTGAACTCATGCAGAAAATTTCTCTTATTTGTTTTTTTTCTGTCTTTAATTCAATAGCCCAATTTTAAGTAAAATTAATAATAAAACCAAATTTTACCAAAATACAGACCGAAAAATGCACTTTAAATGATATTAACATGAACACAATGAAATTACATTTTCAATGAAAAAACTTAATGTTAGAATTCAGAAGTAAAAAATCGCAATTATCTTCCTACCAGCCAAATACCTTTCTTGTAAAATTGCTTTATAGTTTTCTTGGTATCCGGACTGATTGTAAACGTTTCATCTTCTTAAGGAAGTATTTTCATAACAAGTGAACATTCAATGCCTGACATTCTCATTATATATTAATAGGTTAATTTACTTGATTAGAATCGCCCTTTTATGCATGAAATCATAGATACATTTTGTATGAATACATTTTAAAGTATTTTCAATTTGATAATTGTTCGAATCATAAAATTTGAAATGTGTATTTAAAGTTTATACAAATATATCTTGCACGTTTTTTTAAAAAAAATAAATTCTGTGTTCAATTTAAAGAAATATCGAGGGTAGTCTTTGATTTATTTACAAGTTTTTAGGATTGTAACTGGATTCACTTTCACAAATGGATTTTTTCTGACACAAAATTCTTTTTTGATCAAAAATGTTCAATCGTTGAGATTTTTCTTTATCTTAGAGATGATATCGACATAGAAATGCGCACAAGCAAAAATATAAAAAGATCACTAATCAATTAAAAAATCTGTGTTGTTTATGATTTTTTTTAAAAATCATTTTGTTTTTATTACAGTGCTTAAGTTTGGTATTGAATCAGTGTAATCACTTTTTAATATCCAGTAAATTGTTCCTTGTTATTGATTAATAATTTTCAAATCTTTTCTAATTATTTAATAAAAACTAGTCTATTTTTTAATTTCAAGTCTATTTTTCAAAAACTGAAAAACGGACAACTGAAACATTCATCACGATTTTCATTCCATGCCGTATCACTAGCCATGCGATCCGTCAACATATTCAGAAAAATCGTTTATTATATCTCATATATTCTTCATTTATCGAATTGTTCCTTCAGCTGATCGTCGGAAAAACGTTTTATTTCTGAACATTTTCATTAAAGTAATATTGAATATAAGAATCGAATCGTTCATTATCTTCGACATTCGACTCATTTAATATATGCAGACACATTTATATTTTAAGTATGATTTTTGTGTCTCTGTGTGGGTAGATAAATTGAATTTTGGAAATGTATTCTTTTCTGTTTCATATTATAAATGAAATTATCAGAAACGTACGAAATTAATTACACATTTTCAAAGCATTATTCATAGTTAAACGTTGGATATTTAGGTTAAGGTTGAAATTGTTGTTGAATTATATATAATATAAATATATATAATAGTCCGCTTATTCTAACTTGAACTTATTATTATTAAAATCTAAACTTGTATAAAAATCAAAGAGAATTTTTTTGGTTCTAAAATTGTCTGATAAAAATGAAATTGCAATCTGAACACATGTAAGCAATATCCAAAAATAGTCAACCACTTATTGAAAATTAAAGTCACAACAAAATATTTTTTTGATTAAATTCCCTTTAGATTCTCCAAAGGTTAATAAGCTCTTACTCATTTTTCCATCAATGATGAAGATTTTCTCAAAACTTTTCCATAAATACACACAACATTCGCACACGAAACCACACATAATTAAAAAAAAAAAACGTTCTTTGTGTCAACATCGAACCGAACAACTAATAAAGTAGTGGATGGATTCGACCGTCGAAGTTCAATAAAACTAGATATTCGCTTGACGTACATTTCAACGAATTATATATATATATATATATATATATATAACATTGTAAGAATATTGTATTTCGATTTTCCAATCGATGTCTCTCTCAAATCTAAATAATATTTTAGCAGTCTCAAGACATTTTTCAAACTTCCAAGAGACTTACAGCTCTATATAATAATATTATTTCAGTTATATTATTGTTGTGTTATTTTATTGCTGTACTATGATTTTTGTCTCTTATCATTTTTATATTTTCTGTTAGAATTCATTTTAAATTCAGCTCTGTTATAGAGTTCAGTTTTAGATACTTTACTGATGGTCATTTGTATGTCGGTTTTGAATTATTTTTTTATTAACGGTACTGCTCGGTCAAACGCCGGGAAAATTAGACTTTTTTCAATAATTCGGGAAAAATCCACTTTCAAGTGATATTAACGTGAACGCGATGAAATGACACTCTCATTGAAAAAAATTAAGGTTTGAATTCAGACAACAAAAACAGCAATTATTTTTTTACCAACATAATATATATATATATATATACGAATTATAAAATATTTTATCTAAATATAACTTCAAATATGAAATTTCAGATGTAGGCTTCTTTTTATTTACACAAAGTAAATGTAAAATTTATGCCCGTCATTTAAATATTAAAACAGTAAAAGCATTGTCTACTATATCAATATTTCTGAGAGAAAAGTTATTTACTTCTTCGTATATATATTCGTATATATATATATATATATATATAGAGAGAGAGAGAGAGAGAGAGAAATGGAAAAACGTTATGATTAAAGGAAATTTACTTTTACACAATTTTGTTTGAATATTCTTATTTTATTTTATTTTTAAGAAACAATACATGATAGATAAGTACTACTTCGGGGCACGCATTCTTGTAATTTTATTCGGAAATTTTCTTGCAGAAATAAACTCGTTTCTCATCTCATAAAAACCACAAAACGTTTTTCTAATCAAAAAACATTGAGCATTTCTGTGACACGTGGGATGAACAAGAATTGATTTGCGAAAGTGAATTCGGGCACAGCGCAAGAACTGTATCATGACCTTTCTTTCTCTTCAATTACTCTCAAAAAAAAAAACAAGAGCTCGTCGTATCACTGACTGTTCATTATAAAACCGATGACGTGTTCGACAAAAAGAGTTTATTGAATTTCATCCGTATCGTTGTAAAATAATTTTATACTCGACCGACTTCAGTTTCACCCTTTCTCCACACTGACGCATATTTCTAAGAAATTCTCAGTAGTTGAATGTTTTAAATTTAGTCAAGACGTATCTATAGTCTTACAAATATTAGCATAAAAATGAAACGTAGCCAATGTTGACTTTATTCGATTTTTATGTCAAAGAAGTGGGATGTAATTACTAATGTTTGATATAATCGATGTTTTATTGCATTTCTAAATATGTATATATATATATATATATATATATATATATATATATATATATATATATATATGTGATGTTCGAATACAAATCCCTTTATGAAAGTAGGAACAATGACGTCTTACAAATTCTATATACATATATTAGCGTAATATCGCATCGCTTCGTGATGCACACCCACACTACACGAAGGGGTTGTGTGCGACTACACACGTTTGTCGTTCACTCCGGCACTGCGCATCGAAAGCTTCGCGGCGCCATATAAGAGCGTCGCTATACCTCATACATAGCTCATAATCGAAACCGTGGTCACACTGTTGCGCTCGTCAACCATAAACCGATACACAAACACACACACAAAGTCGAATCGTACGTCGGTGTTCGCGCCAAATCAACCGCATTCCACGCACACATTCGACCAGAAACCGTCTGCAAATCGTTCAGTCGCTGAAGAAGAACCGATCATTTAGACGAAAAGAAAAGACTCACCGTTCGAATATTTTTCTATATAATTTATTGAATCGTTTCAAGAACTCGACTCTTCGAGAAATCCGTAAAACTTAATTTTCTGATTCTGAACTGAATCTTAGTTGTAAATAGATTTCAAGTCTGATCAGAAGTCCTTCTTGATACACAATCAGGTCTCTTTGAAGTAATCCCGTTTTATACAGTTATTAATTCGTTAAAGAGAGAGAACATAAAAAATATTGTGTGAAATCTGTGCAGATTTGTCTGTGTGTTGTGGTTTCGTACAGAGACTTAAACGTGCAGTGAGTCGAACATATCTATTGGACTGATTTCAACCTGTTGAAACATTTTCTTTAACGGTGAGTTCATCCCTCAATATATTTCATATCAGATATGCTTTTATGTGTTAATATGTAAGTACATATATTTGTTTATAACTATTTTTCTAAAAACCACAAATTACTTATAAATTGAATAACTAGATTTATAAAGTTTAATGTTAATTCTTCCACTTTCAAATACTTAAATATTTTTCTTAAACGTGTTAAAAAATACGTATTAAAATCTTAGAAAATATATACATATCACAATGATTAAATCGAAACATAAAAACATTTATTTTAAATTAAGAAAGGAAATATATAGAATTATTTAGAATTGGTTGAATATTTTTATAAAATTCATAACCGAGTTAAAAAATCTAATGTTAGAAAAAAAAAACAGTAATTAATTCAATGAAACTTTTTTCATGTCATTGAAAATTCAATCAGAATAAATTATCAATATTTATACAAATATAAACATTATATTGATAACAATATTTATGTTTTACAGTCTTAAAAATAATTTATTAAAAACATTAAATCATTTATTCTCATTAAAAAAAATCATTAACACTCCATAAGCCATTTTTTATAAGATCCTTTTTTATATTTTATTAAAATCTTTAGTCATTGATTTTGAATTCTTGTCATCCATTTTAATTAGAATCGGTTAAACTATTGATATTACATTAATATTTTTTACATTTTATTAAAATCATTTAACCTAACATTCTAGGGTTGTTTTTTTCAAAATTTATTCAAACCGGTTGTTAGATACTTCTTTCTTTCTACACTTCATTACAATTACTAAAATCATTATTCTTCTGTTCTTCTTGTCTTAATATGATTTCAATATGACTGACTCCTCGAAATCTTATTATTTAATGATATACCTTGAAGGCACTGTCCATGAATCTACATTTTCTCTGTTTTATCTATTCTTATAGACAATGTTCTTTATTTCTTACTTTATATAAATTCCATTAGAACACTTGCGATCATTGAATTCTTCTTTGTGTAACACGATAGAAAAAAAATCTAGATTTTTCTATATCTTAGAATGATACAAGTAGCATAGAAATTCGTATAAAAAATAATTGAAGATGATTAATAATCAGTTACAGAATATTTATAATTTGTTTCCTTCCTGTGTGCCTAAAATTGTAAATTATTTTCTGTACCTCGAGGCCACTATTCTTTGTTCTTCTTTCTCCATAAGAGAGAAACAAAAACAAAAAATTGTGATCTCGTGGGAAAGAAAATAATTTCAATTACTGAACAGTTTAAATCAGAGCACATTTTCAAATACTTTGATAAGTCACTCTGTGTGGTATATGATTTATGAATCATTTGTAAAAGTGTTTCTAGTGTTTCTAAAAATATTTAATGATTGATCATCATTTTTGATTTTTACTTGTACGAATTTCGATTCAGATTCCATCTTCATCAAAACACTGATCGAGAAAAATCTCTGAGGATGGGTTTTCTGTACATTCAAGCTCTGGAGGTAACAGAATTGCGATCGAAACGTATATGATAATCGAAAATGATCATCGTTCATTATTTAAAGTCTGTTAATCATTGAACTTATCAAGTGGTTCACATTTATATGTTCCACTGGGGGTGCGTTTTATTTTTGTATTCATGGATTACTTTTATTCATATTTTAATATATATACATATCTATATCTATATATATATATATATATATATATATATATATATATATATATTCAAATATTAATAAAAATAATCCACTGGAAACTATTATTTAATCTACAATATATTACCGAACACCTACACACACATTAGTAATAATTATCACATAATAGTAACAGTAATAACAAGTAATTACGCATTCTAGTTTTGCACGGTCGTTCCGCAGGTACAATAATTCAACGAATCATTCAATTAATGTTCATAGCACAAAACGTTTAACCCGTGTCGCCGTAATTAAAACGAACATCGGTTTTTAACGGGCCGTAGTTGCAAAACCGTCATAATTGTATTGCATTTATTATCGCATCAAGCAGCAAAAAATGAAACCATCATAGCGACAATCGGATCTCGATTCATATAAAAAAATATGTTCGATTAACCTGCGACCGCACAGAAAAAGATTGTGCCTCGTTCCGTTTAATTGAAACGCCGATCGATGAGCAATAAGAAAAAAAATAAAGTGATTTAAATTTTTATTGGCTCGTGGCACGGTTTCGTTGATTGTTTCTTTTTTATGCTGCTGAAGAAACGTTTGTTTTTACATAAAAAAATAGATAGAAATCTTTACGGTTGTATATGATTTGTGTGATGGGAAATAATCCATTTGTGAATGTGAATTCATTCACAATGAGAGGACTGTATCGTTAATTTTCTTTTCCTTCAGTTGCTTCCAAAGAGCAAGGACTCGGTGGACAATTGTCCATTTTAAAATCCGTAAGGTGTTCGAGAAAAAAATTGTATTAAATTTAATCTTTATCGGTGTTAAATAATTGAAATGAAACGATTGTTAAATTGTTTTGTTTTATACTTAACTGACTTCAATGTTACCATTTTGTTGCCTAAATCGAATCTTGACCTTCTCATATTCTACCTCCAGACATTTCTCTGCCTGGTACATCTTCTCCAGTTCCTTACTCCCAACAATTCTACTGCATTCTTCTCTACATTGTTTAACCATCTAATCCTTGGTTTTCCAACAGATCTTCTGCCGCTTGGTTGTCCATCCATGGCCATTTTTGGTACTCTTGAGTCCGGCATCTGCTCAATATGACCTTCCCATCGCAGACGAATCATTTTTATAAAGATCTATAGTTTTGGCTCCTTATAGAATTCAAAGTTGTAACGCATTCTCCGTATACTTTGAAGAAAACATGTTATCCCCCATTTAGTATTTTAGTTCAATTGTATTTTAGTATTGAATTGAACTAAAATACTAAATGAAAAATAACATGACATTTCCTAACTCCTTGGTTTTCTGTGAAGAACTGACAGAAAAACTATTATTAAGAACTTTTGTTTCGAATAAAGACTCCATTTCACATCTCCGGCGACAATTCCGATAAAAAAATAATCACTGTCTAATCTTATCAGCAATGAAGAGCAAAATGTTCACCGTTGATCCTTATTCGAATCCGATAATTGTCGCGGAACCCATTTTTTTTATTTATTAACCTTGTCGATTCCGTGAAAATGTACATTCGACAATAAGGATCCGAGTCTGAATAGTAATTCCTGTATGCTTTATTTTATGTCCGATTCCTTTAATGATTTTGAGGTATGTTTCAAGATCGACAGGTCATCTTCTCAGAGAATTCAATATCACACCGAATAAATTTTCAAAATAAAACTACACATTTATCAGCTTTCAACATATCCGAATAAATATCGATTTTTTTATATTACTGTCAAATAAAAATAATTCGATACCGTTTTTCCTTGTTCGATTTCCATGCACTAATACATATTTTGTAAATAAACAATATAGAATTCGATTCGTTCACATTTATATGAAAAAATTGACCACACCCAGCTGTTATTTTTATAAATAAACAAATCAACACGTGTCAATCAGTTTAGGAAAACTGATATTTTCCAAAATAATGTTTCAGCATATTTCTGACAGTATTTGTTTTAAAATTGAACGCGCCTACATACTATTCTCGATTAAAAACACATTTATGTAACTCGAAACGTATATTTCATGACATTACAGCCTGGAAGTGATTCTAAATGCGGACGATTGAGCGAAATGTATTTTTTTTCCAGATCAAAATCGAAAATGCACGTGTATTAAATTTCTGTCAATATCGTTGATGTGGTGTCAGTCGAAATTTCATTAACAAGTAATCAAGTTCATTTCAAAATATATAAATTGATATTATAATTAAATATCGTTCTAGAAATATTATTCGTTTTTTTACTGATTGTATGTTTTCGACAAGAAGGAAGTGGGTAGATTTTTTGAAATATTTAACCAGGCTTCACGAGTTTTTTTTTCAACCGAATGAAAACCGAATATACAACAAAATTTTATTTAATTTTACTTCAGGCTGTATACAGAAAGAATTCATTTGTAAGGGATGATTCAATTTAGACTTCCACATAGAAGTATTCCCAAAGTAGTAAAAGTATCCATAAAGGGAACGCAGGAGTTAAGAAAAGTCATGTTATTTTTTATTTAGTATTTTAGTTCAATTCAATACTAAAATACTGATTGGGAGATTACATGTTTTCTTTTTAATTTTTATGTTTTTTTAATACTTTCATTTGGAAGTCTAAGTTGAATCATTCTATAGAAAAAACAGAAACTAATTTTTGAATTGATTCAATCTAAAAGATCCTCAACAAAGTATTTTATTAATTTCTATGCCTGATAATTACATGTTTGTGCGATTGATTGTATATAAAATGGATTGAATAGAAAAATTATTAATAATATTCTAACGAAGAAACAAATAGATACTGAATTAGTAAAGCGTACAAGAGTTGATAAGCCTGCAGGTATTTTCTTTGAGCTAACTTCTAATAAACTACTTTCCTGCTCTGTCTGTGCTAACTAGCAAGATTGCAGAGATGAGTCTGAAATCCCATCCGAGCTAGAGTAAAATAGTCGAGACTCATATAAGTTTTAATTAATTAAAATCATTTCCTCTCTGTATACTTACTTTCTGTATACACGAACGGTACTAAATATATACATAAAAATCCAATACGTGTAACGAGACAATTATGAACCGTGCGTGAGAGCGCAGTCATTGACACCCACACCCCCTGACACATTTCCGAATCGGGCATACGAAACGGGACACACTCTGAAACGAATTCCGCGTTGTCCGCGCTCGCATGATACGCGACAATAAACGCTGAAGAGTTCATTTCAAGTTTCAGAAGTCGTCGCACGTGATGACCGTACTGAATTTAATTGGAGTGGTCGCGAAGAAACGGCCCCCGCGAATGAATTAATAACGAGCGCACGTTCGGAATATGATAGTTACATGTCGTGCGGTCGATTAGCTGGAATTAATTAAAATCTTTTCAGCATCGCTTTCGATTGTAACGCGCTATTATAATTGTGTTACAGAGAACGTGTACGTTTGGTTCTGACAATTAATGTCACACGCACAGATGAATTCGAACGCGTTCATTGTAAATAGTTTTGTGGATCCGATACGGTTCGATTATTCATTCCGCGTTTGATAATTATGCGAGCAAATTAATTGGATATTTAATGTCAGATAAAAGTAATTGGATTCTGTTTTTTTTTTCCTACGCTGATTACGGATTAAATTTTTTACTGTATACTGTAATTAATTAATGAACATCAGACATTTCAGTTTTAAAATTTAACCACAACTTCAGCAGTTATTGAATTATCGAATTTCGTATCAGTTTTAAACAGGTTTTTGGTACAAAAATATTAGGAATACCAATAAGTGATCGACTATTTTTATATAGAGAGATAGATTTAAGTTTAAAAAAAATTATTATTTCTTTGTCAATTATTTAATCTCCATCATTAACAAAAAAGACAGTCTGCTGTATTTTCTGTGAATTTTCAATTCACTTGTTGAAGAATCTAGTAACTACAAATCACAAAAATGTTCCTGCTTAAAAATGATCAATAGAGCTTTATTGATCATTTTTAATTATTGTTTATGAGTGTTTCGATAGAACTATCATATTTCTAACCCCTTGTGCACGAATCGCTGTAGAAAACACTTTATCAGTCAATCACGAAATGTGGGATAATGAAGAGGTAGCAGGAGTAAACTCGGTAGCCCTGCGTAGACCAGGAAACAATGCTTTAGTTTTAGATGTAGTCTACGAAGTTATAATCAAAGTATTTTGGCAAATTGTAACGAACGAAACCAATAGATATTTCTTTTCGATTTAAATAGCCATTTTGTATGCATTATTTTTTTTAAAAAAAATACAACCACAAAGGATTAAAAGCGTCAAAATGCTGAAAATTCTATATAAATAACAACGAAAATGATATATTGAACTCTTAATCGGAAAAACTTGTAGGACAAAAAAAAATTAATTTGTAAAAGTCAATTTGACCAGAGTGCCAGACCTAAGACTGTTTTATTTGAAAATAATTCTCATTGCTAATTATTTTCCTTTAATAAAACTCCTCTCGAGAATCAACCTGAATATAAATCGAAAGGGATTTTTTTTATTGAAGTACGAGTAGAACGCAAACTCAATAACACTCTTCTCCAGTACATATACTCGTATTTATGATAAAGAAACGTATCGAACGATAAATTCTTTAAATAAAAGGAAATTTAATAATGCATCGAATATCTCAACCACGGAAATGTGTTGTTCGTATATACGTTCGAAATCTATCAGTGCAATCTGTACATGTCGCTGGAAACAATTTATGCAAATTGGAATTTACAGAATGGATTTTATTATCTGATCCGTATCTTAGATTGCGAATCGAACGAAGTAAAATCGTAGATAATATGTGAAGATTATGGAAGCATTTTTGGGTTGTGTACGTTTCTTATACATCTATTTATTTTATCAGAAATGTACATTCAATACTTTTCACTGTCAACTATTTATCTTATACGAATCATTGTTAGAGTATCTATTTTTCATCCCCTATCACAGGTTAGTCAAGAAAGCACTTATAAGAAAGCGAGTTGGCAAATAAACACGGATTTATTAGATGTACACGTTAATTCTGTGTCTTTCTTTTATAGAAAATAAATGTTTATTTACAGAAAAATGGAATACATTTCAATCCTCAAAATATCCCCAATTATTTTGGTAATTGACGAACCACTCATCAAGAAAAGATGGCAGCTTTAAGTCGATGAAATCGTCAATGGATTTTCGGATCTATTCCACTCTTTTAGTATTTATTGCATGTTCTAGCATCACGAAAGCTGAACAAATTCTCTCGGTTTTGGCAGCATTCCTTTTCGATTGGAATGTGAATGGTATGTAATGTCTGATATGATGATTTTCAGACGTTATCATGTTCACTGCTGTTCTGTGAAGTTATGCTAAATGAATGGTCAAGATTTATAGCATTTTTTTAATCTTAAGTTTGGCACTTCAAAATCCTGGATCGATGAGAAAATATTTTAATTTAAAACAGAGTTGTGATTGATTCAATTAAATGGTACAGGATTATTTTTTACACCTAACACATTCAGTACTTTTCATTCTTCTTTGTCAATTATTTATCTTGTTCTAATCATTCTTACAGTATCTATTTTTCATTCCCTATTACAGTTTAGTCAAGAAAAGGCTTATATGAGAACGAGGTCAGATTTATATTCTTTAATGGCAATTAGTTTCTAATTAAATTTGTGGAAATGACTGTAACGAGAGTGCTATTTGAATTTTTCATTTTTTCTGTTTATTAATTTATTTTATCTTCTTACATCAAACTCTTTTGCATTTAAGAAATTTCTAAGAGAAAAATACTAGTTATAAATTAATTAATGAATTCTTTTTTCATCACCAACTTACAGAATTTTCGAACTGTTCACTGAAAGTCAAATGAAAAAGACATCATTTGTGAAAATCCTAAAAGCAACACTTACATTCTTTTACAGCTCATATTATCATCAGGTAAACGACTCTGACAAGTCTGATAGTTTGTGTTCGACACATCGTTAATCACAATTTACTATCAACTTTAAAAATAATAAGATTGTAAGAACATTGTGTAAAAAATATGTACAAGTCTTTTTACAGTCTTTCTACCTGAGGCCAGTGCTGTTTTCTCTATGTCAGTTACGTTTTGAATCTCTCACAGTACATAAATTAAGTCTTTGATGAATTAATGAGATCGTCGTCTTGTGCAAAACAGGCATTATATTTATAAACAACAGTTTCGTTGTGTTGGCGGCTCGTTACAAAGTTCATAGAACTTACAAAGACTGTGTTGTTTCTGTGCATCGCACAGCTGTTTTACAGAAGCGAATGGATTTACATTGATTTAAATTTTTGTATACAATCTGTAAATATTTCACGAATCCATTATTAGTTTTAAGGATTTCTTTTTCTAAGAATAGATTTTTTTCTGTTGGACTTAATATTAATTCTGTGCCTTTAAAATGAATCAATCATAACTCTGTTTTAAATTAAAATATTTTATCACTGTTTTAGTATTTTGAAGTATCAACCTTAACATTTAAAAAACACTATTTATCTTGGTCAAGTAGTTGGCATAACCTCACAGAACAGTAGTGAACGTGATGGCGTCCGAAAAGCAGCATATTAGGTACTGCATTTTTTTCACTTTCCAGTTGAAAAAATTCTTCCAAAGTCGCAGGAATGATTCGTTTACCTTTGAGAATGGTATCGACAATTTATTTCGACAAGCGATTACCCGATAGATAGATCAAACTTGTACAAAATAATGAGAGATATTTTGAGGGTTGAAATGCGTTTAATTTTCCTGTAAGCATTCGTTTTCTATAAAAAAAGGCACTGATTTAATTTGTACAGCTGATATAATATATGAACGAGACTTTTACAATTCAAAAGATATTCTTCAATAAAAAGTTGGTTGCTCTTTAAGAGATTATTTTTGACTCAAAACCAGAAACAAATGTTCGTTTTTCAATCTCTAAATCATCTTTTTTTAACATTTCAATAGATCGTTATTAATAATTATTGATCGCTGATTATGTGTATTTTCAGAGCGCTAAGATATAAAAATCTGATTTTTCTCTGCTTGTTTTGGAGTTTTTCTTTAAATTTTGGACGATTTTTCATCTTTTTCTCGACAAGTGATTCGTCGGTTACTTGGCAAATTCAATTAATTCGTATGAAATAATGAAAGATGTTTTGACGATTGAGATGTATTCCATTTTTCCATCCACACTCATTTTCCATTACTTATTTTTTTCCATTATTTACTTACTTTTCCAATACTTATTTTTTAAAAAAAAATACACCGAATTAAATTCTAAACCTAATATGTATTAAAAATTACCATCTAACAATGTAATTCTTTATAAGAATGTCTTACAATATAAAGACTTTTTACTAGGAGTTCAGTCCTGACTCTGTGTCTAAATTCACATTCGAAAATAAATAAAAAGATACAATTCACGTGTACATTGCAGAATTTCATAATTAATTGAAAAAACTTATACGAGAGACCGTGTTAAATTTTCAATAATAAATAACTGAGTGTAAAACAATTCGAAAATCAACAAAAAATCGTTTTCGGTTCATGGAAAACAAGTAATGAAGTGTGTCTTACAAAAAAAAAACAATTCCGAACTGTAAATTAAAAAATCGTTCAACACCCACCACTATTTCCAAAGAGTCGAATGTTTTGTTAGTTAAAAAATTCCATCAAATTACATTTCGATAATTATAGAGTGAAGTACGACGTTTTATAATTGAAAAGCTTATTCCATCTGTCGATTTTTATTAAAGAACTCTTTTTCGGTGTAATTATGAAATATTCATACATGTAAATAGGTCGAATCGACTAATCAATTGCTGAATGAACGCGACAAATCCAGCTATTTATAATCTTTCTAATAAAAATTTAAACGCATGTTTTATTTTCAGAATCTATCGATACAAATCTATGCTATTTTGAGGACTGATTCTTTTATTGGAATACATTTTTGTGTTTTGTCTACTTCATAAATCTATTATAAATTAATTCTATGGCTAGAGACATAAGCTGTTTGCTAATCTATCTAGTTTAGAGATAAAACTACTAATCAGTCAGTACAGTCCTGATTATATGACTAAATTCACATTCACAAATGAATTTCTTTCATCACAGATTTCATAAAATAATTTAACTAGTTTAAAAAGTTTCAATACTTATTGTATATTTTTGATTAGAATTTTTTGTGGTTCGTATAGTGAAGAAATAACTAATTTGTGAAAGTTTCAATTAGTTTCCCTTTACAAATTTCTTAAATGTTAAAGAATTCTAATTAGATTTTGAAATAAACTAAATAAATAAAAGATGATATATTTGAATATTTTTGGCAACATTTTGGATCAAAAAAGTGTCTGTTCTGTAGTGTGCGAAAAATATTAATTTGTGAAAGATCAAATTAGTAATTTTTCCTTACAAATTTATTAAATGCTACAAGAATTTTAATTATATTTTAAAATACGCTAAGTAAATAAAATAAGATAAATTCGAACAGTTTTTGTAACATTTTTGATCAGAAAAAGTGATTGTGCTTTGTGAAAAAAAATAATTCGTTTTTGAAAGCTATCCACTTGTTTTATTTGTAAATGTCTAGAAATATTTATCAGGAATCTTCATTTAAGAGATTATGCCATCCTTGAATGCTAAAAATGAAATTTAAATTTAAAAAGTGTTTGCGAGGGAATTATTACATATAAATATTTTATCTTCTAGATAAACATCAAACATAGCATAAGCTACTTTTATACTAGATTTTATTAAAATATCTTTACAAAAAAGCAAGTTATAATATTTTTTTAAATCTCTTCCGTTCTAGTTTGCATTAACAGGTGTACATAATTTTCAAAATACAATTTACTTTCAATAAGTGATTATTGAACACTTTAATTGTTTCTTATATGCATTTATATATCAATTACATCATCTTCAGAACCTCAATGTACAGAAAAAACTCCACACAGAAATAATTTTCAGATGGTCCAGAAATAAATCCATCATTATTTGAATTTCATTCAAATTTTTTACAATTCTCGATGATATATTACTGGAAATTATAGGAAATAAAGTAACAACTTCAATAAAAAAAAAGATTAAATTGTTAAATTTCATAAAAACTATAATTTGTTAAACAGGATAATCAGGAAAATGTTAAGATCTTTTAAAATTATTTCTGTTATGAAATTAGTAATTGATTTAATTTTTACAAAATTTTTGACAGTTTATTTCATGATTTGTTATGAAAAATGTTTCATAATGATATTAAAATTTTGGAAATGTATTAAAATATTTACATTATCACGAAACGAAGTTCCGATTTTGATATTAGAAACTCTTTACAGACATTTTCGTTGTTTTTAGTTCCAAAAATGTCACCCTAGTCAATTTTTTTGAAAAAAATCTATCTGACTACTCTCTATATATAAATAATAATACTAATCTATCCATATAAAGTATGAAAACTGTTTTTCTTATCGACTTTCTAATTAAAATTGTTGATTTGAATGAAAAATTTACTTATTGTTTAATACAATACAGATTGACATTTATTTCATCTTGATTTTTCTTTTTGAAAGACTGGCAATGAACTCCTGGCTATCAACGATCTATATTTAAATATTAGCTTAAATACATGCGGTTATTATACACATAAGAACATTCTTTTTAATCATCAGAAAAAAGGTTACATTCAAGAGAGTTTTAAAAAGATACACTGATCAATAAAAGTTCTTATCAAATCTGTTTGTTTGAAATCAGATTTTTCAAATTTGTCTTCTAGAAAAAATATATTAATATGAACAAGCTTGATAAATAAATAAAATTCAATTACAGAACACAAAAGGTTTTTATATAAATTTTCAACCTTTACAACAGCCACGATAGATATTTTGTTATGTGTGTTTGAAATTCTATATTTTTATGTGACCGTATATACGAAATTCTATATTAAATAATCGGATTACACGTTATCTCTTTTGTGGCATCAACAAATCTGCCGTCCCATCAAATGTTAAATTCTATACAACATCATCAGAACGTCATCTCGGCTTCACGTTCTGTTTTCTTCGACGTCACGTTTAAATATCGCTTAAATAAATTACTGAGCTTCTAGTTATATCTTTTTTACGTTTCAATGAACTATCTGTACTTTTTCTAGGAACTATCAGACAACAGATTCTTGGAAAATAAAGTATAAGCAAAGAATAAGCGTACGCTCTCTGTCAACCCCTTTTTGTATAATTTACCACTTCTTTTCGTATAAACAGTTTTTAAAAATATATTTTTTCTTTCACAATGAACTCTACATACCATCCACTTTTTTATAATCAAAAATGTTTAATGATTAATTAATTATCATTTTTGAATATTTATTATATGAATTTCGGTTGTGGTTCCATTACTCTCAAAACTTAAATACTGAAAATCTTTTTTATGATAAAAATATAACATTTTTCTCTACCTTAACACTCAGAAAATAATCTCATCCCTGTCAAAATTCGTATAATCGGTGATCGAACACAATCAATTATCATTTATTGGACATTTTTAAACAGAAAAAATATAGTTTATAGAGTTAATTGTGACTAGAAAAAAAGATGTTCATATGGATTGTTTGCGCGATTATAAGAGGTAAATTGCACAAAGGGGTTGATTCAGCAAGTATTAATTTTATTATGTATTTATTTTTACTGTAAAAAATTTTTTATTGAAAGAAAAATTTTTTAAGATACAGAAAAATATTTTTTTGTACTTTATCATTCTGAGGATCTTGGAATCGGCATCGAAATCCGGATAAGCAACAATCAAAAATGATCTTCTTTTTCGTTATGACATTTTTGACTAAACAAAAGGTTTGCGAGATAAAAATAGAATTCACTTGTGAAAAAACAGATTTTTCTGTACCTCAACACTGTAGATCGTGGAATCTCCATCGAAATCCGTACAAACAACAATCAAATATGATTAAACCATTGATTAAACATTTTCGACTAGAAATATTATCTGTGGTTTGTTAGATAAAAATTGAATTCCAAGATTTTTCTATGCCCTGATATTCTGAAGATTATGGGATCGCCATCAAAATTGCACAAGCAATAATTAAAAATAATTCAATCACGATTGAACAGTCTTGACAATTCTTTGTAGTTTGTGGAATGAAAATAGAATTCATTTATGAAAGAGATTGTCAGTGCCTCAAGACTCTAATGACCATTTGATCGCCATTCAATTTCAAAATCGCTTGAGTGATCTGTAATTATTCAGAAATGTTTTATGGTTTATAGAAAATGATTTGTGAAACTAACTTCGAGACTGTTGACTGAAAAAATGTTTTTTTCCTAGCAGAAAGGTATTAAGAAAATATGCTTTAAGACTATATGTGATATAAATGATTTTACAACTGATAATAAAGAAGAGACTAGGATCAAGTCGACCATTACTTCCACATCAATTCATAACAGAATATTAAGAATGTATCAAATGAAACGTCCACATTCTCCATCAAGCCGAAAAACATTCCAGAGTACTAAACTACATCTGAAAGAACGAACAAATAATGTTAACTAGTTCGACATACCAGACAGTCACGGGAGCGTGAAATGAAAGCACTAAATTTCCCCGATCGTGTAAACATTCGCCCGCACCTGGAGTGCGCAACAATGTTCATCAGATTACACCGTGGATGACGTGACAATTACAAGAAACGTGCGCCGTTTCGACCAACGTGGATGTTTTATTTTACGTTCAACGCGCGCGCTTGATAGTAATTCCTGTTGACGTCCTGTACGGTTAACCGTCCTCTCGGAATTAACATATTAATACGTGCGCACCTCGTCCGGGTTTCATTAGAACGCACGGAACGGGAAACATCGGTCGGACGTTCCTGGAAAACGGTTGTTTACGTTAACGACGGAAACTTTGCGCTCTCGCAGATATGAAGTTATCGAAGTGGTCGGCTTCGTGCGAGCATACCGGGCTGTTTTTCAGCTTCCCAGTCGCTTGTGGTCCGTCTCGAATATGGTTCCACACGATAGAAATATGTATAACATTAACAATACATGTCTAACAGGCGCGGAGTCCCTGACAACCGGAAGTAACAATCTAATAATTGTTCCTCGAAGCTATTTCCGCACTGTTTTCTTTACAGTCATTCGATTCCATTAGTTCTATTTCCTCAAGGCTTTCTCGCACAATGAAAACAAATTCATTGAACTTGTACTACATCTCGCACAATTCGCACGTGTGTGTGTGCGTGCGTACAAATCCAACGACTGTTTTCTAGTAATTACATTTATGTTTTCATACGAATATCAACCGATTCGTTTAAAGTGTTTAAAATTAATATTTCTATTCACGCATGTGTATTATTAGAAATGTAGCTCGAAGGCATCGAATCCTTTATTCGAAACATAATAGTTTCTGTTGTTATCAGTTAAAGAGACCGCATTGTTCCACGGATATGAAATAGAACATGAAAGCTCAGTTATAAAACTGTAACGTAACAGTTTCTATCCTAGATCAATTACAGTTCTATAAACGTGAATTGTTACTTATCTAGGTCACAAGAGAAGGTTATCGACGACGACGAAGGTGGAAAAAACGTTTGATCTGCATTTCTTAATCTTTTCGAAACGCACGTACGCAGTTATGTAAGGTTTCTGTTAGAATCGAACGGGCAGTTTAAGAATTTATTTATTTTTTATATAATCCTGATTATTTTTATCGTTTATTCTTTATGTTTTTATATTGTCTAAGACGGCTGATTAATATAGAACAAAGAAACACTTCTTACAACGATAGTGTTTATTTTTAGAAGAAAAAAATCGAATAATCTGTCAAAGAAGTTCTGTCTACTAATAAATTATTATTAAAATTCGCAACAGAGTTCTGACACTGGCTAAATTCAGTTTCTATAAAAGAAAATGTTCTCGGTCAACTGGAATCTTCAATAAATTATTAATTTCTATTAATAACATTTCGATTACGACACCGTTATCTTCAGAGCTCCAACGTACAGAAAAATCTTAGAAATGAAATATAGATATTTTGTACTTTGGTGCTTTGAAGATAATAACATCATTTATTCACATACTAAAAAAATTAAGTATATTTTAGGTAATGATATTATTTACAGAGTTGAGTAAAGAAAAATCAGTTTTTTTCACAAAAGAATTCTATTTTCAGTCCCAAACCATAAATTTTTTTTTCTAGTCAAAAATCTTTAAACAATGATTTGATCAATTTTGATTGTTGCTTATCAGAATTTCGATGATAGTTCTAGGATTGTCAGTGTGTCGAGGTACAGAAAGATCTGTTTTTTTCACAAGTGAATTCTATTTTTATCCCACAAAGCACAAACCTTTTGTCTAATCAAAAATGTTATAACCAAAAATTAGATCATTTTCGATTGTTGCTTATTCGGATTTACATGCCGATTCCAAAATCTTCAGAATGCTAAAGAACAAAATAAATTATTTTTCTGTATCTTAGAAAGATTTTTATCTTGAAGTATAAAATTTTTACATAACCTTTGTTGCATTTTTCTTACTGAAACGTTTTCATATTTCAATAAAAAATTTTACAGTAAAAATAAATACATAACAAGGTTAATACTTGCTGAATCAACCCTTGTGTGCAATTTACCTTTTCTTGTCGCGCAAACATTTCATATGAATACTTTTTTTTCTTTTCACAATTAACTCTATAAACCATATTTTTTCCAATAAATGATGATTGTTTTTGACAGGGATGACATTATTTTCAGAGTGTTAAGGTAGAGAAAAATCATGTATTTTTATCATAAGAAATATTTTCAGTATTTAGGTCTTTTAGAGTAATGGTATCACAATCGAAATTCGTATAAGAAATATTCAAAAATGATAATTTATTAATTATTGAACATTGACAAAGATGAGATTATTTTCAGAGTGTGAGGGTAAAGAAAAATCTTTTATTTTTATCTTAAAAAAGATTTTTCAGTATTTACTTCTCTGAAAGTATTGTTGGTTTTCGGACCCTGTCGTGTTCAGTGCTTTTTTGTGAAGTTATGCAACAGCTTGGTCAAGATATGTTTTTAAAATTTAAAATTGGCACTTTAAAATCCTGAAATGATGAGAAGATATTTGAATTTAAAGCATAGTTATGATTGATTCGATGCGAGACACCGAATTAATCTGCACACCTAGTAAAATCGAACCGGGTACATTTCGATAAACAACTATGTATATGTTCTTGTATGCCTTTGTGAATTTCGTCTGCGTACATTCAATCCGTGGATACAAATGTACACGTTGTCCTGTTTGCAACAGGTGTGCACTCGAGACGTCGGGACGTGCGGAACGAAATGAACACAGTGGCCGTGCTCGTGACTGCTTTGCTAACGACGCTGGTGACAATCGCTCACAACGCGACGCCCTGTTCCGGCGGAGCTCTTCCTGTCGTGCACGCTGTGGCGCCGCCACTGACGCCGTCGAACGGCCTGTTTCCGGCCGAAGACGGCGACGCTCTCAACTCAGGTACGTGCATTACACCCGCCTTCATAGACACATACAGACATTATCTGCGACGACGGTGAATCCAACTGGAGGTCCGTTCTGAAGTCGTAGCCGTACATTTTGACCGGTTGCGACAGGATGATGAAATTAGAATCAAAAAAGATTTTCGATTTTGACTCCTTTCAATTTTAAAATTTCTGTGCCTTAGCGAACAAATAATAATTATAAATGATTAGGGATGATTTACTGAACATTTTTGGCCAGAGACATTTTTGTAACTTATGAGTAGATAAAAATGTTATTTGTAGAATTTACATTTACCAAAACTGGTACCAATTGGTGAGGGTGAGGGTGAAGGTACTCCTTTGGTGAATTTACAAACAGAACAATAATTTTAAATACTTGTAGTACGTTCTTCTCCACAGACAGAGGCTGGATAATTTTTTAAAACCATTCAATCCACTAGTAAATCTTACCATGACTCAAACACCTCTCATCGTACTACTAACTGCATTCTGCGAATAATCTCAGTAGATTTCATCCCCTCTGTGTACAAGACTCCAGATCACAGCAACCACGTCTTTGATACAACTAGTAAACGGGAGAATTAGTTTAAGTCTGTAAATAATTTACAGTGATATATTTAAACATTAAACCATTTGAGGCTGTGAGATTCTGATCAATTATAGTATATTCTGTGTTGATATCTGATTTAATGATAGAACAAATATTTTTCTCAATTTTTTGACTCATCTTGTATCATATATATATATATAACTCTTTAAAATAATAATTTTTTTATCAGAGATCTTTATTTTCTTTATTAGACAAGCTTTGAATTAAACTGGAAAAGTAATAATTACTTTTCTTTAAAAATTACCTGCTCATAATTAAATTTTAAACCTTTATCATAACAATAAATAGATATATTAATAGCATATACTAATAGTATATTAATCACTCGATAATATTTCCGAATTACACATAAAAATAAATGGTTTATGACTTAATTACATTTGATATGAAAAAAAGTGTATATCGATATAATTGAATTGAAAAGAACGTACACTGTGTAAAAAAACAGGGTATGAGAGCTGCTAATATAATTTAATGTCTGACATTCGACATGAAAGACATTTATCAATATATATTTTCGTATACAGATAATTATATATTTGTGTATTGTTACTGGAAAAGAGTTCATGTTTTATTGAAAACGACATTACTTGACGGGTACGATACAATCGCCTGATAGCAGTTGATATATTTTTTATACTTACTTTTATATTTTGTATTCTTGATCCAGGAAAAGTTTTAAATAAAAAAACCAATTATAAATTTATATATAATACTTGTTTGTATATATATATATATATATTTGTGCGTGTATAAATATAAAATTGAATAAACCCAATTTGTTATGACAATTGTACTGAAAACTTACCGACGTGTTCTGAAAATAGACGTTTAATTAATCTAAAAATAAGTTACAGTCGAAAGTTTGGTCATTCACGCCTGTATCGTTCAAATTGAAACAAATTGTGTAATTTTTGAAGAAAACATTTTTGACGATTGGCGTGTTTCGGAACGCCCACAAGTTTTTCATTTTTACAGGCACGTTTTGAAACATTTTCACCCAATCATTTGTAGGTTTTGAATTATTTATGTATTGTAATTGTTAAGATAAACAATTATTGATCGATGAAAGATTGCGTCCTGAAATATAATTGTCTAGAAAGTTTTTTTGTTTAAAAAATCATTCATTGTTTTATCAAATATTATAAGTACTAATTATTTCTATGCTTTCTTTATAAGAAATGAATGTTCGTTTATGGAAAATGGAATGCATTTCATTCCTCAAAATATGTTCTTATCATTTTGTATAATTTTGATCTACCTGTCGGGTAATTGACGAATTTCTTCTCGAAATAATGATGGAGAATTTGAATCGATGAAGTTGTGATTCATTTTCGAACCACTTCCATTGTTTAGGAATGAATATTCGTTTGGAATGAATATTTTCATGAATAGAGCTTCGAATAGGCAATATATGTAAATCATATGATATATATATATATATATATATATATATATATATATATATATATTAAAAGAATTGGTCGGCGACATCGATTCTGCTAATAAAAAATTGACGTCGACTTTAAAAATAGCTTTTAATTATCGTGAAACCCCTATATGGAAATGAATTCGATACAAACGTAGATAAACATAAATATCTACATAAAGATTTTAGATTGGATAGTTATCTAACACGATATGGACTGGAACAGAGGACAGCAAACAAACTATTCGCCTTTGACTAATAAACAAACAATTCAATCGAATGGCTTCAGCATTGTTCCTATTCAATGGCTCATTTCATATAACATGTAATTGTTTATTGATATTAAACTACGTTTGAATAACGAAACTGAATACGTTCCGAACGAAAAAAATGCTAACTGGTGCCTGGTATACGAACAGGGAACGATAGGATACGTTGAACTCGTGTTCCATTGTTATATTCAGTAATGATAGGTCTTTGAGATTGTGAAAGTTGTTTATACGATTATATTTTATTTGAATTCGAAATATATGTCAACTATTACTGAAACGTTTTTCATAAAAGAGAAAAAAATCTATTATATATATATATATATATATATATATATATATATTTGGATGCGGGCTTGTTAAACATTTATTTTTCAAACTAGTGAAAGAATTATTTTCTTAATAATAGATGACATATGTCACAAGACCAGATCTGAACTTGTGACAGGGTGTTCAGTCAGCAGTTTAGTTTCTTGCGAGCTTCGTTTCGTCAGTACTTTTTATCAATCATTTATAAATCGATGTGATTTTATAACAATACAGTTCTAACACTGACTAAATTCACTTTCAGGAATGAATACTTTTTCTTCGCACAAACCTGATTTTTTTCTTTTTAAAAATATTCAATCAATCATAATTATCGTCAATTAAATGCGCTCGAGCAACAGTTAATCGACATTAATAATTAATTGTAATTTTTCGTGCCTCTGATACGATAATAGGAGAAGAAATAAAATCAAAACCGTTCAAGTTTTTTTAAAAACCAACAGTAGGGCTGAAGGTATGAACGATGCAATGTTTTATGCTCACCCCCATCACTGACTCAACTAATGTTAAAGCTCTGAAGATGAAAAATTGATATATAAATGTGCATAAGCAACAATAAAATCGACCTGTATTATCTGTTGAATATTTTCGATTTAAGGCATTATTTGTAGCTCTTTGGATGAAAAATGAACACAGTTATTTTTTAATTTTATCTCTAATCAATAATTAATGACATATTAACTGGAATCGAAGATATTAGTTGTAAAAATCATTCTGGGCCTTTAAATTGAATCAATCATAATTGTGTTTCAAGTTAAAATATTTTCTCGTCGAGTCAGGATTTCAAATTGCCAATCTTAACATTCAAAACCGTTATATATCTCGGCCAAGCAGTTGAAATAAACTCATAGGATTCCAGTTAAAAAAAATTCTACCGAATGCATGATTTGTTCAGCTTTTGTATAAAATATGCAAAAGAATGCTAAAACGATGGAAGAGGTTCGAAAATGCATTACAACTTCATCGATTCGAATCCGCCATCCTTGTTTCGACAAGAGATTCGTCAATTACCCGAAAAATAGAGCAAAAATGTACAAAATAATGAGGATATATTTTGAAGATTGGATTTATTTTTACATAAACATCGATTTCTTGTAAAAATGGCACCGAATTAATTTGTACACTCAATATTTTCATCCGTTCTTTAACTTTTGTACACTTTTTAAATTAAATACATATTTCTTTTATCGAACAAATGAAGATATGACTGTTTTGATATCTGAGAAAATAAAATGTTCTGTCAATGTAATTGGATATCGTGGATAGGTTTACAAAAAAAAATTATTTTATTAAATCGATGACCTTATTAATATATATATATATATATATATATATATATATATATATATATATATATATATATGTGACTGATTAATATCTATTTTTAAATAACACTAATTTTATATCGAAACAAATACATATGCACGAATATAAAAAAAGTCAGTCCCCGATTACCATATCGATACAAATCGCCTGATAAAACGGCACGCACGTTAGAAAAAAAGGTTTGTTCGAAACGGAATATCATCGGTTCGAAAATAGACGACGGAAAAAAAATCATTAGTCCCGAAATAAATGTCCACTCGTGAATATGGTTTCGCGTATTCTATTTCCGTTCCTGTTCGGCAAGGAGTCTACATTCGATTCGACACGAAGGGGGGACGGTGGGTCCGCGTCGACACTTCCATCAAACCGGTGTCTCGTTGTACAATAAATACTTTATTAACGATCGCTTGTTTTCGTTTGTAATTTCAGAAGTTCCCGAAGTGTAATTCCGTTTATTTATTATTCAGCTACGTGTGTGCGTTTGTGTACGGGACGTGGGCTGAGTCAATAAGGGCGTCGTTTCAATTTTAACATGATTTCTTCGATTCGTACGACTGTTTACACGGCGATTCACTGGTTCTGTTTAATTTCACTTTTCGATACTTTCGTCGACGTACCGACACTTCCTTTCGAAGAATCATCCTGTCGGTTCGATTCATTTGTACATAGAGGATTATCCATTCGTTTTAAGATCTAGATAACAACCCTCCCGAATGAATTTTTCACTCAGGCCGTAATCTATAAAGTCTGATCAAAAATTTTCAATAATCGATTACTGGCCACTTATTTGCTTCTTTTTCATTTTTAATTCAATATCCCAATTTGAAGAAAAATTAATAATGAAACCAAAGTCGATGTTATCAAAATACAGACCGAAAAATATACCTTAAAATGATATTAATATGAACATGATGAAATGACGATTTCATTGAAAAAACTTAAGGTTAGAATGCAGAAAAAAACTGTAATTATTTTCCTGTCGACCTAATTGTTTCCGCATTTTCGATTATAAATCCGTGATCTTCTGTCACGCTTGGAGTCTCTATCCCGTTCATCTTTCATGATATTTTACCAGAGAACTCCACAGAAATTTCTTTCAAATGAATCTGAGACTTCGCCGAAAAATATAGAAAATTCGTCATTGATTTTGTACTAAACGTTCAGATACTTCTGTCAGTATTTAATAATTTTGATCGAAAACTTTTATAATACGGCCAGGTCTTGATCCATACGATTTTTTCTAATTCGAAAAAGCATAATAAGATTAAAAAACAGAATCTCAATAACGTTCCGAACATATAAAATCATACGAAAATAGAACTTCGTCGTTTTTTCTAGTATTGTCTTCCAATTTCAGAATTTTGACCCAAAAATGCATGCAGTCACTTGAACAATCTGTAAATTAGAAGAATTATTATCATTCCTCAATCCACTTATTCAGTATCCATTCATTCCTTTCCTTTTCAATTTATCTGATATTTCCTCCCTATATTATCTGTTTTTTTATTCTTTTAATTATCTTCTAAAAATACTTGTCATAAATTCGATTATAAAACAAGTATCTTCAGTAAGTTTATCTATTTTCCTTTATATGAAATAAACTTTTATTGTATATAAAAATGACGTTTTTTTTATAGAAAACGTAATCGTTTTTATCCATTTTAATGGCCATGCCATCATCGTTAAATCAAAAGGGAGAGACTTTATGGCCCGTGCTTCCTACACGAAATATTTGTTTGTTGCCTCTTGTATCGATCACTGTTTTACTCTACGTCTCAGTTTTATTTTATAAGACAATAATTATAGTTGTATTAATTGATCAGATTTAAACTTATGTTCTTTATAAAGCACATGAAAATAGATTACTCTCTCGCCAATTATTTCACATCCTGTACGAATCCTCGGGTAGATCTTGAACTGTCAACGGGTTCAAGATCTGTCCGGTCGTAGAACAAACGAAATCACAGGATTCGTGCAGAAAAATTCTGATCGCTGTATTTAAAAGCTGAGGTCGATCGATTTAACTGATTTTATTAATCGACAGTCGAAGAACTATTCGCCGACCGGTACAACGCCCTCAACGAAGATCCAAGTTTAGGAGAGAGCAAACTGGCAATGTTGACACAATACTTGGTCCAGACATTACGCGAAGACCCTTGGTCGGAGCATCCCAATCCGATCGTATATGTTGAAGATTACAATGTACCAGAGGAAGATACAGACGTGGAGTTTGTCGGGAGTCCGTTGAAACGTTCGAGATATTATCGGAGGTATCCGTGGAAGAGACAGAACTCGCGGTCCAGAACGTAAGTGTGTGTTTTTTTTATTTACGAATATTCGAAAGGGAGTTCTTACTTTTTTCTCTGCTAGATCACTGAAGAATTACGAGGGTAATTTGACAAGTTCACAGCCTAATTATAAAAGAATATGACTTGTGTTTTTAAATTACTTTTATTTTTCAATATGATAGGACTAAAACTGATAAAACTGATTTTGCTTTTTCGGTGGCGGAGTATCACTATGTTTCCATTGCTTTGATTGTTGTGTTGACTCTGGAGTGTAATGGAGAATCCAAGTCTCATCTTTAGTCACAAATCGTCAGATAAAATCAATCGTATCCCTCTTAAATCGATACAAACACTCTTCGGGAATTTGTACTCGAATGCGTTTATGACAATTGTCAGAAAACGCGGCACCCATCTTATCGACACCTTTTTTATACCTAATTCTTCAGTGAGGATGTGATACACGCGTTGATCTGAGCCACCCACAATCTTAGCAATTCAATCAAGACAATGTCGAGCAGTTTGTGGATGATTTCTTCTGTCGTTGCGGTTTTCGAACGTCCGCTACGCGGGTTAACTTCTAAGCTTGCACGGTCACATTTAAATTCAGCCGCCCACTTCTCTGCGGTTATGTACGAAGCTGCATCCTCACCCAGTACATTTTTCATTTCATTGATGATTTATGTTGGCGTTAAGCCTTCTTCGATAAAAAACTTTATCACCGCACGATGTTCAACTTTATCCGTTTCAACAACGGCACAAAAAGATCTTTATTTAAATTGATGTCTGCAACAAACTGCTTGACACATTAATTATATACTTTGAGATTATGTATAAGATAGATATCGCTTTATAATGCACCACACATATTTAAAATATCACCACCACTTGTATGTTAGGGCGTGAACTTTTCAAATCACCCTCGTGGTTTCATGTTTCATGACCTTTTTTGTCTTTGAAGTGTTTAACTTTTTGTCTTTGAAGTGTTCTTCGGCTCTTTCCAGACCGTTTAATAGATCTTAGATCGACCACCACTACCACTAATAATAAGAATAATAATAGCATGGATGATATTGTTGATAATTAGTCTGATCGATAGCAGATATGAGGCCGACAACAAGTACATGTGCCAGCCGAGTCGCGAGGACGTGTTCCAGCTGCTTGTCGCATTGCACGAGTCGCGCCAGGGGAACCGCGCGAAGACCGTGAACTTCTGCAACCGTCGTCGACCCGCGTCCGCAATATTCACCAACATCCGGTTTCTCGGACGTCGGAAATAAGAGAACGGACGTTCGAGCCGACCAGAGAATCTGCTAGCCGAGACTTCAATGATTTCTAAACATTGCCGTCGTAACATTTTTACATGTCGTCTGTCTCAGCATTGTTACATAACGATAATTAATTAATTATTTATTATAAAGACATGTCCGACGCATATGTATGAACTGCTTGGTGATGTTCCGTTTTCTTCATTTCACGTTAAACGTAAGTCGGTCTTTCTTTCAAAGCTGTTCTTCGAAAAGTCTGTAAGAGTTTAAAATTTGATTAAAAAATATATTCAAAAAATACAAAAAAATATCGTTCTCTCTTCAGTAAAGTTTTATCATTTTTTTTAAATAATTAAAATTCTGAGTACACCTGTCTAGGACACAACTTCCTAAACTGATATTCAAAAACAGCAAATCCGTTCATAGAAATTCCAATAAAGATTAATAACGTTCATTATTTGATTCTCCTCTTCAGTATATTCTTAAATTCACACACACACATTTATTTTTAAACATTTAATTCGTGTTAAATTCTTAAATGTGTTCGGAGAGGAAGGAAAAAGAATAAACAACAGTTTTTTTTATTTTATCTTCCTGGATATTTTTTATTCACTGCTGATGCAACTCTTGAATTCTTGCTTCCTGTGCTTGATTTTGACTTGCTTCATCTTCAAGTAGATCAAACCAATTAAAGCCATTTATCTGAAGTTGATTCAAATCGAAATGGATCGTAGGAAACAACAATTCAACAATAGCTTCAGAGATTCTAAGAAAGTAAATATAGAAAAATTAAATATTTAAATTATTTCAGTTTATTGAATATATTTTTGGCTGGATAATATATTTGTATATTTCGTTCAAAATTAAAAAAAAGATAGTAGTGAAAATATCTTTCCTGGTCCTTAACTGGAATCGGTGCTTTGTTTATTTTATTTTTGTAACATTTTTCTTATTTTTTTTATATATTTTTTACACAATTTGTTTCTTTTTTAATTTCAATTCTTAGAAAGTTGGTCGGGTGTTAGTGTACATCGTCTCTAGAAATATTTTAATAATAATTGGAACCTAGCGGTGAAAACAATTAACCACCTCACTCCTTAAAATTAATAAAAAGTAAATGTTCTTTTCGAATTATTCTATCTCTTGAATTATTTATATCAGTTGCTAAATTGAACAATGTTTAAAAATTCTAAAACATTAAAAATCCGTGCTTTAAAGATTTAAAATTGAATAGAAAAAAATTAATCTAAATTATTATTTTTTGAATAAGAAAATAGATTCGAATTTATAATATTTGTTTTCTAAAATTTGATTTCCTTACATTTGAATTTTTATTTTATATTTTATTTATTTTTATTTTCAGTTTTTCTGTTTTTGTTTCGTACCAGAATCACAACTAAATCTCTGAAAAACACATCACAATTATTATCATCACACTGTTGAAATAAATTAATCAATTTCTATTTCTGAAAGGTAAGAAAAATTCAAAAAAAGAACTATATATATTCAGCAAAAAAAAACGATAGAATTTTGATAACTATTTTTCTAAATTTTCAGATATTTTTTTTATAAATAAACTGTAGTGAGAGAAAACTGAATTAACTGATCCCTTAATGAAATGAAACTTTCTGGTATGTACTTTTTTATTTTTATTTTATTTCTGAACTGGTATTTTCGTATCTTTATTAATTACTTGATAATTTTTAAAAATCTCTCCAGTACGAACAAATATTCTAATTATTTCCAAATTGATTGAATAATTAATTTGATTTTTATTCCCTTTTTTTTAATCTGTGTGTATATTTTTTAATTTCGACAAATTTGACACAAAAAAACGTTTTTTTTCATTCAAAACACTGTCGTCTTTCATTACTAGCATTCTAATAGAAAATATTGTGTATATTTATTATAAATGATATTTTTTCTAAGGTCCTAAAAATGTTTTTTCTTCGAAATTTTACTTAATATTAATCAAAAGAAATTTGTAAAAAATTTTATATTGGGAAAAAAAAGTACTTTAGTGTTCTGTGAGTAGATAGATTTTTTTTAAAAAAAAAACATTTATGGTAATCAAAACGTTTGAATGATTTAAATCTTATTTTTTTATAAATACAAGTTCGATTCTTAATGTGATATAAAAATTACATTTGTATTTTATCTCAACGACTCAAAATATTAACCCTACGTACCTACAATTTTCATCTAATTAAATTCAATACTTTTTCTAAAAAAGAATGAGATTTTCCGGTACAATATTTTTATTATTGTACGAATTCTGACAAAACAATTTGACTCTAATTATATCCAGAGCCTGTGCCGGTCCTGTAAGCTTTTAGTTGTTTGTTCTGATTGATAACCAGCCCACTGCTAGATACGAGAATCATAACTCAAAACAGATAGAAATGTACATTAATATAGCCCGGAGCTAGATATGTTATGATGTGAGGTACAGGCCTGAAATCTCCAAGCACAAGGAATGGTACGACCTCTTACCGACTAAATTCTCTGATCTTGAAATCAAATGATTTGAAAATAGTTTCGTTTCGTGTGTGTGATTATCATTTCAGTTTTATTGGATTTCTTTCATTATAAAATTTTATGAAATAAATCTAAATATGATATTTCTGTAGTTTTTTTTAAAAAGTAAATCGATTGGAGCCATATAACATCATTGGTTTTGAATTTTAATATAAACATGAAACGAAAAACTTAGAATATAGCATTGGAACCTTTTCAAATGATTTTTTAACTCACTGCACAAACCTCAAAAAAGTTTTTATCAGAAAAAGACAACAAACAGAAATGTTTATTCAACATTTTTGGGATTTGTTCGATGTGTAAAAGCTTGTTTGTGAGCAAAAACCAAAACTGTTCTTAGAAATAAAAAGCGAAATTTACTTCTTTAATGATATATTTTGTGTATCAGTTGTGAATGATACATTCCACATGTTTATATATATATATAAACATTTTTAATTCTGATTTTATAAAACTTTATTGACTATATTTCATTATAAGCTACAATATATATATATATATATATATATATATATATATATATATATATATGTTCAATATTTGTAAATCAGGTCATATACTATCGCTCAGATTGATTAAATTTTAATAAATGTAATTTCAATATAAAAAAACAATAAATCTTCACAATATATTTTTAGAACTGGAAAAAAATTCAGTTTCACTAACGATTTTTTTACTCACTACATAAACTGGAAAATTTTTTTCCGTCAAGAATGATTAGTAATCAATTTTTTGATCCCGAATTTTCTTCAGTGCTTTGTGAGGGTGTACAAATGATCATTTTTGGTTAAAAAAATAAATCTTTCATAAACATAAATTTTTTTCTATAAAATCTAACAAATGTAATGATTTTGATATCGTTTGTGTGTCATTTCGAGCAGATTGACACGATTCGGTACATTTTTATATAAATCTTTTATATTCAATGGCACTATCTTTACAATCGAAATAAATGTTAATACATATCAGACAAGTTCATACATATACGTCTCGTTCATGTTTATTCTTGTTCTCATGTTTTCCAAAATCTTTGAACAAAAACTCGACATTCACTTCAAAGCGTGACAATATTTCGGTCTTACATTCGAGATATTGACACGCACGACCGTCTCGGTCATGGTTCTCATTGAATTACTAATTATTTTTCCGTATTTCCGTGTTTATTCCGTGTACACAGACCGTTATTTACACAAGTCTGTTTCTGTTTCCGACATCTCAGATCGAATGTATTTCGAGTTTGTTTCCTGTACAGGGAAAATCATCGAATAAACTGAACTGGTTCTCAAAAAGGAACGGCCAGATTTTTTGTATTATTCGAACGGGATGATTCGATTTGTTTCTAATACAGTATTATTAGTGTAATGTTAACGAATAAGAAACTATTTATATGAATATATAGCAATACAAAATATGAGAACAAGCATATAAAAACTAATGCCAATTAAATAAGTGATAATTTAAGATATATCTAAACGTAATATACCTTAAAAATGGTCTAACGTTCTTCGACGATTCTTTTTCTGTGAGTCTGTTTATGATTTTCGAATTGTTTACGATTGCGAATTTCAAACTGTGTAGACATTCACTGGGGATCGTTGTGATTTATCGATTGTCGCTCGTGAATTGTTCGATTTCGTCTCTTACTCGAATCCATTTTTGAATTTTTTTAAAAAAATACACAACTTATTCCAAATTTACTCTCAGAAATGACTCTTCTTTCTCGAAAATCATTGTTCTGTTTAAAATATTCAATGGTTGATTATTAATCGTTTTGATTATTGCTGATAAGATAAAATATCTTAAAATACCTTGTGGAAATTATCGCATGTGTAAACCAACAATAAATCATTTTAAGCAACATAAGCAACCAAAATAAGTGTTGTGTGAATATAGTTGCATCTTTTTTAATTCTTTTTCAAAGAAAATGCTATTCTTTCAATTTAGATTGCATAGAATGAGTTGTATTAAATAAGTACCACTATATATATATATATATATATATATATATATGAATCTCAGTTTAAAAAATCGTTTAAATCCTATACAATGATTAAAATAAAAAGAAATGTATTCAATTATACATTTAGTGTCGTTGTTGATAACTGAGAAAAATTGGAAAATTAACTGAATAGTTAGTAACGAAAACGAGACAACAAATGAATAATATATACTGACGATCGTAATATTTACTGTAAGTGCGACGAGGACAGGATAGAATCTGTGAATCCTGACGATCGACCTCTCATACATCCTTTGTGTCGCGAGGTCGACGAACTAAATGCTACATATGTTCACTTGTAATCTTTGTGTATATTTAATAAAGTTTTAGATGTTTTGACTAGATCCAAGACTGGTTGCATAATAAATATTTACGAATTTTATTTACATTGTCTGTTCATTTTTACATGAACGCTGATCCTTCATTCCGTGTCATTCGTTTTATAGCGGAAGCGGATCTACCGGACGAGGAAAACGTTCTAACGATATTAATTATTTGAAACTTGATATCAGATACATGGATTGTTAGTCGTGCACCTCTACACAGATCACTAATTAATGTAGCTAATTTAACAGACAATTCGTTATATTATTAGGTTCGTAGGGAAATAATTGCGGTTATTGTTTTATGAATTCTGCCCTTGATTTTCTCAATGGAAGTGTCATTTCATCGCGTTCATGTTAATATCATTTTAAGGTGGATTTTTGGTCTGTATTTTGTTAACATCGACTTTCGTTTTATTACTAGTTTTGCTCCAAATTGAGCTGTTGAATTAAAAATGGAAAAGAAGCAAATAAGTGCAAATTTTTGTATGAGTTCAAAACGAGAAAAACATATAAATTCAGATTATCCATTAGAAATTTCACATCTATCTGACATATCTTGGAAAATCGTTGATAATATTCGGAAAAACATAAATCTCTTGATTGGAAACATATAATTGGAAGAGAGAGCAGAATATTATTGAACTTAATTCTCAAGTTCAAAATTTTTATGTTTTCAAATGAAAAAAACGCGATTTTTCTGATTTTTGACCGACCGTATTTTTATTTTAATGAAAGAAACAGTTATGAATTTGACCTTTAAATATATCATCCAAATAATAGCGCTCTGAGGCCATAGTTTCTTTGGAAAATATCAATGGGTTCTTAGATCCACGCCCGATTTCAAATCGTTAATAACTATTCCGGTATTAAAATCAAATTTAATTTAGAAAAATGTTAAAGTCTTATAAAGAAGGAAGTACATGTCTGACAATAAAAAGAAAACATTTAGATCAGAAAAAAACATACGATTTGTACGTAAGTGATATTTTTATTTGTGGAATGAATTGATTCGTACAAATTTTAGAAATCGTGTCGACATCAAATTTTTTTTTCGAAGAAAAAAAACAATTACTAGTCTGGAATATCTGTGAATGCGACACACGTGCTGAAACTAGGATTGGACAACGGACACTCAGATAATCCAGGGATGAAACCAAGTCAGAACAAGGATTCGGGTTTACTAAAAAAGCAGTCTTGTGGATTATTTTTTTCTTTCTATCTCTCTCTTTATTAAAATATTACATATTAATTATTCAAAAACACTTATATGGGTTTATTTAGTCTTAATCTTAAATTATATTTTCTGTTTTACATTCTGTATTAACGAAATATTCTTGTTCGTTGCGTTCACGTTTGTAAATATTCTTTCTGCAGGAACATTCACTGAAAAAAGTAATCTGTTATATTCACAGATAACAGATTTTTTCTCTGCTTCAGTGCTTTAAAGACGATGGTATCGTCAAAGAAATACATAGAAACAGCAAGCGAAATCATCACTGATCGATCGTTCAAATTAGAAGAATTCATTGAGTAATCGATCGTTAGGTACTTTACATTTATACATATATACAGTGGTGTACCCATGGAGCAAGGGTATTTAGTACCCCCTAAAGGAAAAAGGTGGAAAACACTTGAAAACAGAACAAAATCATCGAGTGAAAATACTCTTATATACACAGAGAGATTAATGTAAAACCACGACTAAATTTTCATAATTATCTAATGAATTTTATTGAATTCGCTTTAAAAAAATTTTGCTTTATTTGTTCAGCTCGCTCCCCCCAAGATTAAATCTTGAGTGCGCCACTATATATATATATATATATATATATATATATATATATATATATATATATATATACATTCTTACTTACAAGTAAACTGATCACAATTGGCTGTCTGTTGACCAAATATCAAGAAGAATCCCGTTTTCGATAAAGGATTCATCTTAACGTAGATTATATTCATTTGATTCCCAATGAAGTCGAATTTATCTGAAACAATTTATCTTTTCACATAACTGCTTGATATTTTTCCCACTCTACTATATTTCATACTCGTTGGATACAGAAACGGCACCCGAATATCGTCTATTCTTTTGTATTTTTTTACTATAACTGAGCTATAAATAAATATCTTTTAATTTTTTTTTTTGTAAAAATACAAACTTGATAACCTCTTTTATTGTTCCCTTCGTCTGAAATATCTCATAGTATTCAGTTACGGTTAGTTTCGGCTATTGAGTAATCTTCTAATAGCTTGATGAATACTCTGTATACACTGCTAGCTTCAAGTACACAACAAGCTGGTAGAAAATTCCTCAAGAGCTCCAGAAAGATTATACAACGATTCAATGGGATCGAGACGAAGAGAACTACATTCTTCGTTCTTTTGTCTGTTCGTCGCTGCTAGTTTCAGCAGGGATACGAATCTCAGGTAGATATTAAAGAAATTGATTTGGAAAATATCGTTCAACAACTATCTAAGAAAAATACTTGAACAGACAGATAATCTAAAAGGACGAAGTTCAACAGGACAACGTATCGACAGGATCACAATTATGATAATAACTATTATAGATTTATCACTTACATATTTTTCCAGATAGTTGTCCGCAGAATCTTTTATTGTTGACTAATAAGTATTCAAACGAACAGTCTAGTTTAAAGTTTGTGAACGATAACGAGAGACTGCAAATGCCCTGAAAATCAAATAACATTATTCTATAACTAGAAAATATGTTCAGGTTTATATTTGAAAAGCTTAAATGATTAACTTATCTATTTTTTTGGATTTAATTGTGGAATAAGCTGATTAATCGAAGTGAATCACTTACAGTTATACTTTTGGTGTTATGGTTAAATACACTTTTACAAATTAATCAATAATCACACATTTAAAAAAAGTCATATTAAAATTTTCATAAATTGCCGGTTATTGTTTCTGATTTTGACTCAAGATGGATGCAAAGGTCATACCGCGATTATTTTTCTACCTACCTAATATATTGCTAACAGCAGTGAATAGGTTTGGGCGTCGAACATTCTAATAATGTTCAGCCAGTGAACATGTTTAACATAAATTGTTTCGAAAATTATAATAAATTTAATTTCAAATCTACACTATTGTCATCGTTGAATCTCATAAATGATACCAAAAAAATGTACAATATTTTTTTGCAAACAAAACGAATATTAAAGAGGAATTATAGCAAAAAAATCTGTTATCATTTATTGTTATGCGCAAAATTGACAGAATTATATATATGTATATATATGTATATATATATATATATATATATATATATATATATATATATATATGTGTATGTGTGTGTGTGTGTGTGTATATAAATGACGGTATCAACATTTGTACAAAAATATATAAAAAAAAATTTACGAACAATTAGTTGCTGATGTGATAATCATAATGATTTTTTTTTAATTTTTTTAAAACGTGTAATAATTGCGTACATTTTTGATTATGTTATCTGTTATAAAAACGCGGTCAAAGTTATTGCCGCTGTAAAAAAAATGTGCTGAAAAACATGTTTTCGTCGATTTTTTTAATTTTTTGTCATCACTGTATCGTGTTTATTGTCACGTATATTTTTTTTAATATCATACACAATAGGTTTTGTATATTAGTGTTTTTCTATCCCACGAATGAGTTTTTTTAAAAAATCTGAGAATACGTTTGAGGATTAGTTCTGGTTAAATCGTTTGTCGGGTTTGTTTGTTTCTTCTGTAACTGGTTTCAAATCTCATCAACTTCAAGAAGAAATGTTCGATTCAGATAGATGTTAATCAGTTCAAGATTTACAAAAAAATGATGAAGATACGATTCTTTGGTTATTGTTCGAATACACTTTAGTGTGTACTATTTTTGGTTTTAACTGGTTTGAAGCTGAATAAAGTCAAGTAGAAAAAAGATACAAATAATTAATATGACTTGAACTGGATGTATTTTCTTTTTTAAAATCTGCTAAATTTTTAGATTAAATTTTCAGGATTGTCTTCCATAAATATACTCTTTGAGATACTGCCAGTTATCCCAGTTAAATGATTAACAATGAATTCTTGAATTACTAATCGTTAACCTGTTAGATGTGTCGCCTTATTTTAAAAAAAGGTATCAACATTGTGTAGCAAAATGAAAGGATGCCGAGAATGCTAGTCAAAAATTTAAATTAAATTATAATAAAATGGCATTTGATTTGAAAAATCGATAATTTTATTGCTCAAATTCATCTTCAAGACGAGTATACTCGTCATAAACAACTAACAGGTAAACATATCCATTCTGGTGTAAAAAATGTTATAGTTTTTCATGTAAAAAGTGTAGATTTTCTAAATTAATACTTGATATAGTCATTTCTGACTTTATGGACAATTTATATCCACAAATGAATTATTTTCTCATCCCACTAACAACAAAAATGTTCATTCATTGATTATTTGTACATTTTTCAAAGACAATCTATTCGTTTAAGTGAATTTAGCTACAGTGTCAGAACTGTATTGATTTTTTTAAGTCTTTCCTTTCAACTTTTTATAATCTGGACAGTTGACTTATAAAAAAATATATGATAAGCGATTAAAACATGAGCGTGTAAACAGGGTTTCCTCTTATTTTATATTTGTATTTGAGTTTGTTTCTACTGCAACTGGTTTCAACTCTCATCGACTTCAAGTAGATCTTGAACTATTCAATTCCGATAGATTATAATGAGTTTCTTAACTGAGTTTTTTTCTGTCGTTAGTGACATTATTATCGATGCGCTATTAAACTCCAAATAAACATCTTTATAACTAATCAATATCGAACTAATAACAGTGTTTTGTCTATATAAAATAATTCCTGGCATGGTATGTCTATTATTATAAAGCTATTTCGATTACTCTCTCTCTCTCTCACACACACACACACATATCCTCCATTAAATAAAATTAAACTATACCGGATTTGACTTGTAGACGATGTAATCACACCGGGACTCAGCGAAAATACCAGGAACATGTTGTATCGAAAACGATGGGTTATGGAACACACCTCCGCACGATTCGCCCGGTCTGTTTGTGGTCGGTGGTGGAAGATTCTCACAGCCGATATGTTGATAAGTTCCGCGGAACCCACGACCACAGTGATACAAAGAACTGTCCGTCACGAAGTAAGTGTCCTCGTATTCTTTCGTCGACAGGTCGATAATTGCTTGAAATCGAAAAAGATATTGTTGATTTTATAGAATATGTAAGACCGGGCACCGTCACCGTCCCTAAACCACAAGTATCTCTTTTCTCTTAGATAAAAAAAGAAGTATAGAAGTAAAACGTACATTCTCTATTAGCTAATGCTGTTCCACAGTAGCGATATCTTCCAATCGAAAAATAATCTTTCCGGCAATCATTCGATGCTTCAATATCAAAATCTTGCATGAACAATCGAACACCACAGTATCCTTGTCTTCTCTGGAATCTGCATTGATAAAAAAGAATGCATAACACAAACGAATCAAAAATAATTAATAAGATCTCACCTGTAGCAAATCCTTAGATTTTTCTGATACGAAACAGGATAACCAGGTGATTGAATAGATCCAGTGGGTCCGTACATCAAAGCACAGTTAGTCGATGATGGTGGTAGTGAAGGATATGAAGGATACGAGGGATATGACGGATATGACGGGTATGAAGGGTATGAAGGATATGAATTCTGATCCCGTCTACATTGACCTGTCTTTTGAAATAAGCTGAGTCCTGCTAGAGCGAACCATTCTATGATCGTCCATTTTTTGCAGATCAAATCTCCGATCGGTTGTAAGAAAAATGAACTCGACGATGTGTCGAGAATGTCCGTCGGTTGGTTATTGAATGAATTCGTTGAGGGTGATCCAGTCAGATCGATTTCACCAATCGAATTTGGCTCGCCGTAGAAATAAACAGTGATATTCGGTTTAGTTTTGTCTTCGTCGAATGTTTCCAATCTCCTCGACAAATTCACATTGGGTGCTTGTTTGAAGTCATTCGCATACCTGGTAGAATTGATTTCTCTCTTCACATACGCACGATTCGAACATGCTTCCTGTTTCACTTCTATGCTAAATCCCTGGAAGTTTGTTTTAGGATATCCTTCGTTTCTAAACCTGATCAGTTTTTGACTAGTGTCGAAGCCCTGGAATCTCGAAATGACTGTGAGACCGGTTCTGCATCCGCAGAAACGTTTCCCGTCGATCTCTAGAAAGCCACGATTGCAGTCGTACGAATTCCTTGCTTCTCCGTTCCAGAAGAATTTGAAATACAGCCGTAACTGGCACACACTCGGATCGGATTTATACAGAATGTACAGACAATCCGCATGAGTGTTACTGCTGTACGGAAATCCAGGACTGGATATGTAGAAATGCCGCTCGTTGTATATGTTAGAACAGCATTGGGGTAGCGTTTCGGGATAGTTCGGCGGATATTCTGGATAGTTCGGTGGAAATTGAGGCGTTTCAGGTGGATATTGTGGATAAGTCGGTGGTATTTGGGGATAGTTCGGATATTCTGGATATTGAGGTTGTTGTGGATAAGTAGGCAACTGAGGATATTGTGGATACGTTGGATAGTTTGGGTAAGGCGGACAGTTCGGTCTCTGTGGATAAGTAGGATAGTTCGGATTATCTGGATAAACCGGTGGTCTAATATCCGGTGGATAAATATTTCCTCCACAATTCGGCTGGTTGTACATTCGATCCGTGATATTCGTATCGATCCTTTTAATCAACACTGTCGAATTTTTCTGCTCTGTTTCAGTCACATTCGACTGTAAACTCTTCACGACACACACTAAAACAATACAGAAGATCAGTTGTCTCATTTTGGAGACATGAACATACACAATCGATTCAAACCCGTATCCGAACCGTAACTACAAACGAAACTTGTCCGTTTACCTTTTTTATAACTTATAATTACTCCTTTCTTGACATAAATTGTCAGTACAAATATTTGACTGCTTAATCGCCTATGAAGTCATTTGTGAAAACACCTGTTCGTAAACAGATTTCTTAAAAAAACCCTGAACAGACAGTCCGGAAATGCAATATTTGTTTCAAGTCAATACTTTTTAGTCAATAGGCTTGATAAATTATGAAATAAGTGGATTTCATGTTAAAAACCGTTTATTTATTTATACAGAAAAATATGTTTACTCTTAATATCTTTTTGTGTAACATAGAGCTCTTTAAAGGTCTAATTTACATTTTTTACTATTCTTAGTTATTAATTTGAAGCATTTACTTGTCGACTCTTATTTACTTTTCTTCTGACGTCCCCAAATTAGTGATGTTATTAGTTTAAGAACCGGATTTCTGATCAAATTACTACAAAAACATAAATATGAGTATAAGTGTACACACACACATATATATATATAGAGAGAGAGAGAGGGGGGAGAGGGAGAGAGAAAGAGACTATTTACAGAACACACATTGTTTCATTTAAAATTAGTAATGGCATTTCCGATCTAGTTTTGAATAACAATTCTATTTGTTATCTTAAGATTAAAATAAATCGTTTGAATTTTGATAATTCTAGAAAGCGACAGACGTTCAACTTGTTTTTATTGAGTACATGTTTAAAATATTTTTAGAAACTTATGTACTATCTGAATATTATCTTAGGAATATATATTAGAAACAGAAAGCAGTTCTGATACTATGGTCAAATTCAGTATCACAATTGAATTCTTTTTAGATTTTTGTAAAGATGATAGCCTCGCCATCGATACGCGCACAAGTAACGATCAGAAATGATGAATGATGGTTCATTGAACATTTTCGACCAGAGTTTTGTACTGATTTGCAGGATGAAAATGGAATTCATTTATAAGAACGCATAAGAATAATAACACTGTTAAAATAGACATACAGTTTTCTGAAAATTATAAAGGAGATTGCGTGTAATTGTTCAATACAAATACGGTTTTATTTATTAAATAAATACGTTGTGTTCTTACAAGTATGTATATTTTTTCCTATCAAATAAATACATATCATATTTGAATGCCATTATGAAATACACAATTGAAGACAAGTCTAACTCTAAATCATGTTCCTAGAGAGTGAAATTATCATGAATTGCTTTATTGATGAGTATTTTTTTTCTATGAATGTATTTGCTGTTATTTCTAGTCAGTTTAAGCAATTTAAAACTGGATCTTTGTATCTTCTGATACTATTCTTGGTTTGACTGCTAGTTTATGAAAAATTTTAAAACTTCAAATATCTGTGTTCATTGTGTTTACACCTCCTCTTCGATTATTTCAAATATTAGGTGTAAAAATTAATTCTGTACCTTTAAATTGAATCAATCAAAACTATTTTAAATTAAAATATTTTCTCGCCGTTTCAGGATTCTCAAGTTCTAATTCTAACATTTAAAAACACTACGTATCTTGGCTAAGCAGTTGCTATAACCTCACAAACAGTAATGAATATTATGCGATCCGAAAAACAATATATTAGTTATTCAGTTGAAAAAAATGCTGCTGAAGTCACTAAAATAATTTGTTGAGCTTAGGGGAAAGGTGCTGAGACGCATAAAGGCATGTAAAAAATGCTAAATTAGTGGAAGAGATTCGAAAATGCATTACGAATTTATCGACTCAAATCCACCATCTTTTTTCTACAAGGTATTCATCAGTTACCTACCAGATAGCATAAATTTATACAAACTAATGGGAGCTCTTTATTTATTTTTAAATATCATCATAACTTCTGTATTTTCTCAAATCTTTTTTTCTTAAACTCGATTTTACTATTAAAGATATTTAAACGTTAAAATAGATTATCCTTAGAAAATAAAATAAAATATTTTGAAAATTCTTCGATATTTTTCCAATGATTTGTTATTATTGAATTTCTTGCCTTAATATTAAATATTAAAAGGAATTTTGAAATCGGATATCTTCATAAATCTTAAGGAAAAACACACTGATTAAATATAAATATATTTTAAACTGTCCTAACTAATACATGACAAATATTTTTATAGATAACATTTATGTACAGAAAAATACAACTGTTATATTTGAAAAATATTGAAAAAAACTTTATAATACAGATACAGTAAAAATTCATTTCATGTTATGTACAGCAACATAAAATTACTGTACATTAAATACATTTTATCGATTCTTCAACTCTCAAATCACATTTCTTCAAAACAGCTATCATCTTATCCAGTGGCATGCCAGACTTTGTCCATTCTTCTTTAGTTACATGACCTTTTTTCAAAATATGAATAGTATCGGTCGATCTTTATACAAAAAATCGCGTACATAAATAAATAAACTCGATACGTCGTCCGTACATTCCTAACTTTGTAAGTCATCGTCACAATTTCGCTTTCATTGATTTCCTATCTAATCTTGCATAAATATTACCGCTCGGCTTGTCGATAGGATGATACACTTCCTTGTTTTCACTCGGCACTACATATGAAGGGAATTTAGACATGTCTATAGTAAGATAATGCTTGTTCGGCATCTGCATTTCGACACTGGAGATCTGAAATTCGACAGACATTTTTGGTTAGATCAAGTCGAACAATCAGTTGAGTTTTTGTACATTGAACAGTGTTTATGTGTATAATGCCATTGGCTCGAATTTTAGTTTATTTGAGAAAAAAATAATCGTTTTATATATTTTCTTACATATCAAAAAATGATTTTATATGAAAACTTTGATTAGAAGAAGCATACGTTCTTATATAACAATAATATTTAAGAATACACCTGTTTATAAGCGAATCCAGTGGATTTATTAAAAAATAAGCTTCTATTTTTTGATCACTCTTCCTTAATCTATTCTTAAAATGTTTCATTCAGAAGACAATGTTATGAATGAGCAAGAAAGCAGTTCAGTTCCTGCACAAGCATGTCTATGAAAGATTAAATATTCACACACCCATTTTTGAAATTTACTTCCATTAAAAGTTCTTGTTGTGCCAAAAACTATCTTGTAACAATACATTTGTATGTGCCATATATATATATATATATATATATATATATATATATATATATATATATATATATAATATTAGATGTACAAATTAATTCGGTGCCTTTTTAAAGAAAATTAAGTTTAAGGAAAAGTAGAATACATCCTAATCCTCAAAATATCCTTTATGATTTTATATAACTTTGCTCCAGAAGATATCAGATTTGAATCGATGGAGTCATAATTCATTTTCCGATCCCTTCTACTATTCTAGCATCTTTTTCATATCTTGTGGATCTCAACGCCTTCCGCCAAAACTGAACAAATCGTTTCATTGCTTCAGCAGTATTTTTATCAACTGAAATTACGAAAAGTATGCAAGGCTTAATATGCTGCTTTTCGGACGCCATCATGTTCACTACTGTTTTGTAAGGTTATGCCAACTGTTTGATCAGGATATATAGCGTTTTTAAATATTAAGGTTGGGACTCAAAATCCTAAGATAACAAGAAAATATTGTAATTTGAAACAGAGTTGATGATTGATTCAATTTAAAGACACCGAATTATCTATGCGCCTTTTATATATATATATATATATATATATATATATATATATATATATATATATGTATGTATGTATATATGTATATACATGTATGTATATATGTATATACATATAGATATGACATAATTAATCCCGATTACATTCGCAACACACGACTTCCTGAACTGCCTTATCGTCTAAATGCAGACATAAACAATATTTTTCTCATTGAGAACGATGAACGTGCGACAGATAAGTGTGTATACAAATATACGAAAAGTGCATATACGCGCCAGTCTTTGAACCTGGCCCTCATTATCGTCAGGTTTTATTTTATATTAATTAAACACATCGGCGATAACACTTCGACCTATTTCTTTGACTAATCCAGTTTAAACGTTATCAGTTTACGATTTTTCTAATAGTAAATATATTGCATTCGGGTCGATCGAGTCTAAGAATAGATCAATTAAGAAATATATAGTAAAGTTTTTATAATTTAGTACGAGACGTACAGTAAAACTGATTCGACTCTTTAATATAGGTTATGTTACGCCATGTGTAATTTTTTATACATATTTATATATATATATATATATATATATATATATATATATATATATATATATATATATGTATGTATGTTAATCCGTATATATATATATATATATATATATATATATATATATATATATATATATGTGCACATAAATTTATTTAGAAAATAAAATAATGAATAGAATACACTTTAAATTTAACCTCAAATATAGTACTGTAAAAATTAGAAAAATTAACTTATAATTAGATTCACAACACATCACGTTAAATGCCGCTCATTTAAAATTCTTTAAAATAAAAATCAGTTATTTTAACAATGAGAACTATAGAATATTTTAATATTACTATCAATAATTAATTAATCACTGATTGTTGAAAAACTTTCTTAATTTATTGATTACAACAAAACATAACATAAACAACGGAATTTTTATATATCAGTTGCTATAGCAGCGTCATGAGTATCTAGATATCTTAACAGAAAATTGAAATTAAACACAATTGATTTTATTCAATGGTTTGTTGTATCGAATCTTTGTATTAGGAACAGTAATTTTCTTCCCAACCAATATTATTTAAAGAAGTCTAATTTATTTTAATAAGTGATTAATAAATTACAGGTATCGTACTTTTTGTCTAATAGAATTTTTGTACATATAAAATAATCTGTATTCTAGGGTATATTTAATATTGAAGGTTTTTGGGGTTTTAAAGCAGATTCTTTTTAAATATCAGCGATTATAAATACAGATTATATTTTTAAAATGAACCAGTATGGCTCTGACACGGTGACCAATTTGATTTTCACAAATGAATTCTTTTCACGCCCACGAGACATAAAAAATCTTTCAGATCAAAAATGTTCAACAAATCATCATTGATTGATTTAATAATGTTAAAAATTTGAACACCGACACTATAATCCTCAGAGCATCAAAGTAGTGTGAAATCTAAAGTAAGTTTCGAACATTTTTCTAGTAAAAATTAAATGTTTTATCCGTGCAAGGTCTACTAATATTTTTTCGTATTAAACGAGGATCAAAATTTGAATAATTTCTTTTAACAGTTAAATATCTTCCTATCCATCAATTATCAGAATAATCAGTAATCAATCATTTAATATTTTAATCAATAAACAATTTGTGTGAAATGAAAATTCAGTCACAAACAAGAAATGAATTCTTTTTTCTCATCGAAAACTACAAAAAATATTTCTGATCAGAAATGTTTAATGAATAATTATTGATCATTTATTGAGTTTTTTTCGGTACATTGTACTCTTAAAATATTGGCATCGACAATCAAAGAACTATTTGTATATTTAAAATATTTGAAAATTAAAAATGTAATTTTCAAGAATATTTCATATTTTTTAATCGTAGAACTGTGTTCTAATCAACAAAAAAATTTATAAACCAGTATTTTTTTATTCTTTTATATACAACATGAAATACACTATGTATATATATATATATATATATATATATATATATATATATATATATATATATATATATACATGTAATTTAAATCTCTATCAGTTAAGAATATTGAACTGTATATAATTGGAATCAAACCGGATTACAGAAAATGGGGTTAAAACGTTATCATTAAATACGCTTATTAAATGTTTAATTACTAATTATGTCAGTAGTATCAAAAAATCGGATATGAATTTTTCGTAATTCATTATCTTCACTCAGTTACTGCCTGTCATCGTTTCATTACATATCTTAATCCATTCATATTGAGTCCAAAGTAGCTGCTTTAATTAGAAATTAGATAAACTAATTATGTATTAAAATATAAATGAATATATAGCCGGAAATTGATTGTATTTCAATAAAAATAATAAATGTACTTAGCCGATTGGGAGTGGATGAAAAAATACATAAATTTTCAGTCGTGCTGGTATATAAAATGCTGTTTTTCTTTTAATACATTTTAGATAAGTTTTGATATTTTATTTCGAATAGAGGCAAGAACGTCTGGAATTCATGTTTTAAAACCATTTAATTCTTATTTATCTTCATCGAGAGAATACGACTGGGAATATGCAGCTAGTAATTAGTTTACATCAGCGATTCCCAATCTTTTGAATGCATAGGACCCCCATATTAATCTGAAAAATGATTTGGAGAGGGTTGTGTTTCCCTGTCTGTACAGCCCGTTGTAATTCGACAAGGCTGTTCATAACTTAAAACATTTTTTGCACAAATTAATTTCTCGCAGACCCCTCAGATGTCACTCGCGGACTCCTGGATGGGGGAGGAATCCTCGGACCACAGATTGGGAATCACTGTTTTAGATCTCAAATAAACCCGTATCGAATTGATGTGTCTTAATCAGGTGTACAATTATCATCACGGGCACAAAAGAAAAAAAACTGAAAACGATCTCACCTGTTCGTTCTTATCGAGTATCATCTTCGACGTAAGATAGAGTGTATTCTGCACGGACGGCGAAAAGATCCCCTTGTCAGGCGGTCCCGCGAACTTGTCGAGTATGCAGTCCTTGACCTGATCCCACGTGTTATCGAAATCGACGCCCGACGCCGACGAGAACTCCCACATGGCCATGACGACCGTACTGAAGATCCGGTCGTTCGCGTCCGGCAGCGTCCTGTACTCGTCCTGAACGAAATCCGTGAACGACGACATCGTCGTCTTCAGCACGCGCAGTCCTCGGAGACCGCCGATTATTTTCGGTGACTCTAAAGTGCACGACAATTCTACGTTTTAAACTTCAATATGTATTGGCTTGTGAATGTGTTCGCACCGGATCCATAAATATTTGCATGTACTTTTTTATATGTATAAAAAATAGCGTGTCACAAATTCTAAATTGATAACTGTTTAGATCGTCTCTTTTCTTTTGTCTGTGTGTAAATAACACACGATTAGAACGATAAGTTTTTTTTATATAAAAACATCTATAAACTGGTGTAAATCGGTTCGTATATCATTGGACAGTGTTGATGTACCCGAATTATTTTCAAAACTAAAAAATAATCAGTTCATTCACATATTTGTACGCGTGTTCTTGCGACGACACCGATCAATTATAATCACATAACTTATTTTTCTTCTCAATTTCATTCAAATTACAATAACTATCCTCACAAATGAATTATTTGGCGTGAAAATCAGTTCTGTGCCTTTGAATTAAACCAATCATAATCATGTTTTAAATTAAAATATTTTCTAGTCGTTCTACGACTTTGAAGTTCCGACCTTAACACTTAAAAAACACTATATGTCTGGCCAAACAGATGGTATAACCTCACAAAACAATAGTCAACAGGAGAGTGTCCGAAAAGCAGCATATTAGGTATTGCATACTTTTCGAATTTCTTTTGAAAAAAAATGTTACCGAAGCCACGAGAATGATTTTTTCAGCTTTTGTGATGCATAAAACATGCAAAAAATGCTAAAATAGTGGAAGTGATTCGAAAATGCATTACGATTTTATCAACTCAAAGAAACCATCTCTTTTCAACAAACTATTCGCCAATTATGCGTCAGAGGGAAAAAGTTACACAACATAATGAAGGATATTTGAAATGTATTCAATTTTTCCTTAAATAAACATTCAATTTCTATAAAAAAAAGGCACCAAATTAATCTGTAGACATAATACATCCTACAGAGTCAGAAAAAGTTTCTTATCAAACTGTTTTCCCTTATTTATAATCTATTTCATTCCTATGTACTTGGATTTGAAATGACTGTTTTGTTCCTCGAGGTCGTTCTTTATTTTTGTTTCTCCATTACCAGTACCCATCTGAAGATGTCGAAAAACGAAACCGGTAATAGAAAAACGAAAACAAATAGAATTCGCCTCAATGGAAAAATAAAAAAATTTGTTATTGTTTAATTTTGATCCTCTTCTTCACATTTCAGTGATAATTCTATCATTTTTAAACCATGTAAACTTATAAAAATCATTTTATACCGGGAATCCATATACTAAAGATAATATTTGTTTTCAAATATTTAAAAATTTAACCACAAAGAGGGAACAAATCATTTTTTTCACATATTTGAGGTATTTGGTCGTCTTTTTGTTTATAATCATAATGTTGCTGGCCGTATCTGGGGGTACAGGACCCCGACAACAACCTTTTGCGTTCATTAATGTCGACTTGATTATTGTTGCTGTCCCTCTCAAATAGTGACATCAGGGAAAAGTTCCAAGAAACCGAACACAAATCATTAAAAACCTATTCCAAATAAAATCACGTCCTACCGAAACTAGACAATCGTTAAGTATTCTTTAATTAACTGTTATCAAACAGAATGATTTTTAAAAACAGTTTAGTGGTTAATTCAACTATAATTATTGCTAGAATACGAAATAGTTCCCTTAATGATTCTGTTTATCTTTTACCTTGAATTATTGTTGTATTATCACCGCGTTTCTATATAATTTATAGTTTTTTTTCCAGTGAATTGTAAACCTTTGTCATTGAAATACAGTGAATGGTACAAGTAAGTCTTGACGTAAAAGTTAAAATAATAAAATGTGTAGATAAACGAAACGACAGCTCATTTTTTATTGTAGTGAGAAGAAAAGTTCAGAGAAGAGACGGAGTCGATCTGTCGGTATGTAATTATCAGAAATCGTATTTCACAGAACGTAGATTTCTGCCCTGTAAAATAGTATGACAGAACTGTTTTATTATCGCAAATTAATTATTTTTTCACACCTCAAACCACAAAAGGAACTCTGACCGTTCTAAAAATCATTTTTAAATATTTTTTACACACATTTCGATGACAACTCAATCATCTTTAAAGCGTCAAGGTGGGACAAAATCTCCCTTTTTTATTTTTAACACTATTAAGTTTCCTGAAAAGAACCCTATTTTGATTATTTGGAACAAATTACGTGATGATTTAGAACAAACTACGAAACATTACTGAAAATAATTGCTAAGAAGGGGTTCGTACGGTTCAAAAAAATATCGATAAAGTGCGTTGTTACCATGAAAAATCACATTTGAATCCTTTAATTTGTCAATAATGAACGTCTTACAGATTTTGCCAGAGCTCATACTCAAAAATTGTTATTATTTAGATATGAAGAAGACAATATTCTATCATTCTGATAAAGGAAAGTCTATATTAAATAACATACTCATCTATTTACTTTCACAAAAAATGAGTATCTAATGAGTATCTCCAAGGCGAAGAGAAATCAATGGTTTTTCCACACCTTGATATTTTTAGCCACAAAAAGTATGTGGTTTAAAGGATGAAAAACGAATTCATTTGTGATTGTAATTCATTTTCGATTTACAAAATGTTATTGAAGACGGCGACGATTCCTATATTTAAATTTAAACGATCGAATCGTTACCGAATTTCCGAAAACAGTTACAAAATATCCATGGATCCGAATACACTAGAACAGACTGTTATTTAACACATACCATTTCGTTTCTGCGACACCGTGCAGAACCGGATCGCCGTCGGTGAAAAAATGAACGCGTGGTTGTGGTTCCTGCCATTCGCCTGCAGTCTCTCCCACGGGTACTCCTCGATATTGACAGACACCTCGACGACGTGCGGATACAGATACAGGAAATGACTGCACGTCAACAGTCCGAACTCTTCGGGTGTCTTGATACCGTGCTTCTTCGCCAGCACGCACACGGTATTCCTCTGTGTATCGGTCGCGATGATGTCCTTGTTGTCGCCTTCGAGGTAATCCTTCTGCGTCGATAATCTCAAATGCGTGTCGACCTCGAACTCACGGATCGTGTGGTAAGAGCCTTCGCGGTGCACGTGCAAGAGTTTGATGTGATTCTTGCCGTAACCGTATTTTCCGAATTCGTATTGGTCGCGGCCGACGAAATCGAGACTGCCGGTAGACACTTGCGAGGGTGTGGCGGACGTCGACGATATTTTCGTTGGTTTCGGTGCCGATGCAGAGCTCGTGTTGATTTTACGAACGCCGAGGATTCTGAAAAGTGACCGGTATTTGAGTACTTCATCTATAAATTGGACGTTCATTTTCGATTAAATTTTTTAAATTCACTTTCACAAACGAATTGTTTTCTCATCCGCAAGCAAAAACATTTTTCTGTACTGAAATATGTTCAAAAAAATCATTTTTCAAATTTCATCATTTTTTGATTATTTCGTAATAATAACAGTCATCTAAAACGACCAATAATGATTTATTGAACATTTATGAACAGAAAGAAAGTATGTGGCTTGTGGAGTAAAATGGCACTTTCATTGAAAAAACATAAGGTCGGAATTCATAAAACAAAAATCGTAATTATTTTCCTACCAACCTAATAAAAATACAGAAATTGGCCAGAATATAACCATTTGTTTCTATATCACATTCAACTGTAATTTTTGATGACTCAGTGATTGATAAATTCGAGTTATAGTTTCTTTCAATTTAACCTTTTATTTACTGAATTCAATGAAATACAAGAAGTTTTTTCTACACACTAACACTCTAAGGATGATGGCGTGACCATTGAAAAGCGTTTAAGCAACAGTCAAAAATAATTTACAATAATTTATTGAATATTTTTGATCAAAAAAATATTTGTTTGGTTCGTGGGGTTAACGAAGAGTTCACTTCGAATGTAAAAAGTAGAACAATACAATTTTTATTATGAAAAATAATAACATTCGGAAACGAATATTTTTTAACGGAAAAAAATATAAATTTTACAGTAGTTTTTTTATTTATGACTTAAAAGTCCCGTGAGGTGAATAATGAAGAATCGATTATTTCATATAATTTTTTTGTTCACATGACTTGTAAGTCCTAATAGTTCGCAAATGGTTAAACTAATGCTTATCTTCTCCAAACATTTTCTATTTTATTTCTAATTTATCTGTATCTTCATTTTCGATCAATTATTGAACATTTTGATAAAGAAATAAAGTGCTGCTTTAGGTAGATAGTTCATTTATGAAAAGAAATGTTAAATACTAATTTATTAAAGTTTTTTAAATTATATATATATATATATAGATATATAATTATAAAAAGATAAAGATAAAAGTAACTGAAGATATTCATATATGTTGAAAGCACGTTTTTAAATGAAAAACATGAACTAGCATTCACGATAAAAAAAAACTATTATGTACTTCTTTTAAAACATTCCATTTTATAGCCTTTTAATCTACGGAACATGACACGAAATTACTTTGCTTCTTATATACACAAAGATATAGTTTTTTCATTGAGAAATTGTTTGTGGAAAGGTAAAAACAGTTACAGTTAATCTCCTGGAAAAAATATAATTTTTTTTGCTTATATTTAATTTGATTCTAAATATTACTCACATACACACACACATCTATATATATATATATATATATATATATGTGTGTGTGTGTGTGTGTGTTTGAATGTGTTCTGTTTGAAAAGATAGTCATCGAAATACATAAAAGAGACAATAAAAAATGACCAATAATTAATAATTAAATATTTGTTATCAGATAAAGTTTATGTGATTTGAGAAAATTAAAGTTAATTTCTGAAAATTCATTTGTGGTAGCGAATTTAAGCACATTCACAAAAAATATAACTGTAATGCGCGATAATAACTCAAAAGTCAGCACGAATCTTAGTGAAGAACAAAAATATCGACCTTAAAGAAGATAACATCAATTCAAATACATTTAATTTCAAAGAAATAAAAACAAACTCGCACAGTTACCCGTTTGTATTTGTTTTTTCGGACATTTTTATTATGAACGATTTTCTTAGAAGCCAATTCTTCACTAGTCACTCGCAATCATTTTCGATTCATTGAACAGTTTTGACCAGGATTTTTATTTGTGATCCGTGTGATGAAAAAAGAATACATTTGTGTAAATGAACGATATTTCATTTTTAGATTTGTGTCAGATATTTGGAACAGATTTGAAATTTAGTTCTAATCAGAGCTTTCGACACAAATCTTGACTAAATCCACTTTCACAAATTATTTTTTCTGCCGGTCCACGAATCGTAAATGATTTCGGTTCGAATATATTTAATAAATGATTATAGATCATTTTCGATTCTCGCTTATAAGCATTTCAATTGTGATTTCATCATTTTGAAAACACCAATTTATCATACTTTTTGTAGTTTATGAGTCGAAAGTAAATTTGTTTGTAAAACCGGTAACATTTGATAACATTTTATATTTTTATATGAAATTCGGCTAAGAGTTCACAAAAAAAGTATTTGGTTTTTCTGTGAAATGCTGAACAGAAAAGCTACCTGAAGGTCTCTATTTACAAAAAAAAGACGCACACAGAAAAAACGATTAGAAAAATCAAAGACTCACTTATCGTTATAAGACCAACCGCTCATTGTTGTAGTGTCGTGTCGTCCTACACAAGAACACTGAAGAGACAAACCGACTTGATGACACTTCGTCGAGGTACACTGAAAATTCGTATACTAATTTCATACGGAATACCGTTTGTATTATATACTGAACCCTAGTTTTAGTCACATGATGAAAACATGAACGTATTTTCGACCTTGTAACCCCGTCGTCAAATCTACACACTACATTCAGCCTGTGTCTTATCTGTCGGCTCCCAGAAGTGGGGTCACAGTTTTTCGGACAAAATAAAAGTACTGAACGTCATGAAAAATATCGATTTGATATCGTTTCAGAGATCATCAAACTGGAAAGATAGTATTTATTTTTTTAAAAAAAATAAATAGTCCACACGCACGCCCATGTCACATATATATATATATATATATATATATATATATATATATATATATATATATATATATATATATATGTATATATATATAAACATATTTTTTGGATAAGGATGGAATGTCAAAACATTTTTTCGTTTCAAAGATTATTTTTTCTTTAATTCCGTTTAATCCTTTCGTTTATAATTCTAATCATCTGAAAATGTGATAAATATAAATAGCAGTTGCTACGTTCAGATATTCTTTTATTAAACATCCGTTTCTTAATTCAGTGTTCAGCAACTGTAACACCGGATGATTTTTGTTATTAATTCAAATATTTGTATACAAATACTTTTTTAATTTCAAAACGAATCGTTTTCATAAAATTGATTAAAGTCAAACCTAATATTTGTATGTAATAAAACATTTTTTTTCTAATTGACAGTGATTTTATATATTTTGAAATTCATAAAAGTAATTGTAAAAACTTGATATTTATAAATATTCGAATCAAATTCAATAGTTTCATAAATTTATTTGAAATTATACTCTAAAATTCTTCGTGAAAATCTAACTTCATTTTAAATTAAAAGTGAATGTGTGTGCTAAAAAGAACAACCAGAACACTATTCCAATTGATCGGAGAAAATTAAAAAAATATTTAAAGCTTTATATGTCAATAAAAGCTTGTGCTAATTAAATTTACAACTAAAATCTCACCATTTAACAAAAACTCATTTTGTTTATTGATTTCTTCTTTTATCTCTTTATTTTCTGATATAATTCTCTCATTCTTGCTATTAATTGTTACAGAATATTTTCCAAAAATCTCTTGAACATTTCTGATTCAAATATATTTTTATCGGATTTTAATTTTTCATTTAGATTTTGATTTCTGAATAATTTTCAATTCGCAACCTTGTGCCAGATACTTAAACATTCGTATTAAAAAGTAAATAACTTTCAATCGATTTTATGTCATTAGATGTTTTCGTTTTTAAATATTGAGTGTTGTTCACACATTATCAATATTTATGTTACATGAATCATTACAATTTGAATGTAAATATTTATTCGAAAATAATGAATCAGCTCAAGAAGGTACTGACTAAGGTACTGAAGATTTCAAATATAAATGAATCCAGATGAAAATTAATTTTATATTTGGACATCTTCCATTTAATAATGAACGCTTTTTTCTTGATTCCTTTTTTATCTCATTGTTTTGTCATATTGGTCTCCCGTTCTTTCTGTCAATTGATTTCAGAATATTTTCCAACACGTCACAATCGTTCTTAATTCAAATGTTTTATCGAATTTTAACTATGGTAATTTCAAATTTTTATTTAATGTTAATTGTACTTATTTTCAGTTTTCAATTTATAATCATATATATATTATTAAAAAAATCAGTTGATTTTCAATTTATAGCTATATTTATTTTTTGATATTAATACTTTTTTATGTTATCAATGATTGTACTACATAAGTATTCCAATTTAAATTTAAACGTTTACTCGAAAATAGTGAATCATATTAACAATAAAAATTAAAATCGAAAAATATTTAATTATTGTTTCATTTTAAATTTGTATACTTGGAATAAACGTTTATGACAATTAAATCTCTGATAACAAACAAAAGCTTTCTTATGTTTCTCTTGAACATATGCACATATTCTCTCTAATGCTATTATAAAATAAATTAAAAAGTATTTAAATAACACACTCATTTGTTTTTAATAATACTGAATTCCTGTTATTTTTTTAGAACGTTATCATTTTTTTAATACGATTCTACGATTTTGTAACGAACGCTCGTTTTATTGTTTAGATAAACATGAACAAACATTGTGAAATTACTGAAACGAAAAAAAAGTCTGTAAAGAAAACATCAAAGATAACCCATTTCGTGAAATATTTAAGAATGTGATAAATTTGTACAGGTCCCTTGAGCGATTTCACAGTAATATAAAATTTGAGGTCAGAGCATATATCGTCGATTGCGATAAAGAAAAAGTTTTAAAAAAATTATGAACACAATTGTGAAGCCGTTGTATTGTTGTGAATGTTTCGAGACGACGGTAAATTATATAATGTTTGTTTATAGAACAGTCTGCGAACACGTGTCCACTCGTTAGCGATAAATTAATTTAAAAATAAAATCTATTATACTTTCTATGGGAACCGTGCGGAGAAACAAAAAACATGCCGGATCGATGTTAGTACATAATTAGAATAACAACATGTCTAATCAATGTACGCTTTGATTGTTACTTTGTAATTAATGGTACAAATCTCGTTCCAGTTCGAACAGGATTTTCTGAACTAAGGATCGTGATCCCTGTTCGAGAGGTCGTTGTGTGTTCTGATATTGATAATCACATTTTTAACAAGAGCATCAATTAAGTAATGGTGCATGCACCACGCGCAACGGTCATATATGCGCATTAATGTTTTGTATTTCTACGATTTATTTTACACTCGAAATCATATCCGCCATATTACAACTGATATTCTTTCAGAATATTTTTTATGCTCTAATATCAATCGATTATAATAAGGTGACCTCACCTTTTATATAATACTAGTACATGAGCATACGATCTGATATTAAGATAAATATCAAGGTTGCTGTAATGTAAAACAATTTCAGTTGTTGGTTGGTAACCAGATCTGCGTTGTTCCTGTAACATCACGATGTGATCAGCTCTTGCTCGACTCAGTATTCTCATCCTGATCCATGTGTCACCGGTTACATTACCTGGCATCTAGTTCCATCATCTTCCACCTGCATGCACCAGCAAGCACATCCATTTAAAAATAGATCGAAGTAACCAAAATCATTACTTTCTTACAGTATCGTCAAATTAACTCTTTATTTACTGAATCAATTGAAACATTTGCAGAGCATTAAGTTACTGATAGATCTTCTGTACTCGAACACTTTCAGGATGATGGCAACGCCTTCTAAATGGTTATAGGTAACAAACAAAACTGATCATTAATTACTTATCAAACATTTTTGACCAGATTATTTTTATGAGAAAAAAAGTAATCTCTGAAAGTGACTTCACCGACAGTGCCAGAAAATATAATATATTAAACGTGCACATTTTGAAAAATACACAACCAGAAGAAATTAGCCAGAGATACACATTCTTGAATATTTGACGAAATTGGTCAGAATAGTATTAGTTGTTTATATATCATTATTAATTTTAACTTCTGATGATCTAGCAAAGTTCTTTTATAATTCTTTTTCAATTTAACGCTTTGTTTATTGAGTTGGGTAGTTATTTGAGGTTTCAGGGTGTGTTAACAAATAAGGCCATTAGCTGCCGACTGTCTTTATTGAATCAATCAAAATTCGAAAATGGAATAATACATTTTTATTATAGAAATGATTAATATTTGAAAATACGAAACCTAAAACAGAATTTTAAAAAAAATATAAATTTTAGCAGCTGTTTTTTTACTTCGGACAGAGATTAATTATTAATTATTTAACATCAATTTTTGTTTATAGTACTTGAAAGTCTAGACAGTATATATATATATATATATATATATATATATATATATATATATATATATATATATATATATATATAGGGTTAAACAAGTACCATATAATTTAAAATTGTATATTGTTAAAATGAGGTTCAGCAAATAAAATGTTATACGACGTACCCAAAGACATTTATATCAAACAAACAATAAGGATATTAAATCTTAAAATAAGATTTTCGTTGTAGTGTACTTATCTTGTAGAATAAACAATTATAAGTTTTTTTTAGTTAATCTCTAAGATTTCAATGTGTTTGCTTTGATTCTGATAAGTTTTCACGGATTTTTTTTTAATATAAATAATATACATTTTTTGGTGTGTGTTTAAATTCAGATTCATAAATGAATTCTTCGCTCAGTCCACAAATCGCAAATGTTTTTCTGATCAGAAATGTTCAATAAATGACAATAGTTCATTTTTGATTGTTGCTTATATGTATTTGGATGGTGATGCTATCATATACAGAGCACCAAGGTACAGAAAAATCTGATCGATAATAACTTATTGAAGATTTTTAACTAGAAAAATGTTTGTGGTCTGTGCGGTGACAAAAATCATTTGTAGAAAAGCCTGTTTGGTTTTATCTGTTACTTTAACATTTTGAGAATGATGAAATCGCCATGAAAATGCGAATAAGTTTTATCTTTCTATATTTTTAATCGAATTAATTTCTTTTTTAAAGTTCGTTTTATTATGCGGTGTATATATTGTTTGATTTTTTATATTTAAAAAAAAAATCGTTATGATTTTCAGGATGATTTGATAAGTCGTTGATTATTGTGTCGACGTAGTTGATTTTTATGAGTATTGCGTATTTTATTTAATATCGATTTTTGTTTATGGGTCTCGGAAAGTCCCGCCAATATTCTAGTTTATGCATTGTTGTTTGTCTGATTATTGCATAACGACATATGTGTGCTAAACTCTTAGAGTATGTAAAACATAGCATGGTTTAAGTGTTGTGAATTGTTAAGTTGGTAATAAAAATTATTTTCATTTGTAAAGTGTAGTAACATGGCGAGCACGTCAAGGTAAGCCAATTATTTTTGTGTATAAAAGTAACGCGTTTAAAACAATTTGATTATTGAAATTGTTCGTGTACTTTCGCTAACATTTTGTCTGCGTTTGCAAGGTTTGAAAGTAACAAAATATGTTGCTATGCACATCCAGATGCGCCTCTTATAGAAGATTACCGAGCGGGAGATCAAATTTGTTCAGAGTGCGGATTGGTTGTAGGTGACAGGTTCGTGTTTAATCGAAATTCGAAAATGTTTTCGTACGAACAATGATCTCTTTAGAGTTATAGATGTCGGATCTGAGTGGCGAACGTTCAGCAATGAGAAATCAGGTGTCGATCCTTCTCGTGTCGGCGGTCCAGAAAATCCTCTACTCAATGGGTCAGACTTATCGACGATGATAGGACCCGGGAGAGGCGACGCGTCGTTCGACGGTTTCGGCGTCGCGAAATATCAGAACCGGCGAACGATGACGAGCTCGGACAGAGCGTTGATAAACGCTTTCAAAGAAATAAACTCGATGGCCGACAGGATAAATCTGCCGAGAACGATCGTAGACAGAGCGAACAACCTGTTCAAGCAAGTGCACGACGGTAAAAACTTGAAAGGACGCTCGAACGATGCGATCGCGTCGGCCTGTCTGTACATAGCTTGTAGACAAGAAGGCGTGCCGCGTACTTTCAAAGAAATATGCGCGGTGAGTAAGATCAGTAAGAAAGAAATAGGACGATGTTTCAAATTGATTCTGAAAGCTCTCGAGACGTCCGTCGATCTGATCACGACCGGCGATTTCATGTCTCGGTTCTGTTCGAATCTCACGTTACCGAACATGGTACAGAGGGCGGCTACTCATATCGCACGCAGAGCGGTCGAAATGGATATCGTGCCCGGTCGATCGCCTATATCGGTCGCGGCGGCGGCTATCTACATGGCGTCGCAGGCCTCCGAAGAAAAACGTAGTCAGAAAGAAATCGGCGATATCGCCGGCGTCGCCGACGTCACTATACGGCAGTCTTACAAATTGATGTATCCTCACGCTATCAAATTGTTTCCGGAAGACTTCAAATTCATCACTCCGATCGAACAGTTACCTCAGATGTAGTCCTGCGATCGGACGGTCCGCGGGCGATACGTTTGTTTTATTCGTGCTTTTTTTCTAAATTCGGTCGTTTATTTCGATTGTACAAATATTTTTAGAAAGTATATATTGAATATTAATACTGAAAAGAGGCATTTATTATAGTTGTTTAAAGTACTGAAAATTTATTTCGAATGAACTAGTGTTTGTAGACTGTTCTCGATGAGGCTGAACGATGTTGATTAGGTACATATTATATATAGTTTTATATAATTTAATATTTTTTATTCCTGCAGAGTAACGTTAATATAATTTTTTTATCACAAATGTATTAAAGACAAGTGCAAAGTGCACATCACTCTAGTTAGGGTATCATGATTAATAAATTAGTTGAAAACAAATGATCTCTTTTAATAATAATAATAGAACACGGGCTAAACTCTGTATAAAGTGAAATAAATTGCAGTACAAGAGTTATTAATATATTTTTGATTATATATTAATAATCAGATTTTTTTCTAAAACTTGAAATTTATGGTTCTTAATATTGATAATCAATGAAACAAATCTCTTTACAAAACAACTTTTTTTACTTAAAATGTATTCAACTATACAAAAAACTATTGAAAATGAAAGATGATTCATTTTTAACTAATACTTTAAAAGTAAGTTGTTGATGGTGCAGAATAAATTATAATAAAAAGGTATACTATTTTGTATTAAAGCGTATTTATTAAATACATACAATTATAATAACGTATTGTCGTTTTACATATATATATGAGATAATTCCTGAATTCACACATCTTCCCAATCGGGATCATCGTCTTCGTCGCCTTCAGAAACGTCGTTTTCCGCACAGATCGACTTCGATGTCGAAGGCTTTTTCTCTCTTTCTTCGAGAGCTTTTTTAACAAACTCGTTGATGATTTCTCTAAAACGGTCCTCCATTCCTTGCGGCATCCATCCGTGTCTCTCGTGGTAAACTGCATCTGGCCCGAGGCCTGGTAACCTTGCCAGCATTTCTTGTATTTCATCAACGTGAATATCACAGTACTGAAATAAAACAGACAGTTAAATTTTTACCTCCGAAGAGTACTTTTGTAATTGAAATGTCATCTGTGTATGTACCTGATAAAACATTTGTCTTGTAGGCGGTATTGTCCCTGGTTTAAAAATATAAATATCTTCATTGTAGACTGCTTGTCTTTCACTAGTCTTTTGCGGTTCGTTAAATGTATTTTTATTGATCACTGCTGTTTTCGGTTTACTCGAGTGGCTACATTTATAAGGTAATAGATATTTACTATGACATCGTTTCGGAGTCACCAGCTTTCTCAAACTAACGTCCATTCGAAGTCTATAATCGAGCGTTTGGTATTTTCGGCTCGACGGATCCTTCCTCGGATCGTAACCGAATCGAACCCAAGTGACCCTCCAAGGACCGTTGACGAAATAATAAGCGACGATCGGTAAAATATACTTCATGTGTTCTAACCGGAATTTCGTAACGCACAAGAGCGCGTTTCGAGACCAAATAGGACGTTCTTCGAATAACTGAAAGCGTATTATGACTTACATTTTATATTTTGAATTCTTCGACGTCTCGCTCGATACAAACCTTCCGTACCGTATTAACGTACGTGTCGTGCAATAATCTAACTTTAACCAAATTCACAGCGTTTTTGCGAGGTTTATCGGGCAACTGTTTATCCGATATATTTGCAAAACAACCCCAAGCCGAGCGTCTTCTTCTCGTTCGACCGATGATATTCTGATACGAATGAGGATCTACTGCGTTTTCTTTACGGAACATGTACCCTTCGACCGTATCCATTCGGGAAAACGTCGCCGGCGGGAAAAAATAGGATATGTCTGTTTCACTAATATAACTCTTGTTATAGGTCTTTTCAAGAAAAATCTCTATTTTAATACGTACTCTAGCCAGGAAGCGTCGGGAAGTCCTTCGGGTAAAAGTTTACTGTAAAGATTTACGAGATCACCATTCGGCTTCGATTCAATCGGCAAAAACTGAAAATCACAGGGAACTATTCAATTTTATAGATTTAACTGTACGTCGCTTTACACGTACATGTAAATTTATAAACGGTATCGACGAAACCTAAAACTTTCACCGAAGATACTATATGCGTATCGTCTGAGTCTTTGGAAGTACTCGGTACGTTGATATCTTTTTTAATCTTCTTGATTCGTACTTTTAACAAAAATGCTGCCGCGTTGTGCCTATCTGCACAAGCGGGTTTACAGTACAAGTCGTTCGGTCGAAACCTTAATTCTAGACGTCGATTTGGAGTACAGCATGCCTGGTGGAGTTAGTAAACGGATATAAATACGCTTAAGTTTATGACATTTCTAACTTACTGTCGAGATATTCTCAATTCCTCCTAACGTATCTATCATTTTATCAACATTTTCAACCACTCCTGGATACTCAACAGCTATAAACCTTCTATTGAAATTATGTTCTACAGGCATTATTTATGGAATTTTAATTGTTTTCTAGATAAGTACATTTAATGGTAATGATTCAGTTTAAGGGCTTCTGTTAAAACGCACTTTAAAAATTCTAACTTTCAGCTAAATTGATTGTTTACAACATAAAAAGTGAGGTAATGGTTCAGTTTAAGGGATTTTGTTAAAGCGCACTTCGAAAATTCTAATTTTTTGTTAAATTGATTGATCACAATGTAAAACGTGATTTTAAGTCAGGGAGCAATGATTTTGCAATCAACAATATGAAAAACAATAAAAAAAAGTGCCCGAGTGAAATAAGTTGGGTAGCGCAAAAATGGCCTTTTTTATGTCACATACTGCCTTTTAATTGAACAAATACTGGTAAAAGTAGTAAATATTCACTTCGACAACATATTTTTCTAGATTTATAAGCGAAAAATTTCGCGAAAAAATCTTACTGGAACCAGGCATTCGTTTGACACGCGCTGTCATTATCCGCGCGGCAGGCCGCTCGAGCACTTTTCTTATTGTTTTTTAATATTGTTTATTGTAAAATGCTTGCTCCCCCGATTTAAAATCACGTTTTACACTGTAATCAATCAATTTAGCAAAAAATTAGAATTTTTAAAGTGCGTTTCAACGAAATCCCTTAAACTGAACCATTACCACATCGATTTCTCTCAGTTTGTTAACAGAATCATTAATGCAAAAGTTGTGTACGTTTCTAGAATCAAATAATATAAGAACTACAAAGCTTTACAATATCATATGTGAAAAATTATTTGATATGAAATTGATCGATGAAAGTTTTTCTATGGAAGAATTTTCTGTAATGCTAAGCTAGTATCAAAAAGCTTTTTATCGGTTAGTTGAGATTGTAAGAGAACTGACTTTTCAACTCAAATTCAGCCTGAATTAACTGCACATGATATTAAATCCGGATGGTCGAGGTATAAAAGAGAATTTATAGGTAGTAGAGGTTTCGGAAGTGTATTTAAATGTAAGAATTGATTTGTTGGTTCGGAATATGCTATTAAGAAAATTATTCTTGGTTCTGAAAACATTAAATCTGTAACAAGTCACTTGAATGAAGTGAAAACATTTGCTAGTCTAAATCATCCAAATATAGTACAATATAAAGCTGCTTGGATAGAACCTAAAAGAAAACCACATTATAATGTATCTAGTGGTATCCAGTTAAACGTAGCACCAGAACAACTAAAAGGCCATTGTGATGTTAAATTAAGTTCATGGACAATAATTAAATTAATAGACAAAAATAATAAAAATCACAAATGTATCGCACAGAAAGTATTTGTGTAAAATACACACATATGCATGTATTTTTCTTACAACGACATGTACAGTCTAGGAATAGTTTTACTAAATTAGAATCCTTCACTACAAATATGGAACGTGTTCAACAAATAAATGAGTTACGATGTGGTCGACTACCTGCACATGTTTCTATTGAACATCCAAGCATAGCTCGTATAATTGGTCAGCTAATAATAAAAAATCCTAGGCTTAGACTAAACGTTGATTAAGTTTTATCGATATTAACTACAAAGTATGAAGTTAGAATTAAGATATTACAACAGACAATTCTAAAAAATGAGACAAATCAAAATTAAAAGATAAATTAAGGTCAATGGGCTGATACATACTAAATTAATTAAATAAATTATATTTTGTATGTAACTATAAATGTTTTTGTAAAATTTAATTTTTATTATTCTACTTCCTTTATTTTAAAGTATCTATGTGTCCAATCAACTTAACCATTTATATATATATATATATATATATATATATCTAATATAGAGGTCCTAAAAAATTCTATAAAATTCTAATTTGGTACTAGGTGCTATTTTATGATCGACAAATGTAAATTTGAAACGAAATATAAAACTTCTTATTTAAATATGAATATTATTGTGCCAATTTGAAAATATGGGGGATATCTCTACAACAACTATTAAAAAACATTCTCTAAAACATTCCCTGTTTCAAAGATTATTCTTTTGAAATTTTATTCAAAACAGGGGACAGAACTTCACCAGCACAAATTTTGAAAGACAATAATGAAATAAGCAACATTGAAATTTCTATACTTTAATACACAATAGTTAAGAATAAATTTGAATAATCTACATATCTATGTACTATAACTTAAATATCTAAAAGTTTTAAACACAGCTCTTAAGAAAAGTTATTTGAATATAAAAATCACAATATATACGAATACTGAAAAAATTTTTTACATTTTTTTTAAATCTCCCGCCTGTAAAAGCTTTAATAAAGTAATCTGCAACCCAGCACCATTACAAATTACGAACTTTTGTTTCAGTTGGGTTTTGAATTTTGTAGTGTTGTGTTTGTATGGAAAAAAAACATGAAAAAAGACGACAGTGGAGAAAAAGGTAGGAATAATTAATAAATTATATGCCTATCATCATTTTTATGATAAAAAATTTCCTTTAAGTTATGTTAATAATTAGGTAACTTATTTTTTTGTCAACCTTTATTGTGGTTAATGTATTAACATTTTGTTTTACTAATTCGTCTTATTTATCATCATGTTTTGTTTTATTTCTGGTCATAATTTGTTTTTAAAGAATTTAACAACGTTAAAATCCATTTTAATTGCATTGGCGGACTTCTTCAAGTCTCATAATCAGAAACATATATTATGTAATTAATATTAATCTTTCACCTGAAGGGACCTGTCTGAAATAAAGAAAAATGTTCTAAAATTTACGAATAATATGACAAAGTTATTTAATAAACGTAAAACAATCGATTTCAGCTCTTAGTTTAATTATTTTTTATTTAAGACAATCGAATTTTTTTTATTATTTACACGGCTGATATTCGACCTTTGAAAACGTATTCGAACAATTGTAGAAACAGCATCTCGTCTACGACGAACGACATTTCATAAAACTGTAGGAAAAAATAAATACAAACTTCTCAAACATGATACATGTTTTAATAATAATATTTAACAAAAATCACTGTATAAAATATAAATACATCATTTGCATTGGTACAAATTACAATTTTACATTTTTTCTCTCTCGATATTACATTCGTTACGATAATATTTAACAGTTATCTATATTTATACATTTATAAATTAATTACGTAGTTTTACTGACGGTCGTGATCTATTTCTTCCTGCTCGGCCCGGATACGTCCGTTCTGTTTCTTCTCACCGGAACGTTAGAGCAATATTCGTGGGGTTGATCGCAGTGCATCAGGCATTGGTGCTGGTAACTGACCGCGCTCGCGTGGCCCGATCGACCTGAAGTTAACGGCTGACCTTCCTCCCATTCGTTTTTAGTCGGATCGTATACTTCTACTATCGATAGAAATGCATGCCCGTCGTATCCTCCTGAAAAATAAAGTTTTTAAAAAAACCGTGCAGATGTCTGTGTTGATTTTTTTATACAATACATATGAATTTTAATACAAACAGACTTGTTACTCAAAGAACTTGTTATTCACTTACAAGGAATTCCGTACAAGAGATTCTTTTTTATTTAAAATGGCTTTTTGAAAACAGCTATTTTCTTTTAAAATGTTTTTTTTTCTCTTTTAATGGAATACAATTAAAAGGCATTACTATGATTATGTTAAAAAGCCATTAAGTTGAAAATGAAAACGAACTGTTTTAATCATTAAAGTTTCTTATGCGCTATGAAAAAACGTACAGAGTTGATAAATAAAAGAGTTAAAACAATATTAGCTTTAAAAGCATATAGCCAATTCATAGTAGGAGAAAATGCCTTTCATTTTATCCTATGACTTGCAAATATGAGCGACTCATCGACATGAATAATAAAAAAGGCGGATGACAACAATGTAAACATTTTTAATCTCAATGGATTATTTAAAATAATCCTTTTGAGATTAAAAATATTTGCTTTCTGCTTTGCAACGATAAAAATTAGAAGACAGAATACATAGAACTAAAAAAGAACTGTTTTTTTCCACAACTCATCAATTATTTTTATCTAATCTACACAATTATTTATTATGATACGTTCATGACTAGTATTAGTGTTTTTTTTTCGACACACTTACCCATTGCATATAGTTTTCCGTCTAATACTGAAACACTTAGAGCACTCCTCGCTATTCTGATACTGGCGACGAACTCCCACGTGTCCTTCTCCGTATCGTATTTTTCGACCGTGCAGAGTTGTCGGGTTCCATCGTAACCGCCGACCACATAAACATATTGATTTATCGCCGCAACGCCGGCTCCACTTCTCATCGTTTGCATCGAACTTATCATTGTCCATTCGTCGTTTTCGGGATGGTAACATTCGCCCGTGTTTAGTCTGTTGATGCCGTCGAAACCGCCGATCGCATAGAGAAGTCGATTCACAACAGCTACGCCGACACCTAATCGTTTCGTGTGCATCGGTTTCACGTTAGTCCATCTGTCCTCTTCCGGATCGTAACTGGAAACGAACAGAAACATAAACTCCGTTCATTCAAATATCGGTCGCTTAAATGTTAAAGAATATCAATCAGAAGAGAAACTTACAATTCTACTGAATTGTGGTATTCCGTTCCGGCGCTTCCTCCGACCGCGTAGAGTAAACCGTCCATGACAGCGACCCCGACTCGATTTCTCGGCACTGACATAGGACTACAAGGTCTCCATTGGTCTTGAAGCGGGTTGTACTTATCTACCCAGTCGGAATCATAGCTACTGCCGGGCGAATTATTTCTTCCTCCGACGGCGTAAAACATGCCCTGAAAATCGAATAAAGCTCGTTCACAACGACCGACAATCGAATGAGACGCCGAAACAATTACCTTTAAAAAGGCACCTCCCAATCCAGATCTAGGTATTGTTAATTTTCCTAGAGTAGTCCACGTTTTGTCATCGACATTGTAACCTTCTAAAATATTTAATGAATGTTTTAAATAGCCGCCGGCTATGTAGATTACCCTAGGCGTGTTCGGAATTCTTTCTTTTACTATCGGCTTTTTGTGTAAAGTTAAATCCTGGAAAAATGAAAATTCAAGTTTCATTCGGAAACTCGTGACAACTGCGGATTCCAAGACAAATTCTGTGCAAGTTCACCTTAAAAATTTGCGCCAGATACTCTCTGCAGGCTGGAACTTTTTTCAGCACGTCGCAGTTCTTCATCTGGTCCTGTAGGAAGTTCGGCGTGAGGAACTGACACCGGACGGCATACAAAATATGTTGCATTTTCGGATTCCTGTTCTCTTCGTCGTACTTGACCCATTTAAGAACCGCGTTATACACTTCTTTCTCTTCTTGAACGTTCAGTTCGTCTTTTCGTATAAGCGAAATCAACTGAATGGCACTGAGTTGAAGAAACTCCTCTTCCTGACAAATCTACAATCGAATCTTTCTCATTAGCATTCAAACATTCTCCGGACATTTTCTAGTGATGAAAGTCCACTTTTTTACCTGCGTGAAATGCCTTTCTATAAACTGATTGGCTTTCTGCTTGAGATCGTTACAGCCGTGCTGTTCGGCGAAATTCGCAATGCCTATCGCGTTCGCCGGATCGAGCTGTCTCTCCAAAAAAGCGCAACACGCTTCTATCACATTTGAAATCTGCAACGAGTCCGTTCTGTCAATACGTATTTACAGTATTCAGTGTGTTTAATAATCGTTACGAACCTGGAACATAGTGGCGGCGGGTAAAAGTTGGCACACGGTCACTTCCGTGACCCTTATCTGTCCCGTGTACATGAAACCGACAAGTTTCGCCATCATCGTCGGACACACACCCTGCAGTTTCACTCTGGACATTTCGGATTCTTTTAATCCGCCGGTAAACATAGCCTGTGTATAAGGGTTCAGTGATCGAGTTAGATTTGCACGATGGAATTATTTACTTTCGAGGCTACTTTTATTTCAATGAGTTTTATTACCTTAAAATATGGACTAGCAGCCGCAAGGACAACTTTATGCGCATGAAACAGTTCGTTTCCAACCTCCAAGATCACATCGGTTAACATGTGATGACTTCTCATCATGTACATCATCTGCAAACAAGTATTCACGTTTTTAACACTGGTTTTAATCGTATTTAAAAAATAATAACTGAGAAAATAGATCGTTTGAATCTTGCTTCATAATCAAAAATGTCTTGTGTGGTGACAAACAGCTTCACATATTTCAGTTCTTGTAAAATTGTGTAAAAATTCCGCAACTCATTGAGTTTTTACATTATATTTAGAATTTTTCCTGAGTACTTTTTCTTTGTAAACAATTAAATGATAAAAATGTCGAGAAGAAAACAAATTTCAAAACTTAAACAATTTAAATACAAGTAAATAAAAGGAAAACTTAAAAGAGTTTTGTTTAAAGTTCATTAGGAAATATTTTAGAGTATAGTTTCATCCTTTTCGAAGTGTTTTTGATAATAGTGGAAAATCTAAAATAGGTTAGTTTAAATTTCTAAACATCTTTAAAGTTAAGCTTGATCAATTGGATTCTCGATATTTGAGACCGTTTCAATTGCATGTAAATTCTAAACACCAATTCTGAAGTTACATCAGACTAACTTAGAAGGATAATTTGATCTCTCTTAGGGATTGGTGCCCGAATGAGTCAACAAGTCTCTTTTTAACGTGCGATCAAAACAAACTCATGATTATTATGATGTGCATCGACCTTGTTCCAAAGCACTGAATTATAACTGAACGATTAATTATAAAATGTACGTAGAACTACAAAAGACATCATTGCATACATAATTGAAACTTAAATAATTTAAAAACACATTTTAAAATACTAATTATGCAATGCGTCCTGACATAGTTTCATGTACTCATGGTTTATTCATGGAATGAATTGGGTGAGGCACTGATGTTGTGTGCCGATTTTATTAACATTTATTATTATTGTTACGGATAGTCATTTTTGTAAAATACACATCATAAAATTTACTTCCATGAAGTTATTTTTTCTGTTACACAAATAGCTATTCATTAAATTATCTGCACAGAGGTTGGGTTTTCTTTTTTAAAAAAACGTAATACATTTTTTATTCAAAAAATCTCTAGTCAAAACATTTAAAAATGAAAATAAAATTAATTTTTGTATATTTTCCGGTACATTAACGCCACGAACAACAGTCAAAAATGATCAGTGATCAATTATGGAACATGATTGGAAAATATTTGAGATTTGTATTTTTTTTTTAACATTCAACTGTAATTGAATATAAACTCTACTTGTGTTTTGAAGATTACAGCACTACTTCTAAATGCATTTCCGCATTCAAAATAGACAATGATCAATCATTGTACATTTTTATAAAAAAAAAAACGTTTGTCGAATGATTTATAAAAACAAAAATGCTGTTTATTTGTCGCGTAGTGTTCAATACGTTTGAATATATTGAATGTCGACATTGCAGTCGTCAATATGACGTTCAATACAATGGACTCTGGCCATTCAAAATATAAATGTTTTACAGTAAAAAAGATCAGGTAAGGTCAGTTTTTATCAATGTAAGATAATGTGTATTATACTTTGTATAAATTAAATTACGTTGAGTTTTTTTTGGCCACATTTTCTATTATTTTCGTTTAAAAGAATAAACATTAGTCGATCAAAATGAAAAAAATATACATTACCTGCCTAAAAAGATTTATATTACAGACCATTAAGTTTATTGTCTATTTAATAATTTATTATCGAGTAAATATAGTTAAGAATTTTATTATATTTAAGATTGTAGTTTTTTTTATCGTTTTTATGGATTTTATTGAAACGATTTTTCACTCAGTGCACAAACTATAAAATATTTCTGATCAAAAATGTTCGATAATTGATTAGGACGATTTTTGATTCTTGATTATGCAATACCTTCATTCTCAAGCTTAGAGAATGATTGCATCCCTATCGAAATTATTTTATTTTGGAGATTAATGTAAAATTCAATTGTGAAAATGAATTCAGGTGAAAGATCTAAACTTTATTGTGACTTTTAAAGCAAGTTGCTACAACTGATTTTTGGGGTATTCCTGGTTGTAGATATTAAATTCTTAGATATGGTGGATGCTATTGACTTTAATTGTCGACTCATCCTTAACCCTCAAATATTTGTCCATCAAAAGATAACTTAAGAGTTGAATCTACTGTAGCAGAATGATCCTAAAGAGAAGAATACAATAATGGGATCTGATTGGGATCTAGAACTGGTCTTTTCGTACCGTACTGGTAGTGTAGAAAGGAAAAAGAAAGCAGTTTTCTTTTTAAACTACACTCTTTTTTGTTTTATTTCAAAATTTATTTTCTTCGAATAAAAAAATATTTATTATTTACTATTGACAATTTTCATACTTGAAAACATTTTTAATCAGGTGAAATCATTTTTTTCATATCAAATTTCTTTAACTCAGCAATTTTTCAAAAACAGTCAACATTTTTCTACGCGTTTTTACATAGATTGTGGATTTTTTTAATGAACATTTTATTTCATAGTTTTTTTTTTCTAAAATAAATGGTTTTCTAAAATCATTTTCAAACAACTGATTCATTTAAAATAGGAGTAAGCATTGATTTAAATTGCATATATTATTGCATATATTATTGCATATATTACATTTAATTGCATATACAGTATTGATTACTGACGAATGCAAAGCGTTTCGCTAGAACCAGTGATTTATAATAATTATATGGAACATCCTTGACCAGTTAAAGAGACTTGCCAAGAAAACAGACACTACTTGAAAGAAAACGAATACTGAATACAAATTAAACAGTTGAAAAAAAATCACTGTATTACGCAGAAAGAAAAAAAACAACATTTCGAACGACTGTTATTTACAAACATCCGTTTGAACCGGATCAAATAAATCACCGACCGTCTCTGTTCAATTGGTATTCCGGTCGAAATCCTTAAACATATTAGAAATGCATACCGTGCGTCGACGGTCGACATACCTTCATGGCTTCTTTGAGATAATCGGCCATGCAGAACGTCATGTCGCCCAGGTCGCTCATTTTGGTCGCGTCTTGCCACGACGAGGACGTCGTATCCGGTTCCATCTTGTTCAATCCTTTATTGCCGCCGCACTCTTTACTGCACTGGTAAAAACATTTCCCTTTCGATAATCCTTCCATAGAATCGTTGCTGTAATCTTCCCCACCATCCATCTGCGACTGTGACAACAAACGAAACAGAACATCAATTTAAAATGACTTGTCATTCTTGCTATATTGTTTTATTAGTGTACAGTAAACCGCCGGTATTTGTTCAACGAATGAAAGATGACTATGACGTTTTTATCAATCATACTTACAGTATTGATATCTGTAAGGGAATTCGTGTGTGTTTTTTTATCTTTTAAGGTGTGTGCGAGAGCATGAATGTGTGAGAGTATGAATGTGTGTGCACATAAACATCGATGACTGGCGAAATGTGGAAATATTAATCATTAAATTATATTTTCACAAAATAATTCTTTTTTCGTCCTCCGTGAACCATAAGAAAAGTTTCTGATCAAAATTGTTCAATAAATGATTATCGATCGTCTTCGATTGTTGTTTAAGTTAATCCGTGGAGTGTCAAAGCAGAGAAAAAGTTAAATTGGAAGTTTTAACTGAAAAACTAATACGAAAAGACCAGATCTTTACTGATATTTATTTTTATTAGGTGTAAAAGTTAATTCCGTGCTTGTAAATAGAATCAGTCATAACTCTGTTTTGAATTAAAATATCTTCTTATAGTTTTAGAATCTTAAAGTGCCAATCTTAACATTTAAAAACATCGTGGTCAAGCAGTTAGTGTAACCTCACAAAACAGAAGTGTAGTTATCTAAAAAAATATGTTCTGAAATTCAAAGCAGCGAATTAAAAATAGATCGATTTAAAATTCGCCTGTCAGATTCATTTTTGAACATTAACTTGTTTTTTTTAAAAAAAATAATTAAATCGCGTATATTTTTATCTGTAAACAGAAAAACTAATGATCCTATGTATCGGGAATATCACAGAGCTCCCAATATAATTTTGATATCACTGGCAAAGTGTTATGAAATTATCTCTCGATTACTCAAAAAAAATTTTTACTGTGTAATAAAAGTGTCAGATCTCGTCGGATCGAATGGTACCTTTTTTAGATATCATATTTCATAGATTAACTGATTTTCTTATCAGTTCTTGATTGGTATTTATCCTGGACTAAATAAGATCGTTTATTTTTTTTTATACAAGCATCAGGCTTTCTAACTCAACTGACTTTAATTACAGCTGCCCATTTAAAAATCGAAAAAAAGGAGAATTTATTAATCGTTCTAGTTATAAATCCAGATACTATGGCTAGTCATTTTCAGAAATGTATTTTTCATTCTTCTTCACAAACTAGCACTTTGGGGATGATAGAATCAGCATCGAAATGCGAATAAGCAATAATCAAAAACGATCAATAATCAATTATTATACAGTTTTCATCGTGGTTGAGTGAAAAACTCATTTATGAAGTGAATTTCGCTACAGTTACAAAACTAATGTGTCAAGCATTGCTTTAAAAACAGTATCTAAAGACTTATTCCCTGCTGGTACATTTTAAAAAATATACTGGCTTATAAAATAGCCATTAAATATAAAGGCTGTCATAAAAACAGTAAACAAAAAGAAGATTCTTTTTAGATAAGAAGAATAAACGAATACACATACAAAACGATACTAAAAAAATTCTGAATTTTCGAATTGATTTTTTTCGGTCTGATTGCACAGATGAATTAACACTCGGAGATTCTTCTCAAGACGACGGTAACCTCATAATCTTCATAAAAACAATCACCGCGAATTCACGAAAGGGATGCTAATTGATCCGGACGTGTGAATGGAGATCAACAAGTAGCACGCCCATATATCCGACCGGTCTTTAAAATCGAACAGTCATTTTCCATGCTTACACACTGTGATATGTTATAAAGAAAACATAAATGCACTGATATATCCGGCGTACTGTGAACAAACAATTGCGATAAAGTAATAATTGATAACACAAACGGATAACATGTGTTATCAAACGAACTGAACAGTTTATACTATGTTGGGGAACTGAAATGGAACACAACACGAACACAAACGCCCGTACATATGCATTGTTTGTGTACAACGAGTCATTTAGAAACGGATATCTTCCCACGGATATTATAATTAATTGTACATTTTGTGTATGTTTCGAACAGACACATTTCAAACACTCCTCTAAATTGAGTAATTAATCAAATTTAGATCAGCTGTAGAATACATATTTCGAACGAAGTTTAATGGTGGAAAAGGAGACTAATGGATCATATTTAGAAATATGATATTAAATAATTGATCATTTTTGATTATCACTTATAGGCATTTCGACGGCGATGCAGTGCGATAAGTTGTAGAAAAATCTGCAATGTATATGTTTTTGTTGATTATTCTTTTGCATGTTTTTAAGAAGTCCCGCATGCCATTTTATTATTTTTTGAAGCATTAGTTAAGGATCGAAACCTTTTAAAAACATTATAACGTTTCGAAGATGATGGAGTTTCCATAGAAATTAGATTTTGTGTTGTTTTGTCATCGAAATTCGCATGAGCAAACAATCACGAATGATATTCATTTATTGAACAGTTTTGATTAGAAAATGTTTTATTCGTGGGTTGTGATAAAAGTTTCTCTGCGAAAAAATGTATTCGGTGCCTCCTTTTTATAGAAAATGAATATTTATTTACAGAAAAACGGAACACATTTCAATCCTTAAAATATTCCCCGTTATTTTGTATAACTTTGCACCGTCTGTCGGATAAATGACGAATCTCTTGTCGGAAAAAATGGCGGCTTTGGGTCGATGGAGTCGTCAATGAATTTTCGAACCTCTTCCACTGTTTCATGCATCATAAAAGCCGAACAAATCATTCCCCTGTCTCCGGCAGCATTTTTATAAGCCTAATATGCTGCTTTTCGGACCCCTTCATGTTCAATACTGTTTAGTGAGGATATGTCAACTGGTAGGCCAATATATATATATATATATATATATATATATATATATATATATATATATATATATATATATATATATATATATATATATATATAGTTCTTTTAAATGTTAAGGTCGGCACTTCAAAATCTTAAAACGACTAGAAAATATTTTAATTTAGAACAGAGTTATGGTTGGGTTCAATTTAAAAGCACCGAATTATTTCTTACACCCAATAGTTGTATTTTTTAAAAAAAAAAAGTAATCATCGACTCTGTTGCTACCTACTGAACGTAATATACTAATATTTGTGTATGTGTCAAAAATCACACGAAAAGAATTTAAAAATCAAATATTTGTCTAGTTAAATTTAGAAATCGAGTAGATTGTTTTTACAGAAAAATATGTGAATTAAATTCGAAAGATAGTACGAAAACAGATTAGATAAAAAGATAAAGATAAGAGAATCTATTTATAGCCTCAGTGGACATTTATATTAATTAATACAACAACTGAAATTAAAAATACATTGGACGAAATCGGATACTTGAGATATACAGAAAGTACCGTTGGAAATGTACATTTTGTAAACATTACGCAATTAAGGTAAATATTAAAAAGTACTAACCTCGATAGTCGAGACAATATTAATTATTATTAACAAATACTTCAGACGTATGACGAAAATATAAAAATTGATTATACAAAGTGTAAAACGTGCGACAAGAATGATTACTTCGAGGAATTAAAATGATATAAGAAATTTTATACAGGAAACTGGGAATATAGTAAATCCACATCAGTCATCTTTGATTGAACAGAATTAAATTCACAAAACACCTTAGAAGAATTAAAAGTAGAAAAACACATGATAAAATAAATGTAAATCGTAGTATATGGTTCATGATATAGTAAAGGGTTAATTCGAACTGATTTATTTTTCAAAGTTCAAACTCTATTGTTAAGTTTTACTTTTGTGAAAAGAATAAATCAGATGATTAATGTGCATCAAATGACATTGCAATCATGACTAGCAGATTCGTTACGATCCACTGTATAAAATATCGATTACAGTAATGGTCTTTTGTTGTAACACGCAATGAAAAAAGCATGAAACAAATTGTTTATAGACTAGAATTCTAAATAAAATATGAAGAAATACTATCTGCGGATACTTTTGTAATAAGTATGATTTATTTATTAGTTACAGTGAAATCGTGAATCTATGAATACAAACTTTGTACTTTGCTATTATTTCGGTTTACTTACAGAGTTTACAAATCCATATTTGACGGGATATCTTTTTTCGGAGCGAATGAAATATAAAAAAAACACGGTTATATAAATGCACTGACGTCGTCAGGATTCACAACAAAAAGTTCAATCTAATTTTATCTCTAACGATCTGTACGACTTTTCGAATTTTCAGTTTATTCACAATATATTTGAGACACTGTGGTTGAATTTCCTTTCATCAACTTTTCACACAATCCACAAAATATAAACAATTCTGATCGAAAATGTTTAATAATCGATGATTGGTCTTTTTTGATTGTCGCTTATACGCCATTTCGATTGACGATGATATCCTTGCTAAGGTACAGATTAATCTCTGTACTTCTGTACTGATTTTTCACTCTGAGAATGATCAAGCAAGAATCAAAACAGGTAGATAATCAATTATTAAAAAGTTTCGATCGGAAAGATTGTTTAGAGGTCTGTGGACCGTGTCAAAAATTAACTACTAAATTTAATGTCAAGTAATTTAAATATAACAACGGAGAATTCTATTCGTTTTTTAATTTTACACACGAATTTATTCTTACACTCTGTAATCTATTCTTGTCACTTTCAGTGTGTTAAAAAATGTATTTGTCACTGTAAACGTTCTTACACGCGTTCCATTTTGCAATAAGTTATCAAACAATCGAGATAAAAAAAATTCATTAGAAAATTAATGGGAATTTTATTACAAACAGAGATACTGAACGATAGTTGAGCTCTAATACGAAGTATTTTTTTTATCGGAACGTTATGAATTATGCACAATCTAATAAGATCATGTTGTTATATTTATTATCTTTGGCGTTGATTCCGTTGAATCATTCTTACAGTATTCTTATATTCTTGCTATATGCTCGATAACTACAATAAGATGTCTGAAGAGTCGAAACGGATTACAGTAGAATACTTAAAAGTGATTCAAGGTGATGAACGCCAAAAAACTCTGTACAATGGTGTTCTGAAAATGATTGTATTGACATCGAAATGCGTACGTTCTACAATCAAAAATGATTTATTGAACATTTTTGATCAGAAATACTTTTTGTGGTTTGTGGGCTTGAAAAGGAATTCATTTGTGAAAATGAATTTAGCTGTCAGAAATTTATTGTGAAAATATACCAATGAGATCATTGACATAAAAACTACAAGTGTATTTTATTTTTTGTAAAAAGATTTAACTCTTGTGTTAATTTCTTGTTTAAACACCATGTTACCTGACTAAAAATGTATCTTAATTTTTTGAAACACATATTTTTAGTGTTCAGAATTATTATAAATAAGAAATATTATAGGCAAGATATTTTTTTTAAATACTTGGTAAATTTTAAAGGATTCAATGGTGGTTAATTGCCTCTACCCAAGAAAACAATATATGAAATATTGTTCGGTCTCAATCCAAACATTGTATTAGGTGTAAAAAATAATTCCGTGCGTTTAAATTGAACCAGTCACAACTCTGTTTTAAATGAAAATATTTTCTTGCCGTTTTAGGATTTTGAAGCGACAACCTTAACATTTAAAAACACTATATATCTTGGGTCAGTAGTTGGCATAACCACACAAAACAGTAGTGAACACGATGGCCTACTAAAAGCAGCATATTAGGCATTGCATACTTTTCGCATTCCAGATGAAAAAAAATGCTGCCGAAGCTGTGGAAATGTTTTATTCAGATTTCGGCGACGGTGTTGTAACGCATAAAACATGCAAAAAATGCTAAAACAGTGGAACAGGTTCGAAAATACATTATGACTTCATCGACTCAAATCCGCCATCTTCTTTCGACAAGGGATTCATCAGTTGTCCAACAGATTGACAAAAGTATATAAAATAATGAGGGATATTTTGAAGATTGAAATGTATTCAATTTTCCCGTAAATAAACATTCGTTAATTGAATTAATTCGTACATCTAATACACATGTGAAGAGTACGTACATACAAGGAAAATAATGGAAAAAAAACATTTCTATAGACGGCATACTAACTCACATCCTATCTTCAAAAAATTAAACATTACTTCACCCAAATAAAATATCATATTTTTAATACATAAACCGTCTTTCGAACTTTACATTTCAATTCGAAAATTTCTAAGAACTTAATTAGCAATATCAAGTATTGCAAGTCATTTAATTTCGTTAAGACTGTTTGTTCGAGATGTTACTAAAAATATATTAGAAACAAGTGCGTTTCTCGATGGACTTTCGCCGTTTTATGAATGGTATCTGATTATTTCATTGATTGTGGATTCACCGAATCACAAAACGGACTTTGTACTTGCACGTATGTTATTTTTCATCGATTTTGTGTTACTATGTAAAGTTTGTGATATGTTTTTTTAGATAATTACAAGCAAAAATATAGCACAAGTTGGCATAATAATGATTACAATGATATTGGACATGTAAATCGGACTTGTATTTTATACTTTTTTTGTTAGTTGTATTAAATTAATTCAGTGCTTTTTTTATATAGAACACGAATGTGTTTACAGAAAAATGCAATATATTTCAATCTTCAAAATATAACCCATGATTTTGTATGACTTTATTTATCTGTCATTCTTCAATGCATTTCAATGACACTAACATCGTTATCAGCGCATTAAGAACAAAGAAACGTTTTATGTGTTTTAAGCAGCACGAAAAATAATCAATTATCACAGTCGATGCTTAAATGTTCGATTGAATCGACGAAATTAGTGATCACTTTAAACGTTTTATTTCAACGATCTATCATTTTACAAGCAACACCTCTATGTGTACAGAGTATCTCGCGACATCCACGTTTATTGAACTAATAGGGAGTGAACGGTTTTCGACAACTGCCCGATCCCGTATTGATCATCCCTTGTACTGTACGGACCCGTACAATAAGTGTTGAAAATCTCCAACGCTTGTCAAACGATTGAATTTAAAATGTTACATGGTTTACAGTTTCAACATTTTACACGCTTCGTGGTTAGAAAGTTTCAGAAATTTTCGATTACGTTTAACAGTATTTCTTCTCCATTTTGTGTATCAGAATAGTTTATAATTATTTTCTTTTTAATATTGTGTAGAAATGTTTTTAAATTCACTTTCAGAAATGATTTTTTATTCCCTTACAAACCGTACAGTATTATTTTGATTTAACGTTTAATAGTTGGTCATTGTGTGCAGGCCCGTAGTGTCAGGGCTGGGTCAGGGAGGCATTGTTTGTGAGGCATTGTTTTTTCTCAGATACACAAAAATTTAAAAATAAATCATTGAACGTTTCGATTGAAAAAGCAATCGTAATGTGATAGTAATTCTTTTAGGAGCCCTCTAATTCCCTCTAATCACAGCACTAAAAACTGTATCGTTTTATAATATTTTTGTTAATATTGAATTATTTTCATGAAAAAAAATCAGTATTTTAAATCAGGAATCTACCATACATCAGCTCTGTGATAATTACGGTTCGTTCGATTTGTGCATTGCGGCTCGAGTCCTATGTAAATTACCATCTCGACGAATCTCAATCGCACGTGTTCGCCGAGAGAACAAACTTTCTAAACAGCTATTTATATATCGAATACCGTCGACCTTGTTGCGAATTGCTTAGGCAGCATGACTCGGCAGCATGACAATTTCAAGTGGCGGAACACACAGTTCTCCAGTAAACTGGCCCGCTCTTCAGAGCCATTATTCATATGATTTTATTATCTGCATCTTATATATATGTATAATATATATATAAATATATATATATATATATATACACATACACATTTATTTATTTATTTGATATAGAATGTTTACAAGTGCTGATACGTTAAAAAATAATAAATTAGTTTTATATAATTGCAGTTAATGATATTGCATTTAGTTATTGTGTTCAGATAATTGTTGATTTATGAATTGTCACTGTGTTTTATTTGTATTTATTTTACAATTCATTTTCGTTTTATTTACTTTTTATCATTTTCACTTTCATTTTCGCATTAGTCATTGAATATAATGTGAAATAAGTACTCTTCACAATCCAGTTCTGACACTGGTTAAATTCAGTTTCACAAATTGAATATATTTCACTTTCACCGCGACTAATCACACGTTTTTAACAGAAACTATAGATATTTTCGGTTTTAGAGGTGTGTCGACAACTAAAATATAAGCCTACGGTATAAGTCCTTGATCAGAAATGTTAAATAAATCATTATTGATCATTTTTAATTGTTTAATGGCGATGCAATCATTCTCAGAGCGACAAGGTAAAGAAAAATCTTGCGTTTCTGTATTTGTGGGATGAAAAAATTCATTTGTGAAAATGGATGAATGAAAAAGACTAGTATATTTTACAAACGATTCTTTCCACAAACCGCAATGCTTTTTTGATCGAAAATGTATAATGATTAACTGTTATCAGAATAATGAATTATTGAAAATTTTTAATCAGAGAAAACAGTGATTTGTGAATTGAGAAAATATTTGTGAAAGCAATTAACTGAATTGAGAGAACATAATGCCTAAAACGGCTTTGAAATCTCTATCGTACTAACCTAAGGTTCATTTATAAATATTAAAAGATCATTCAATTTCACAAAGTAATTTCTCACTCAATTTCACAAATCATAAAAAAGTACTTTTGATAAAAGAAAGTCAATAATTAATCATTGACTGATTTGATTGTTGCTTATTCTATTGCACCAAGACAGATAAAAATCTTTTTTCTGTGGTTGGAAAGATTTTACTGTATTTTGAAAATTCTGTTAGCATCGTCATTTAAATGTACATAAGCAACAATCTAAAATGATCAATAATCAATTATTAAACACTAGATGGCTCTTTTCCCTGCTCGCTGGCTAACCCCCTCCCCCTCCCGCCGATAGAGTGAGGATTCACCCTCCGCTCGCTCTCCCTATCAAATAACAGTAATTAACAAATTATAGACACACATAATCTAGGTAAATTGTAAGTTGTACAATTTTTATTGGAAAAGTTTATAAAAATGAATAAAAAAATACAATATTACAATTTATAACATTTTTTTACTCTAAAAGTTCAGTGAATACAATAGTTTAAATGAATTTCTTATCAGTTTTACACTGAAATCATTTACCTACTTTCGTTGTACACCGTGAGAGAGCTACATACATGTGATGTGATGAATATCGCTCCATTCATGTTTCTATCCTCACTCTTGATACTAAATATTTTATAAAATACATCTTGTACTCGTTATACAACCATGAATCTATACAATTGTACTTAGAACCAATCCGTCCATGCATCTACAGATAAACTATTCAGATTTGTTTCGACTGAATGAAAGATCAACATTTGAAGCTCGAATTAGAACTCAAAACGCAATTCAAACATTACAACTAAATCGATTCCGACTCTTTTTGTATCAAACTATCTTTAGAAATGACAAACAGAGGAACTAAAAATACAATAAAGAGATATTTTTTTCTTCTCGAACATTTTTTTGGCTATCATTTTTATGTAGGTGGATGTTTTAAAAAAATATTGCAATTTGTATATATATATATATATATGTTGTCATAAACGGATATTTATATTCATTTAATTCATTTCTAAATAAATTTATATAATTTGCATTCAACTACCGATGACTCATTGTTTTCAGTAAAACAAAGAAGTGGGATTTTTGCAAGTCAATTAATAAGATTTAATTAGATGCTAATTAAAGAATATATTTAACACTTCAAGTACGAATCATTATAATATAAATCACGGAGAAATGAAAAACCTGCCGAATAAATATACTGTTATCTTTCATATGTGTTTTTTTCCCTTCAACCGAAAGTGATGATAACGTACCACAATTGAGATTAAATGCAACAATCTGTTCGAAAACACTGTTTGCTCAACAGACGTGACCTGTTTTTTTCCCTACAATCTGTTTATAAACACAGTTGTCATTTTTGTCAAACACACTGAATTCTAAAAATAGTCGTACGATTACATGGATTATGTTTTATGAATTTTAACAGGCGGGATTTCTATTTGTTTTGTGAGTTTAAAATAAAATTTTAAAAACTGAAACTAACTAAGCTCGCACATGCGGTTTGACAATTTAATTCCCGGACTGGCACAATGAAAAGAAACACGATTTAAGTGACACGAACAATGTTTGACATTTATTCAAAGTAATCTCTGTTTACTTTTTAATACATTTATTGTAGTGTTCTAAAAGTTTTTCAAAACAGTCGGCGAAGGCGTCCGAAGAGACTGCTTACAATTCAACGATTACATTTTCCTTAATATTTTCTACAGCCTGAAATCTGTTCCCTTTGAGAATAGTTGTCACTTTGGGAAAGAGTGAAAAGCATGCTGGCACCGAGTCACATGAATAGGGTGTCCGATTGAACTCAACAACGCCCTGTTTCATGACAAATGACTTCACAATCAGTGTAGAATAGCCAAGTGCATTGTCATGTTACAACAACCAGCTATCTTTTTATCAAAATTGCGGCCGCACTCGAGAAATGGGTTGCAATAATTTCTTAATCACTTCGCTGCTCCATGATGATTAATAGAAACACGATGTGCGCTCTGCTTCCTGCACAGAACTTTGTTTGACCACCCTCTATTGATAAAACTGAACTATTCCATGCCGCTTTACTTGTGGTTTAATTTCACGTGACTCCAGTGCTGCAGTGTCAATCCGGAAACTAAATTGCCAAACCTTGTACAGATGTACGTTCAGTGGAAGGAGCAATAAAAGTATGATACTGATTTAAAAAACGTGATTTATGTTTGTGCAAATAATCACTGATTCAATTTCTGTACGAAATCAATCTGAACTACCGCTTATATTTTGTCGATTTGTATGAGTTTTATCAACCTGCAATATTTTGATGCATAATAAAGTATCAATTGCTATATTCCTTTCATTAATAGCTCGATTAGAAACATGTCATAGTTAAATACCATAATAAATCATTGAATAATATATACTCAATTTTTTAAGACCGATTTTCCAGTCGATTTTGATATGTTTGTTACCACAATCTCCATTAATATAACTGAAACATAATCGAATTTCGTCAAATCGTTTTGTATAACAGACTTATCCAATGGATTCAATTGAAAATGTTCGATAATAATTATTGTGTATTTAGAATATTTTTTAAGCTACACTTGTAACAAATAAAAGTCAACTACCATAGAAAAAAATGAAATATCCAAGCAAACTGTTTATCACAAGAATAAAAAAAAATGGTTTCATTTCTATTAAATAGCAGAAAACTCCCAACCTTTTTTTTACTTTCAATATAAAACAACAGACTTGTTTAACTAGTTTATTAATACTTAACTGAAATTTAAAAAAATATTTTTTTAAATAAACCAGTCATTTTTCGTGGAACGTGTGAAAATTCGTGGGTACGATCCTGTAATAATTTATGAGTGAAAAAATACAGTTCCCACTGTCAAGTTCAATAGTAAAAAGAAGAGATGTGCACGTTTTCGAAAATAAAATAAAAAAAAATATCAGAAACGAGTTTTTCAAAGTCGTTCTTGTTTTATTTATAGTTTTGTTTGTCGACATCGAACACTATTTATTATTGAAAAAGTTGTAAATTTTGCAATTACTTTACCTAGATTTACACTTATAAGTTTTACAAATAGATTTTCGCAGTTTTTTCTTAATTAAAATGTTCAATAATTGATTTATCTAACTTAATCAACTACTGAATAATTTGATCAGAAAAAAAGTGTGATGTGAGGAGAATTGATATTAATTTGTGAAACTTTTTTGTGTATCACAAATGAGTTCTATCGAAATGTTTAATAACTGAAATCAAATATAATAGTATAGATTACAGCTTAACCTTTTACACTCCAGGTTTTTTCCAATGGGGAACCAGCAACTCCACAATATTTTTTAAAACAATTAAGAAAAAAGCATATATATACTCAAATTGAAGACAAGTTTTTATTTTAAGTACCGTTGGAGTAAATGTAAAGAATAGGATGATGAGTGAGAGTGCAAATTTGGAGTGCAAAAGGTTACATCTCTGTACAGTAAAAGGAAATAATTAGAACTGGAAATTTATTTTTACAACAGATAATCTTTTCACTCATCTCATAAACGACAAAACAATTTTGATTTAAAATGTTCAGAAATTGAACACTGATTATTTTCGAGTATTATTTAAGACTTCGATAGCGACTTTGATTTTCAGAGTAGCGTCGAATAATGTTTTTCCTGAAAAGTAGACAGTAGGCCAAATAAGTTTGAAAATTTCTGATCTAGAGCAATGAGGGCCAGAAAAATATTTTTTTTCTTTACCTCAATATTCTGATTAAGATGAAATTTCTTATAACTTAGCACCAAAACCATTGAAATGCATTCAAAACTGAAACCATTTTTGATCAGATTTTCTTTTAATGCTTTACGATGAAGAGAAAAATTCATTCATGAAAATGAATTTAACCACAAAACCAAAACTATATTTTCTTTTAATCCAGATTTATATTTCGGAACAGATTTGTTTGATACTGAAATAATTATTCTAGGATTATAAATAGTTCTCATTGTATTCTGTGTTGCATCGATATGTAAATAAAAACAATATACTGTTTATTTATCGAGTGTTTATACAGTTATTATTACAAGAAATATTTAAAATTCGATCTGTGTCATTCGGCTATTTCACAATAAGCACCTTAAAAAAATCTAATAAAACAGTTAGTGCTAGATAATAACTCTGTATAAAAAAGATAAATAATCGAATGTTTATTTGTGTCGAATATATTTTTTTTATTATTGAAATAACCGATTAGATACACCGCACTTCTTAGAACAGTATAAAAAAAACAACACTTAAACACTATTGTGTGCATCTATTTTATGTTTATTAGTTCAAGGAACTCATTTGTGTAATACAGAGAACACACTTCAAAGGAAAAACAACGACCACAACAATCTGGTGTTTCCCAATAATTATCTGGGCGAATTCTCTAAACACACACGACGCACACGTGAATCAAACATTTTTTCATTATTATTATATGCCGAGTCATGGAAATCATCATACATCTCCAAATATTGATGTTTTCCTTACAATTGACTTTGTAAATAATTATTTCGAAACGGTAATAAACATGACATGAAAACCTTCTACAGATGAAAAATTCAATCAAGAACGTAATCGAATTTATGAAAAACATATATCGAATATGCATACAGACAATAACTGATAATTTATGTTTCTGAAAGACGTTTGTTTATTTTGATCTCTATGAACCTTGTACTACTTTTATCTACACATTGAATTTTCATGTGTTTTTTTTTTAAAAAATAAGACCTTGTTATTAAATCTACAATAATATATATATATATATATATATATATATATATATGAGGATCGTTTGATAAGTATGGTAAAAAGCAAGTAAAACACCGTTTTTTGGAAAAAAACGATGTGATTAAAAAAAGAAAACCAAATGAATGGTAGTGCCACATCATAGTAATTTACTAAACTTATCGACGACCACGACGTGTATATACATATACATATATATATATATATATATATATATATATATATATATATATATATATATACATACATACAAATAGATGAAAGCCTCGTTTGGCTTTCAGATTCTTAAAATCTTAGTATGAAATGAAATAGTTAAATGATGTAACATTGACTTTTAAAACACATTTTAATATAACAAGTGTTCGGTTTAGTATAATTATTTGTTTATTTTTAATTATATTCTTTTACTAATTCAATTAATTAATTTTTATACAAGTACTTACTCAAAATAATATTGAAATCTAAGTATGTATCAAAAAATAGCACTCGTGTCCATATTTCATTAGGTTTCAAGGCTTGTCAAGTGCTAGAGCGTTACATCGAAACAGCGTTAATCGAGTCACTGCCAAACGTAGCTTGCCTTTATAAAAATACACTACACGAATAGACATTTCAAAGTCATCGATTAATTTACAACAGATTTATTAATAGTGCACGTAAACAAATGTGTAGAATGAGATCTAAATTTAACAGAATATTTCAAAAGAATAATGAACTAGGAAGTAGGCAAGTCATTGGTCTTGGCAACTGAAATAGGAAATCGTATCACACACTTCGACGCATTCTCTTTTCTCCTTTTATTATAAGATATTCCGATGCGTTACGAGCCACATTCCTTTCTTCGCGATAATGATGATTCAGTGACGTACGAATTGGCATTTTCACAAACTGTGCTCGTTTCATTCGAGTGTGTTTGTTTTCTTTTAGAATCATTCAAGAACATGTCTAAAAAAAGATCAATGTAAATGTCATATTTTCACAATGTTTGTTTTTTAGGACGGCCTCCGATAGGATTCGCTCTTCGATATTTTTCCTCCCGGAATCAATTAATTTTATAGTATAAAACAATAAACAGTAAATGTGTGATGGAACTAAAGATACTGTTTCATAAAAATTATGTACATTCATCTTTCATTTATTCTCCTCGTACAAATCAGTGAAATTGGTTCTCTTCCCTTTTTTATTTAATCATGCGACTGAAGAATGTTAACCGTTTCAGCCCTATGTACTCATATATGCGTTCTGAAAAAGCGTTTTTCCATGATCTACGAACGCATATATGCGTTCGATACCAACGATGCTTGCGTGCCTCGATATAAGAACAAAAAAATATATTACGAATGATTTTTAATATCAAATATTAATGATTAATATTGAACATTTTTTTAAACGATTTTTTTATATTTTACAAAAATATCCGCCATGCAGAACAGAGGCTAGAGTAGGAGAAATTCATTCGGATGACCTTCCATTTCGATTAACGGAGATGCATTTCTCTTCGTCCTGCAGAACTAAAGATAATAACAAACGTCCTTCACGGCGAAGATGCGTTGTTTGCGCAAGAGCTTATATCAGGACTGACTCACGTTATGACTGCAAAAAGTGTACCACTGGTCTATATATTAAACCTTGTTTCAAGATTTACCATATAAAACAAAATTACTAAATTTCCGAGTTAAGAGATATAATTTACTATTTTTAATGTGGATTATCATATAAATGTTCAATGAAATAAATGATTTTGTTAAAGTTTTTGCACTTTTCAAATTATTTCAAGTCCAATCAATATCCGTTGCATCGAAACCTCAAACTTATTCAGACCAACATGCTTTTTATTGTAAAAAGTGGTCAGTCCACAGCTAAAGCTTGAAAGGTTTAAAAACATCAAGACCCACAATTACAATAAGAGCTCTGTACATTTTTTCTGAACAATATTTTTATTGCTATAATCACAGTGCTACATTTCTTGACTTTCGAATCACAGAGTTAAACTCGTTTAAAAGCAGGTTCCGAATTCTACTCCGAAAGTGAAAAAAGCCTAAATGTCCAGATTCGGATAAAAGAAAGAATTGATTCTTCTGATTTTCTGTTCTATATGAAAGAGAATTTATAGTCGAAAAATCCAAGTTTTAATTCATTTCAATAAAAAATATAAATTTTTTATAACAAACATCAACTTTCAGAAAACTTCTTTTAAATAATCAGTTATTCTGTTACAAACAGAGTTTAGTCGTATCACTGACTGTTACTAAACTATGACTTCACTGTTATTTTTGTTTATTAAAAAAAAATAAACTGAAATGATAACTGCTTTACGTTTTGAAATATCTCTATCTGTTTTTTTTTTTTTTTGAGATTTACTATAAGGACGTATTTCCCAAATCCATCATTTCATCGAAGTTATAAAAATAAATGATATTAAATTATGTACATTCTAGTACAAGCATATAACGTCATAATACAAAGAACAGCTGCCATAAAAGTATAATCTACGAAAACTATCAACATTTTTTATAACTGTACAGTTGTTCTGCGTCGAATTGACGACAACATATCTAAGTATTTTCTACGGTGATTTCCTGAAAACCTTGCCAAAACAATAACTAATACATCCATGTATGTATGTATGTGTGTTAGAAATAATTATAGTGTTTGTATAATATACTTCTTATCACTATTGATTACTTGCTAGGTTTCATAATTATTTATAAATGTATGTATGTATGTAAGTAAAGCATGTGAAATTTTCGATACGCCAATTATAGTTTTTATAATTATACCATTGTTTTACATGAAAAATATTGATCGAATACAAGATATTGTAAACAAATGTATTTGTATAACAAAAAATATTTAAATTTGCTTTTGAAGTATATCATATCGACTACAATACAAGTCGGACTGGCTAAATTCACTTTCAGTAATGAATTCATTTTACACGCCACAAACAGTACAACAATTCTGGCCGAAAATGTTCAATGAATCGTTATTTGTTCAAGTATTTGTTCTGTACAGTATGACCTCGAGAGTGATAAGGAAATTAATCAAGTAAAAAAATATTTAAATCGATTTAGTTTATTGTATGTAAAAGATATAGCTCGAATATGAGACACGTCTTTTCTACAGACTTGCATTAACAAATAAAGGTCGTCTTATATTCGAATCTTCAGAAGTTCAGGCTCGAACGCAAATCTAAGCGTTTTAAATATATATTTGTATAATTGTTGTAAATATTACTTTCTATTAAAACGTAAATCAATATTTTTGTATCGTTTTGTTGGGGAAGAACTGCGTGCCGACTTATTATAATCGGTGTTGTAAAACATGGTTTTTACTTGATTTCTTTAGAGAAAAAAACCCGGCGTCCGTCTTCAATTCAGGCTAATACGGTAATAATTCTTTGAAAAACTATAAAATTTTTGAACAGTTTTCGCGAATCAATCAATGTTACAAAAGAAGCATCTTTATAATGCATTAATATTAAGTGTAAAAATTAATTCGGTGCCTTTACATTCAATCACAATTATTTTAAATTAAGATACTTTCTTGTGCATACTTTTCGTTTCAACATACATTTTCTAGTCATCTATATATATATATATATATATATATATATATATATATATATATATATATATATATATATATATATATATATATATATATTTCTGACACTAGATTATGTTCTCTAGGTATTAGGTCGGCACTTCAAAATCCTAAAACGACAAGAAAATATGATTGATTCAATTCGAAGGGGCGGCATTAATTTTCAAAACTAATATTATTATACTCTAATTAAACAGATCAATCTACTCGCATTTCTCCAGTGCGCAAAGATTTCTCGTTTCCAGTTATTTATTTTTTATTACTGAACACAATTAAATACAATCCTGATACGAAACTATCGACTATTGTATCGGTCACTCGTTTCAATCATTTCAAGTGCTGAAATTGACATAAATAAAAATTGAAACGATTGCATCGACTCGATTATACCTCGCTCTATTCAAAGCGTACAGTGATTCTCGAATTGTACCGACTTATCGAGCAAATGCGTTCACTTAATCTTGTCCGACATGAATATTATACATCCGCACACGACTATTTGTGAAGATAGATAAAGTAGTGTCGATTTAAAATAAACAAAGAAGTATTATCCTCGTCGAAATGGATTGTACACCAGTCGTGGGCCTTTATGTAAGCGCGTGGCAAAATGCACGGGCGAGGGTGAGGACCGTGCATTCGTTTTAGAAAAAAATTATCATCGCACCTGACGAATGTGTGTAAATGGACATTGCTTGTGTCCTTGTAATAATTAGATAAATTAGAAACGATGAATGTTCACTTTTTAATCAAAATATGACGTACATCTTATCATCATAACAATGATACAGCAATTACTTTTCTTACATACATTACACACATAAATATATATATATATATATATATATATATATATATATATATATATGTATATATATGTGTGTATATATATATATATATATATACACATATATATGTGTGTGTGTATATATATATATATATAAATATATATATGTATATATATATATATATATATAAAACAACGACGAATATTTTGCTAATTAATCCACGCCGAATATCGAAAGTGCGTAAATGCATTTAGCAAGCTAGTGAAACAATTCGTACCTGCGATATTTGTGAAAATGATTACCGTTCACGCACGATAACAGCTTTAAAAAGTGTCAAATCGTTTATGTACATAAATGAAAACAAACAAATCATACAGTGAGTCAAAAAAGTTTTCATACACTATATTTTTATGTCTTTGTTGAAAAATAGAAATCCATGATTGCAATTTTGTAAACACTATCGACATATAATGTAATATATATATATATATATATATATATATATATATATATATATATATATATATATATATATATTAATATTAAAGAATATATTCATGACAAAATCAAATAAAAAACTTTAAAAAACACGAAAAAGTAATAAAAAAGTAGCCTCAAATTTATAACAAAAAAGTTTTCATATAAAGAAAGAGAATTAAGATGTAAAGCTAATTTGTTCTTTTTTTCTAATTTTCAATATCTTGTTGAATAGCCTCTTGACTTCACCACTGCTTTCAAACGACTTTTCATATTAAGAACCAATTTTCTTGGATCTTCTCCCATTCAGTAAATAATGCAGTTTTATTTAATGTTTTCGGGGGCACCGATTAAATGAATCTTATAAATGTCCTCTATAGGATTTAAACCGGGTAACTGTGGGAGTGTATGCAATTGCAGCATACAGCATACTCGTATGCATCTGATATGTTGTTATAATAATTGCAAAGTATTCCATCATCCATTTTCAACTGTATGAAAACACCGAATGACTTGTGGGGCGACCCTTAATATTTGTGGTCAGCATTTGGGTACAGAGTTTGATAAAAAAAAATAAATTGTATTAGTAATAATGAATCGATCATTTCACATATTTTTTCCTTATAATCAATTAATAAAAACAAATAAAAAATTTAATCTGCATACAGAACATATCCCTAGCTAGACAATCGTTTTCGTTCTATCAACCCACACTGTCCATAAAAATCGCATTCACTAGAAATTAAACTCGTAAATCATTACAAACAATACAAGAATATAAAAAATAAAGTAATATGAAAAACAATTACAGTAAAAACTTAATGACCTGCAACGCAGTTGCTAAACTATAAAACATAACTTTTAATATTCGCATCAATTAACATAGTTGGCAATACTTTTCGATATAAACATTCACTCATCATTATATATTTTATTGCTTATTATTGTTCGTTCGCTACCTATGCGCGATTTTCAAACAAAAAATTATGTGCAAGTCATAACTGTAAACCGCCATTGAGCGCACAGTACAAATAATTAAATTTAATAATTATTACTTCAGTTCGTTTATGGACATTACGTCGTATTTACTAATTGCTTGGTAGGAATGCACGGAAAAGTTCTGTTCACAATGTATCGGTTTTATTGCATTCTCGTTCGTGTCGTTCTAGTCTTTTTATTGACTGCAATGATATCGATTTCGGTGCAGGAAGTCCGGTTTTACATATTAATATTGAAATAAATATAATTAGACACAATTAATATTTCTGTATACACACAGAATACAGTTTCTGTTTAGAAAGTTGATCATTTGCAGTTACATAAAACGCCTGCATGTTTGTAAAACAAACAGTCATTGGTATCCATCGTTATCTGACTTGCTAATGCACCTAAACAAATATAAAAAAAAACACAACTGTTGTTTTAAAATTTCATTTTTATTTACTTAAATAAATTGATCTTTAACTAGTTACATTTATTTTATTTTGTTGTACTCGCAAGATTATATAACTGTCTGAATTAAATTTATAAGAAATATAAACGGAGTTCAATTTATTTTCTTACTTTATTCAAATTTGGATAGAGTAGATGTATAAATTAATTCGGTGCCTTTTTTTATAAAAATTAATCCTTATTTACGAAAAAACTGAATACATTTCAATTCTTGAAATACATCCCATTATTTTCTATAACGTTCATCCATCAGTCGAGTAACTGACAAATCTCTTATCTAAAAAAAGATGGCGGCGTTGAGCCGATTAAGTCGTAAATGCATTTTCTGATCTCGTCCATTGTTTTAACAGTTTTTGCATGTTTTATGAGTCGCAACTCCTTCTTCCAAAGCTGAACAAATCATTCATGCACAGTTTTTTTTCAACTGGAATGCGAAAATTATGCAACGCCTTATATACTGCTTTTCGGACGTCATCAGTTCTGTGAGGTTATCCAACTACTTGGCTAAGATATACAGTGCTTTTAAATCTTAACTTCAGCATTTGACAATCCAAAAGTGACGAGAAAATATTTTAATTTGAAACAGAGTTATGACTGATTCAATTTAAAGGCACAGAATTAATTTTTACAGTTAATAGATTTGACAGAAATCTTTTTTTGACAAAATACAGTTTCGGTGATTTGACTAAATTCACTTCCACTAGTGAGTTTCTCACTCGCCCGACAAATCACAAAAAACTTGTGGATTGTTACTCCATTTCGGATTGTTAGTTTGACACATTTCGATCCGAATTCCATTGTCTTCAGAGCTTAAAGATACAAACAAATCTAAGATTTTTTTAAAATAAAGATTTTTCTGAACAGCGCCGCACTATGACCTAAAATTCCCTCGATTCACTTTTCTTAAGCTTTCTGCCATTTTAACTATTCTTTTTTCATAGAAACAGTCGGATTCCATACATAATTGATTACAAAAAAAAAATGGTAACAATTGAAAGAAAAAAAGCTCTTGCAATCTTTCAGTTATCATGTTTGTTCTCAGCTAATAACTTTTTCCATAATGTTTAATGTTTTTCTGAAAACTGTGGATAATTTCAGTACTTCTATTACATCACTTTTTCAGTAACAGTACGATTAGAATAGTATTTTTATTTTTATACCCAAGTTCTTTTAACAACAGTTTCTTTTCTTTAAAATTTATTGTAATTTTCTACCCACTTGATTCAATTAAATGATTTTAAAAAATAGGAAGATAAGATCAATAAACTATTTCACTTTTTATAAAGGTTTTTGGAACAAAACATCACACATCATCATTTTTCATCAACAACATCAACATTTTTATTATTCATTGCGATAATATCAAGGTAAATGAGTTGTTATATTTTAAATTAATTCTATGGAAAAATCTAGTTGTGTTTTCTCGAACACTGTTGCAATTTATCCTTATTTCAAGGAAAATGTATACAAGAATGATTAAATAGCACGGAATATATATATATATATATATATATATATATATATATATATATATATATATATATATATATATATATATATATATATATGTTGATAGATAGATAAATAAATAATTTAAAAAAATAATTAACTGTTGTGCATAATTTTCTACAAAGCTTAATAACATATTAGACAAACGAACTTTTTTTCCTTAAATCAGTAAGCTATCATTAAATGCACGAATATTTTAAAAGGTTTTAACTTTGAATACTTTGTATATTTTTTTTTGTACAAATTTATTGATTTGTACACACACATACACAAAAATATATAGAAGCATGTATATAAATATGAATAGTCATTTCAACAATTTATGTTCCAGGCCGTATCAGGTTCTACTAGTAACACATTAATCAATTCATTTCGATAATTTCATCAAATTCTTTAATAATAATAAATGTTTGATAATACTTTATGTACATGTGTGTTGAAAAAAAATTAAGAATTTAAATTAAACTTTGCATTAATAACGTTGCCGTGTCATGCACTGGAAATTAATCATTATAATTTATTCTCATTTTTATAATAATTATATAATATCCGATGACAAGCAGTTTTCTATAAATATTTGTATTTGAATGTAATTATTTCAAGATAGGAACAATTCCGTAGTGTATAAAGAAAGGTAGTTATTGTTAATAAAAGCCTAATAAATATTCAAAAAAATGAATAAACAAGTAGAAACGAACTGTAACTGTAAAAAATTAATAGATTATGAATGGTAAATTACTAAGAATGGAAATCATTATGCATTCATCTAACACAATTACTATCTTTTAGTATAAACTTGAATCTAATTCAGTCAGATCATTTTTTATAAATATTGTAAATAGTACTCTCTAAAGAGTATTTTATTTTGTTTCGAAAATATAAATTTAAATTACTTAAAACGATCTGTATATAAACAGAGTGAGTATTAATTAAACTGAAATACAGTACACTCATAATCATTTCTGGTTAATGCATTAGTCTACCATATTTCTGATTAAGTTCTAATGGAAATTAAATGTCATTGACACTAGCGAAATTCACTTTCACAAATGGATTCTTTTTACACTCCGAAAACCACAAAGAATGTCTTCTGATCAAAAATAAATGTTTGATTAGAGAAACTATGTGATTTGTGAAATAGAAAAGAATTAATTTGTGAATTTTAAACGTCTTTTATTGTAATCTATAGTTCCATCTATATATATATATATATATATATATATATATATATATATATATATATATTATATATATATATATATATATATAATATATATATAACTACAATGTAAATATTCGTAATTAGAAATTATACAATGTTTTCTTATAAAAAGAAAAATCATATAGTCAATATTTGATTGTAAAAATATGTCGGTAATAGTAAATACCACAAAAAGTATTTTCCAACAGTCTTATTAGTACATAATTTCAAAAAAAAATCATATTTATAAATATTTATGCATGCATATACGAAAGATAAAACTGTCAATCATCGCCTTCCCTATTATCATTATCACGCTTTCAAACGATATGCAAATAAAGTTTAAAAATACATTTCGTTACGAATTGTCAACGATCCGTTCGTGGCGATCCTAGCAGACCGGTTCGATCGCTTTAAAATGTTTTATAAAAGATGATTATGCACTTATTCATCCGGTTTAGTACTGACGAAGCACATTTTCAATCCAGTGAGTACGTACTACACACGGTATAAACAGAATACTTGCGCGGAGGCCAAAAAAAAGCACCCACGATGTAATGGATACCTCTCTATGCTTTTCTCTCTTCTCTATGCGTGATAATGTAGCGTGTCGTTTGTACATTACACTTTCACGTGTGCGCCTATGGTGCGATCGAATGTTAGCGAGGTGGTAGATTGTAATATCGACAGGTAGTTCGCTGCTAATCAGATGATCTATTTTCGATTGGCGGTACTGAGTGTATCGGATGATAGCCAGAACATTTCTATATTGTTTTTGTTGGATTCCAAGAAGCTCGAATGACTTTTCATGAGTTCGAAAGCGTGCAGAAAAATATCCCGGTTTGAATTTTATTTCTGTCATTATATATTGAATATTTTTGATATTACATATCTCTTACAGTCTTGTGAAATATTGATTTGCATTTGAACAATATTAAAATCGTATTCCCAGTAGTAGAAAACAGACAGCTGATTGAAAAGGATGTAGGTCATTAGGATGACGTATTAACATGATCCACATGTATACAAAATACAATTATAAGATAATAGTAAAACAAGGGCGGTGGTGTCAGTGATTTTAAAGGGATGAAAATTTTATATCTATCTTGTTTACTGTTCTATTTCGACATTTATTTTACAAGATCTTCATTTATTTCAATATTAATCGACCAGAAAAGTTGTGAATAATATGATAGATTATTTAAATAATAATAATTATTATTATTCGCCTGGCGTAACTCTTATAAATCATTTGAATAATTTTCTATCACTGGTTCTGCCTCTTGAAGCACCTTCAGGCAATGTGTTGACTTTGTACAGATATCAACAAGCTATCTGAAAATAGCTCAAGGATTGATGCTAGTTGTGGCATGTAATTACTATGATTTCTATTGAATAAGACTATCACGAAATCACAGGAATAAACACATATTTTTATAAGTTTGATCATAGCTAAGCTTGTTTAGAATACAAATCCTGTTACAAGAATTAATAACTGAAATAAAAATTGTGAGTTTTATTGTCTTTTAAAAAAACCGAGAATGGAATTAATTCCAAGCTCGAATGTCTCTATAACCGGTTTAAATCCATCCAATTAGCCTGATTGTAATTTTATAATTCAGTCATAAATATATGATGACTGTTTTCCCAATGAATTAACTAGTAGCTATTTTGTAACAAACCTCTTCTTGGTGGGATCTTTTAAATAATTCAAGCAGATTCTAAGATTTTCATCTTTCCGGATCTTTTTCTAAGCCGGCTCACTTGATGTTCTTTCACACATTTTCACATTACAATACAGTTTTAGCACTATGGCTAAATTCATAAACGAATCGTTCACTCGACCCACAAACATTAAAAAGATTTCTAATTAAAAATGTATAAATCATTGAATATTGATGATTTTCATTTACACATATTTCGATCATGACGCTAGCATCTTTAAAAAAATCTTTTGTTCGCACCTTCCAATTTTTGTGTATTCAAAATGATTTCTTTTTTATTTGAACCAAGACAATCTACAAGTTTGTTGATGAAAATAATATTGAAAGAACATTTAATACACTAAATCTCTCTCCCTCCCTTATCTCTCTCTCTCTTTACATATATATATATATATATATATATATATATACATGCATATATATATATATATATATATATATATATATATATATATATATATATATACACAGACAGATTTCAATGCAATAAATACTTCATCATTTTCATTATTTTATTCATAAACTAAACCTAAACCGACACTTTTTCAACAGTGAGGCCCACATATTTTTTATAACGCGTGTTGGTATAGAAAAAAACTATTGTCTGAATACAGGAAGTAAAATTATTAACGGTGTTTCAGTACCTGTAATTGTCCGAGAACGGGAAATAAGATCAATAATGTACTTCCAGATAATTGGAAAATTATGATACTCATACAAAGATAACCACCGAATTATTTTGTTGTTCGAAACTCCGCCTTTAACAAAATTGTATTACACGAATATATTTTCATATAAATTAGATTTGAAGGTCGTGTTAAAAATATCACTTTTATAATCGTGTTTGTTTGGTGCTGCTGTGTAAAAAGAAGTAAAAATATAAACTCGTTTTTGAAAAAAATGAATTTTTCATTTAAACAAGTTGTTTCTTCTGATCAAAAACGTTGTTATTCATTATTTTTTGATTACTACTTATACGATTTGTCCAATCAGAAAATATCTGGATTTGCGTACCTTTTTCAAGAAATTCAAAATTTTTTCACTGAATTTTGAAGATTTGGACGAATCGACCTATGAAGGCTCTTGAATACTGAGTTAAAAAATCAGACTATGTCGAAAAGTGAAATCATCTTTCGTCTAATATGTTGTTGTTTTCTTTCCTAGGCCGGAAACTTTTCATCCCATCAACGTCTCATTTACATTTTAAAAAATCCCAAAATATAAAAATCACAATTTCAAGCCACTTCTTTAATTTCATATATATTTATTTCAATATGTTTAAAAGTTAACAAAATTCGCAGTTTTTAACACTAGCTAAGTTCATTTTCACAAATTAATTTCACTCGCTGAAAATTTTCTTCTGATTAAAAAGTCATTCAATAAATCATTGTCTATCATTCTGATTATTGCTGATTGTATTCCGATCGCAATGTCGTTTTATATCCTCATACTCAGCGCATTAACATATTGAAAAAAATTATTCTAATATATTGCTTTAACCGTTCCTTAAGTATAACATAAATATATATCTAGGCCTAAGACGAAACTTCGAAATTTAAAATAGATAAACAGATTAATTTCTATAAATAAAATATATCTAAGATCAGTTTTACAATCGGTTTAACGACTGTAAAACTTGTCAAATCATCCTCATAAGCAAACATTAAACAAGGACCTGTTATCATTAATAAATGTTTATTTATAAATGTTTAATACTATACAAACAATCCATAATCTCGGAAACTAAACTATTTTCTTATGAAAATGATTTTACATAAATGTAAATTGTCATTAAAATCTGAATCACATTTCCTGTTCTAAGAATATTAATTTATTCATCAACTGTGTCAATGGTTTTCAGACTAAAAAATTTAAACATTGTTTTATATATCACTGGTTCTCATATTTCTTGATTAAAACTTGGTGACATCAATCACTTACTTAATGGGTAAAATTATATATAATTATAGTTCATAGCCAGTTTTTCATAACCAGTCATAAAAGTACATTTAAAAAAATAAATTTTCACTTTTTAGAGAACTGACAAAAATTGTATAATAATTGATTATTGATTATTTTTATTACTGCTTATGCGCATTTTAATGGAGATATCAAAACAATCAAGAAGACAGGTTATATTATTTTTTTTTGATTAAACCTGTTTCTGTAATTTTTTATCGGATATTTCTGTAAATTGATTTTTCTCTTCGAATTACTAATAAACCGATAATGAACATTTTTGATCAGGAAAAAATTATATGATTTGCGAGAAATGAACATCCATTTGTTAAAATAAATCTCTTTAAAAAATGAATTTTTCATTTAAAAAATTCCCTCTTCCTGATCAAAAATGTTGAGTTATTCATGTTTTCTGATTCCTATTTTTACGATTTAGCCAATCAAAAATATCTGAATTAGCGTACATATCTTTAAGTTAAAAATTTAAATAAATTAGATAAAATAATTAGATTTTTTAATAAATGCTCATCCATAATATTTCGTTGTTACAAAGAAAATAGATTGTTTAATTAAGTCCATATGGAAGAGAGAGCTTTTATGAATCTATTTCTCACTCATCTCATAAGCAGTAAATTTTTAATTTATAATCGAAAATGTTAAATTTTGATTGTAGTTTACGGGTATTTTAATAACAGTTTCATAATTTTCAAAGCGTTAAGTCAGAACAATATTGGATTTTTATAAAATACAGAATTTTCTCTGTCTTCGTGCTCTGAAGATGATTGAATCGTTATTAAAATCCTTAAGGGTGTGCTTGTTTACTGTTATTTGCTATATACTTTTTTGCAGTCTACCATCACAATATCGTTTTAGCACTGTTACTAAATTCATTTGCACACATCAATTCATACACTTGAGTTACTCACCCGACAATTACAAATTTTTCTGTTCAAAAATACTCGTTCAAAACGCATTTTTTGCTCGTTTCTGTCTGTGGGATTTGTGAAAAAAATTATTGACCTATGAAATATGTTTCAGAGTCGACATACTCACTCTCATTTCTCGATTCAAATTAAAATTTGTCTAATTTTCTTTAATTTACTCTATCCACTTACTCGCCCTACAAGTAAAAAAATATTTCTGGTCAAAAATGTTCACTTCAGGAACATTTCTGTTCTTGGGATGAGTAGATTTGTAAAAATTTTTTTAAAAGCCCGTTTTCTAGTCGAGATACTCATTCCCATTTCTCGATTCAAATCAAAATTAATCCACTTTTCTTCAATACGCTCAACTCACTCACACGTCCTACCAATGAAATAATCTGTCCGGTAATAAATATCCTTTCAGAAACATTTCTGTTCGCAGGACGAGTAGAAAAATTATAAAATTCGATAAACACGTTTCCTAGTCGAGACACACTCAATTTTCAATTCACGTTAAATTTCAATCACTCTCCTACTATTTTTTGTACAAACTATAACAATTCTCTCCACATTTTTTGATTTCTTAAAATTCAACCACAATCCACTACGACCCCTTTGCGATGCTCACACCTCAGGGACAGTTTGAGAATCGTACTTTCGTATAAAAAAATGAAATGCAACTATCTGTTTTCATAAACTAATTTTATTAGAAACAATCTTCATTTCAATATTACAACTAATTAGATGACAACGTTTCAGTGTTTCAGATTTTATGGGGTCAGAAAAATCATGTTATCATTTATTTGATAAACTGTTTTAAAACCATATATATATATATATATATATATATATATATATATATATACAAAAATATATTAACTAATCTATCGATCATTACATTTAGAAACGTTAATGAGATTATTCCACATTTACAAATTTATTTCTAATTACAAAACATCTTTTTTTAAAACTTAAATATCTGCGTCAATATATATATATATATATATATATATATATATATATATATATATATATATATATATATATATATATATATATATTGAATTGTGTATCATGTGTGTGTATGAAAATGCACATTAAATTCAAGTATTGATTTTAATTATTCAACAAAACATGACTGTTTATTTTCGAGTAGTGTCGAATTAATGTTACAACATTTAGAAAGTATCCAACTAAAATTTAATCAATGAGTATATATATATATACATTCGATTTCACATTTATTTAAATCATGTTTAGACACAAAATGTGTCATATCATGTTTCAAATTCGATTAGTTATCACCAGTTAACGCACCGAGTTAAGAAACAGTTATTTTCTCGATTCTGTCGATCAGATATCGAACTGATGACTCGAACTCGAACCAGTAACGGCGATTCGATCATTCAGCAAGTCATTTTAACGAAAACAACGACAATTTTACCGTCCAGATCAGAAAACATCAATCGATCGACGGCCCATAACCTCTAAAATACTGTAAACTAATCACCACTGCACATACACACTTACCGTAATGACTGGTTTTTAAGTCTGTACACACACTTCAGCACAACATTTCACGTATCACAAATAAATTATTTATATTATCTTATGTACACTAGAAAAATAAACAATAACAACAACGACGCGTATCGTTTACACTAAAATATTCAATTTAATATGGAATGTTTTTCGATTTCGTTCTATCTACTGTCATACGGTTCACACATCGGGCCATTTTGTGACGGGCAGAGGCCGATAACGTATAGCATGTCTGGACGTAGTTGCGGAAATACTGAATACCTGGCCGTCGTACACTTAATCGTTTAGGTACATTTTTAGATAAGACGCCGAACAGGAGTGGGAGTGCATAGTAAAAGGTTTTTTCTCGTTGCTTCAGTCAGTTTTGTTTGTACCTTTTCTTCAGGGTCATGGTCCAGGAATGACTAAGCATTATAGCAATGAAGCGTAGAATCTGAAAAATAACTATATACAATATATATATATATATATATATATATATATATATATATATATATATATATATATACATATATATATATATATATATAATCGTATTTAAATTATTCAACATCTTTAACGGATCCTGTTTGTAGCACTCCTCTCCCATGATGACACATTTTCCAGTTAAATACATACGAGGGTAGCGTCAAATATTCTCGGTCTAACATATTTGCGCATGCGCACGCATAGCGAATTTGTGCAGGGTGGTTAATTCATGTCTCAGTTGCGTTCTGTAAAAATTTCATGGTTATAACTCGATCAGTCGTCTAGTGACAGCGATAGGAGTAAGACGCGTTCTCAACGAATCAGAAGTAGCCACAACTGAGCATCGGGCAGTACTAAAGTTTCTGAGAAAAGAAGGGGTCTCACCGTACCAAATAAAACAACGATTAGATGACATGTACGGGGAAGCATCCCCTTCGCACTCCACGGTAAATGAATGGGTTAAATGATTTCGAATGGGAGAAGAGTGACTCGAAGATGAATCAAGTCCCGGTCGCCCTACGAAAGTGCCCACACCGGATTCTGTTCACTTATCGAAAACATGATATTTAGTGACCGACGCTAAAAAGTGAAGAATTGACAGCAATATGCAATCTTTCACAAATAACCGTACGTCGAATTCTCCATGACCATTTAGGTATGAATAAGGTCAGTGTAAGGTGCGTGCCCGAACTTTTTTCAACGTTCAGCGTCAACGTCGAGTAGCCTGCACACAGTTATTTTTAGAGCTCTGTGAGAAAAATCCAAATGCACTAATCGACTCCATTGTTACAAAGGATGAAACAGTAGTTCTTACTATGATCTTCTATCTAAAAGAAAATCCGTGGAATAATTGCGAACAGACCAACCATCCCCCAAGAAAAGCCAAACGGTCTCAATCCAGATCATAGCGACATTTTTTTAGGATTGCAAGTGAATTTTATTAATATTTTTTAAGGGGCGCAATGCCACTGATAATGGCCAATATTATATAACATTATTGGATAAATTGCAGGATAATATTCTCGAAAAACGTAACAAAAGGAGTGCGCTTGTTGCACGACAATGCATCAGTTCACACCGATTCTGTTTATCAAGCTGATATTCGGAAATGTCGCTTCCAAGAACTCGATCATCCACCCTATGTGCCAGAAATGGTCCCTAGCAATTATTACCTTTTTGATAATTTAAAACAAGTTTACGTGGACAGCGTTTTGATGGTGAAAATGAGCTGAAAACAGCGAAAAACTGGCCACTTTAACACGGAAACGGAAAATTATTTTTATATATTTATAAAAATAATTTTCCAAACTATATTATTTATCAATTTTTATATTTCTAAATTTATTTTTCTTCGTAACACAGTTCTGTCACTGCGGCTAAATTCACATTCACAAATTAACATTTCACTCACCTCAAAAACACAAACTACTTTTTTCTAATCAAAAATGTTGAATAATTGATTGTTAATCGTTTTTGATTGTTGCTCATCTGGATTTCGATGGCAGTACCATTATTTTCAGGGTGTTAAAATACAAAAAAAATAATAATACATATTTCCCTGTACGTCAACGCTGAGGGAACGATTTATTTATTACAGTTAAATCAATTATGATTTAATTAATAATTATTTACCATAAAATATTAATTTCAACAACCTTATACTAAATTCCATATAAAGTTTCTCAGGTGTTATTTGCAAAAATTGCGAGAAAATCTATAAAATTAAGAATGTTGTCGAGGTACAGAACTTGATGAAACTTCGGAAAAGTTCTTGATTGATCATTTTGATTGTTGCTTATCTGCATTTCAATGGCAGTGCCATTATTTTTAGTGTTAAAATATAAAAAAATCTAACATACCGATTTTTCTGTACTCCGACGCTCTGAGTGATTTATTTATTGCATTTAAATCAATTATCATTTAATTAATAATTGTTTATTATAAAATATTAATTTCAACAATCTTATACTAAATTCGATATAAAGTTTATTGAGTTTTAGTTGCAAAAAATGTATGAGAATCTATAAAACTTTATAAATTCTTGATTGTTGTCGAAGTACAGAACTTGTTGAAACTTCAGAAAATCTCTTGATTGATCGTTTTTGATCATTGTTAAAGTACAGAAAAATCTAACTCGAGAACGATGTTGATCACAATTGTTATTAAAATCTACACAAGTAACAATTCGAAACGATTGATTACTGAATATTTCTGATCAGAAAATAAGTTTTCTTTTTGTAGTGAATGAGTTTTTGTGAAACACATTTATCTCATTATCTCTTTCGTTTACATTGTAATTATGTTTTCACGCTTGATGATTTCTTCTCAAATTAATGAATATATAAACATACACACCATTTACATACATATAAACACGCACTGTTGTGAAATAAAAACATATATAAAAATGTTTATTAAATCATAAATAATTGATTGAATCCAACAATAATTTATTCGTTCATTAAAAAATATTACTACCTGATAAAAAATACATAAATTAATAAGCTCTTCATAATAAATTTATTTCTCTTATTATAACAGTTTGTTAAGGCACATAAATTTTTTTTAAACAGTACACAATAAAAACTAATTAATTTTATAATAAAAAAAAGTTACAATCAACATTGTTAAAGTAGAAGTAAGATATGAAGGTAATACTTACAATAAACATAAATACACGCTTTTGCACTTTCTTAATAATAATTATAATAAAAATAAAACATATTTATACTATTTCATATTTATATATTCTTTTAATCTATACATGGATACTTGTTTGGAATGTTAGTCGTTCATTAGTGTTAACGAATTTTCATTCGGGATGAAACGTTCGGGAATGAGTTCATTGTTTCATTCTTTTTTTTTGAGATGCATTCACGGTTTATTCGGATCTCCTCTTCCTTTCCTGTTCAACACGTTCTTCTGTTTCGAACGATAGTTGACCACAAAACCGAAACATGTCAGTACGAAACATATGATGTAGAATACGACGAACGCCACTGGTGGATTCGGGTAATTGATTTTCATATGCGGATTGGATTCAACGTAGCCGAAGTTCGAAAGGACTTGAGTGCCGTTCGGTTTCGGACACGGTAGGATTATATCCTGGTGTTGAACCTGTAAACGACACAGATATTAAAAACGATTCGATGACGATCGAACTACAAAAACGCCCTACCTGTTTGTTTCTGCATAGCATGCTTGCACCACTGCTTGCGATAGCTTCAGGCGTATATTCTCGATTTAATAACAACGGCATGAGCCATTTGGCAGGACTTATATATTCCAGCCAGTCGGTAAAAATAGTCAAGTCGTTGAAGTGTATGACGTAGCCACAGACAAGGAACATCGCTGTTAAAATTAACGCCGCTATCACTGCAGCGAAATTATGTATAGGCGTTGTATAGACGAATACAGTGACGAACATTTGAATACAACACAAGTATAACAGCATGTAACCTGGAAATTGAGAAATGGATTCAATCAATGTTTGTTTTAAATCGATTTCGTCGATCTTTGATCCATATCTGAACATTCCATTTTTGGATTTAAGTGAGAAAAATTAAAAAATCGTAGATCTAATGGAAGATTTCATTTCTGATTGAGTTTGCCTTTCAATACTCTGATTTGTATTGAAAGTCATAATGTCATAACTGACTGAATAAGAATTCATTTAACTGGACTGATTTTTTCAGACCGCTCAGTAATAATTCACGGTTCTAATTCTTTATTACACATGTGTTAAAGTTGAATCAAACATAATATTCTTAGAGTTTTGAACCATAGAATGGCAATGTACCTTAATTATTATAAATATTGTTTTATTCTAAAAAATACATACCTATATAAAGGTAAAATCCGTCGTAACTCTGTGTTCCTTGCATGTATAAGCCAGTCATTGAGTAACTTGGTATCACATAAACTACCCAGACACATAATGATGGTATTAAATTAAACAATAACTGTAACAGAATGACATTTATATATATATATATATATATATATATATATATATATATATATAAATTTATTTTTTATATAAATATTAATCATGAATTTGTGTAACATCGATAAAACAGTTATATCACATTAATGAATATTAAAAATGAAAAATATGATGAATGGTATAGATAAATGTGTACACTCGATGCATAAATATGTATGTCTGTTTTTAAATGAAATATTCCCGTTATTTGATCATAAAATTTAGAAAGTGTGCATATTTTATCGATGTTATAAAACTCTGTAAAATTTATGGCTGTTTGTAAAACGTAACAGTACTGTTTTATATCAAAAATGTCTGGAGTATTAAACGAGAAGTGGTACGATTAAAACCAGAGAATCGAGAAGAATTAAACCCATTCCTGCTTAAAATAACAGCTGAGAGTGCGATATTTCCAACGGTATATTTTACTTCAGTTTATCTGTTAGTGTTGCCATATAAAACTGCATTAGAAATCGATCAAAACTTTTGCACTCGTCCAGTATTTAAATTTGAAAATATCGATTTTATGAAATTCAGAATATCAAACTTAACGATCTCATTTAATATTTGTTAGGGTTTGAAACCATGACTTTTAATTATTTTAAAAAAAAAAACACTTGAATACTATCCATTGAAAATTGTTTCAACGAATACGAAATCTGCTTACCTTTGTAAATATAAAAATAAACCGACCATAGAGCCCATCCTGGATATCTCTCTCGACATATTTCTTATTCTTCCGTATTTCCGATATCGTCAGTGTCATAAGAATCGGCCAAAGTGCTACACACATCACAGTATAATGGTATCCCAGTCGGTCATTTAAATTTAACTGGCCGTCACTCGCAGGCAAGTCCCAAAAAATAGCGCCGGTGATCAATGAAATCGAAGCGGCTAATATTATATGAGATATCCACTTCAGGAATGAATTCGGTTGGGTGTATATAAACGATTTACTGTTTAAATAAATAAATATATAAATAGACAACTGGGAATGCACACGGACAAGGGATGAAACGTTTTCAGTTACTTACAGAAACATAATGTACATTTGTTTAAAACAGTTCGCTCGTTTAACAGTTAGTGGGAGACTAGTTGGCGGGCCTGGATCACTTAAAGGTTCCTGTTTCCTTCGAAACACGTCGGCTAATTGTTCAATTCGTTGCGACGATTCGAGCATAGCTTCTGCTGAGAGATCGTCGAGGGTGACGAGGTCCACTGGAATTAAAATGAAACACATTCCTTCAGTGGGATTGCTTCACAAATGGATCAACACTTTGAACACACAGTCGTTTATTCATGTACAGGTCTTTTAAGATTCACTGATCATTCGTTTTGGCTATAGCTTTGAAGCAAAAATTTAACGATGGGGTATAACCTCTTCTGCTGTCAGCAGCATTATTACCGCACGATATTCAATTTTGAGTATCATCGAAGAGTACAAATTTACTAGCGCAATCGTGACGTTTTCCTAAAGGGCATAGATTTTCAAACATAGATTTCAAATTTTTCCAATGAATAAATATTAATATTAACTTTACATTGTTGGCGAAACAGTACAGTTACAATCGAAATAAAATGACCAGTGAATCTTAGGGCATACTGTATGTCCAATAATTTTTTGTTGGACTAATTCGATATAAAAATATATTTGTTTTTGTACAAGTACTCTTATTTTTTTGTATTATCATTTTCGGTTTTATTCCTCTAGATCACTCTTGAAATATTATGCCAGGACATAGTCATCTTTTGGTTATACATCTTTTTCTGCAAGCATACATCAAGCTACTAAAAGATGGATCAACAACTATTAATTGTAGAATAATTCAAGAGTGATCCAAAGAAGGAATAATTCGATTCGTTTTTGTACATTCAATTAGCAATTACCATCATTTTTAGAGTCTCATACATTGAGCTTTTTTTGTTTTTGTATTCAAGTGTTTGGTTTGTAGTATTGAGGTGCTGATTTATTTGTAAAACAGATAATGGATTACCTGATAAATCGATCGAATACTTACAGTAGTAATCTGATGGATTCTTAAAAGAAGGACAAGGATATTCGACAAGACTGAAATAAGGTAACATGTCTCTTCTGCGTCCACTGAACATTATTCTACCCGCAGACACTAATAATACCCGCGACAGCATCGTGAAAATTTCGTATGTGGGTGGATGTAATGTTAATATCACTATTCGACCTGGAAATCAATTAAAATATATTCAAATCAGATCCTTGTATCGTTTTCCTGCACTTCAATAAGAGTCGTTCTCTTTTATAAATACTTTCAAGGCTAAAATAGAAGTAGTACTATTTACCAATAGCATTTCCACTGCCTCCATTCGCCCATTGTCTGAGGTACTCGACCAAGAAGAATGTATCGAAAATATCCATTCCTTTCGTTGGCTGATCGAGGAGTACAATGTCCGTGTCTAACAAAAGATGACACGCGACGTTCAATCGTCGTTTCTCTGATGTAGTCATGTTATAGATTTTCGTATTCCGAACTTGTTCTAGGCCTAGATCTTCGATCAGCACATTTATCTGAAGAGCAAATCGATTTTCGATTTAAGAGACGAACATGTCTGTGCGATATTAAAATGAACTCACCCTATCGACGGCGGCTATCTTCAAATGTCCTAACTTATCGGTAGGTTTCTTCAGCTCGTAGTGGAACCGTAACATCTGTTGTACGGTCATGTCTTCGCATAAATGAGAGTCGCACTGTACGTACGCGACCCTCGATCTCAATACATTCTTCGTAATGTTCTGACCGTTTAGTATTATGTCGCCGGCCACGTGACTCTTGAGACCCGCTAACACGTTTAAGAGACCGGTGCCTTCCAGTTCTGGAAAATAATATCATTTCGAACGTTAAATCTTTAAATGCAGATTTTTAAGAAATGATACAAAATCGGCAAGCTGGGTAAAAATCGTTAATCTGTCCAATAGCTTTACATGTTAGCTTTCAAGCTTTAAAAGAATGATCGGAATATCGATTCATAGAAAATTAAATAAAGTGATTACCTGACGTCGCCATTATTGCCATTACTTCACCGCCTCTGATTTCAAACGATACGTTTTGCAATAGAAGCATTCTTTTATCGATAGGAGATGCTATTTCGAGTGCTCTCACCTATTGAAAAAATAAATTAAAGTAAGAATAAGGTAAATCGTCCCCAGTACAAAAACTATTTACAAAATAATGATTATGAATGTTCCTTGTGACAAATTAAATATTTTCTTTAACTCTGTGTGGCAATTATGAAACAATTCTTCTACTTTATAAATATTTTTTATGATTCATATATTCTTTAGTACGTATAAAGCGATTTTCACAAATAACTTTTTTCGATTCCTTGCAAATCAGATAAAAATATTCAATAATTGATCATAGATCATTTTTGATTGTTTTGATTACGATACACTATTTTTCAGAGAGCTGAGATGTAGAAAAATCTTTTTAAATCAATAAGTGCTTTGAAATTAGTGATATTTTTGACCAAAAACGCTTTTGTCGTTTGTGAGGTGAGTGGAAATTCATTCGTGATATTGAATTTGGCCACAACGGTACTGTATTGTGGCATAAAATTATATTTGTATATTAAAAAAATCAGAAAATAAGTACCAGTGATTAGAAATATTTTTTAACTTTACTGTTTCTGTATACATTTTTATAACACTGGTATTTTTATTATAAATCATTGTATAGAGAGTTAACTCAATTAATTGTTTATATACGGTGATTAACTATCAAAATAGTATCTTTATTTTTTCTAAACTTGGCAAATGAATGTTATTTGGTTATGTATGTACATTTTTATCTATTTTTGTATTCTAATATACATCCTCATTGGAAGAGTGTGTGTTAAATACCCGAAAAACTCTGATTCAAACCATTTTGTTACTGTGATTAAATTTACTTTTAGAAATGGATTCATTTTTCCACTTATCCTATAATTTTTGATCAGAAAATGTTTGTATGATCTGTGGAAAGCCAAATTAATTTCTCCGAATAAATTTAATCACAGCACCATTAACTATAAGTACGTTTCAAGAAAAGTATGACAAACTATTTTCTTCCTAGGAAATTTCATATTAAACACAGCTCTGACACTCTAGCTAAATGCTGTTTCACAAACGAATTTTTTTTATTACACAAACCATAAAGATTTTTCCAGATCAAAAATGTTCACTAAATTCTCGACGTTTCGACCGTCGTTTGATCATCTTCAGAGTACCAGTTACAGAAAAATCTTTTTCACATTTTTCTAGATCCATTTCTCTAGATTTGGTGCTATGAGGATGATGGAATCGTTACCGAAATACGCATAAGTAGCAGTCAAAAATGATCAATAACTATTGAACATTTTCTATCAGAAAAAATGTTTGTGATCTGTGTGATGAAAAAAAGAAATAATTTGTGAAAACATGTTTATAAATCTCTACTTCAAATTGTTTCGATATTTGAATAACTACTGTATATTTTTTTCTTTAATTTGAATACAAAAATGATTAAAGATTAATAAGAAAGTCGAATTGAATTCTAACTGTTCGTTTTTTTTTAAAAAAAAATATTTTTAAAATTACTATATCAGATATCTGACACGAAAATCAGCAATAAATTATACCACATGTAATAATTTCGTCCGAGGTTAGTTTCATGTTATTAAAAGCGTCGACCTACTTGCAAGTGTGGATACATAAAACTAGGACCCATATCGACTTGGTCCTGCGCTAAATAATCACTGCGAGCAATGGACGGTGCGATTTGGCTCCTCCTCGATTGACCTAACGACATGTGACTCTCCGCCTTCGACATCGGTCGTCCCAGTTGACTCGGCGTCATTAACACACTGTAATGAAACAAACCGAATTTTTTTTCCACTCCGCTCTCATTTTATAATTTCGTACGCAAGTCTATCGACGCGTTTGTATACCTTTCAGTTCCGAATTCCGCGATACTGTTCCTTCTGTTCGCATAATACTGCGAGTGTCTGTTAAACGCTTCACTAGACAATAGATTCGCTTCGGATATACTTTTATTTCGATTCCAATGACTTTGATCTCTTTGACTTTGTTGTATGGCAGCTATTGGAATTGCGGGATGCTGTGAGAAAATCGATACGTTAGTTTATGTCTCTGTGAAATCGTGTCCGCTTCTACTTACACCTGGATGATACGGCGGATGACTGTTCTGAAATCTGAAATCCGGATCTGATCTGTATTTACGATTCTGTTTGTATTGTTGTGTTGTTTCATTGTCGGAACTGTCGTAGCCTGATGAGCCGTCCCGGTGGCCACGGCCGTTGTGTTTAGGTCCCCTGTAAGATTTTTTACAGACAGAATGAATCGGAAGATTATTTAAAAAATAAATAGACGTTCGTTACAAATTATAAATATTTTAATGAAATGGATATCAGAAAATTACCTTGCGTGCACTTTATTTCCTACAGGCCTATGATTTTGACCCAACGGTGTACCAGATCTTGATCTCGGTCCATTGTGATTCGGTGGGAAGACTCTTGGGAGTCCAAATTTTAAATATGTGTACATATTCGAACCAAGCGCTGATCTGGAAATAAAAATCGGAATGAATTGTTTTCCTTATCCTTCAGTTTCGACCACATAAATGTTTAATATCTTATTTTTAATTTCGTGTCATGTAAAATAAAATCCAATCGTTTTTTCAACACTTGACATATAATATACTTTATTAATTTTGAAGATGCCTTAAGGAACCAAGTTGCTATTTATATTTTTTAAGGATTCTTTAATTAGATTCCATCATAAATCAATGCTCGATAAAATACCAACTATTTTTTTCCATAGGAGTGAAAAAATATCTAACATAAAAATCATCAAACAAGAATATCCGTGTGCATAAATTATGAAAATCAACGTTTTTTTTTATTACTTTTATTATTACTTTATACATTTTTTTCGATTGAACACATAATAACACGTGCAAAATTATTCAATGTTATTCTCTGTTTAAATCAGTTAAACAACCACTAACTATTTCATTTCATAATTGGAATTAATAATGGAATAAAATCGGTTGTTATCTCAACTGGAATCTCATTATTATTTCGAACATTAATTACTTTTTACCTACATGATGTAAGATTTTTTTTATGTTCCGAGTAAAATATCTTTTTATCTTTCGAATATATAGTCGTGCTGTTTTATTGGTCAAAGTAGAATGTTTCCTTTTATCTTATTTTCCATTCTTTATTAATTCACTTTTTTGATAACACACATTCACTATGGTTTTATTATAGAGTGTAGAATAATCGCTTGACAATTAAATGTATTCAGGTCACTTTTTTGAAAATGACTTGTAATATGGAATATCAGTGTTTATATATATATATATATTATATTGTTTAAAAGAGCACAATTGTCAGTTAATTGACTGTATCGATCAAAACCTTAATCAAATAAAATCAAAAAAACATTCAAATAAATTCTCTTCATCGATTAGTCGATTATATTCTTAGATATTCTTCTTGAATCGTTGAGGATGCACTTAAATTCACGTTTTCTACTAGTTTCGACGTTCTGCATCTTCAGGTAGATATTTGGAAATCTATGACGATACTTTGAGTTTAAAATATCTACCTGAAGATGATGGAATTTGAAATTGGCTATCAGTGGCGGAGCCAGCGGACAAGGGGCTCTGGCATTCTCTAAAGAAAAAGGGAAAATAACAGTAGAAAATAAAATTTATCGCGAAAATATTCCTATATACACACAGAGATTAATATAACCACGACTGAAGTAATTCAAGAGCTTTGTAAAAAGAAAACTGGGTGGAAACCTAGATTCACCATTACACACTGGAATCGAAAATGCAATCAAAACAGTAGATTGAACACAGTAAAACGGCCCTGAAGAAGGTAAAGACGGTTCAGTCTGCTGGAAAAGTGATGGCGACAGTTTTCTACAATGCGAAAGAAATTCTCTTGATCGGCTGTTTTCAGAAATGAAAAACAGTTACTGGCCAATACTATGCAGCACTTTTGGAGAAGTTGAAGACAGATATCGCTGGAAGAAAGTTCCGTAATGACAAAGAAAAAAGTGTTATTTTGCCATGACAATTCTCCGGCTCATTCAAGCGTTACCAGCAAAAATCGACCGAATTGAAGTTTAAATCCTTTCGCATCCACCGTAATCGCCTGATTTGACTCCCTGGGACTTTCATATGTTTTCTAAACTCGACTTATCATGAACAGGAAGCGATTTGAGTCGAATGAAGGGGCGATAGAGACCACAAACGGCTATTTTGATGATCTCGAAGAAACCCACTCTATAAGGGAAATATGAAACAGGGAATGTTGGGGCAAGTGCATTGAGGTTCGAGCGGATTATGTCAAAAAATGAAATACACTTTGAAACTGAACTTGTTGTCTCAAATATCGTACCAAGTTACTCTTTAAACCGGCCACGTAATGTTTATTGCATTTATTATTCACTGGAGTTGTCATTTTTTACTACAGATTTCATAACACACTGACGATTCGTTAAAAAACTGATAGAAAATATACACACAGCAAACATTAAACAAGTTATTAGTGAAAGAAAGGAAAATTGATATTAATTGATTTATTTTTAAATGTAATTGAGTTTTAATGAACACTCGATGCAATTAAACTCGCACTCTTTCGATTTCAAATTTAAAAAAAAAAACAGTCAAGATTTTACAACCGTTGTTCTAATTAATAAATCATACACTGACTTATTGACTTTAACATCGTATGACTCAAACATAATCAATCATGGACGTGGGTTTTTAAATAAAAAACACTAGTTTTGGTGAAAATAAATTTCTCATTACTTGTGTATGTGGTTTGAGAGAAAAATGTAAAACAAGAAAATTGGATAAAAAGACTGTTATATATGTTGGTTGATTCATTAATTGCAGTTTTATATATAAAACAAATAACGGTTAAATCGTTAAATTATTAAATAAGTTATTGATTGAAGAAACTTATTTTATTTATTTTAGGTTATTTATTTTTTAATGTAATTGAGTTTTAATGAACACTGAATACAACTTGAAAATTAAACAACACACTCGAGATTTCACATATTGATTTATGGACTGTAACACCATACGCCGTGAATATTAATCAATCATTCCGATTAATTGCTTCTGATTGGAAATAATTGAAAAAAAAACACCAGCACATATGTAAAACACTTGTTAACTATCTGTACACTTGTAAAATTATTTTAGTTTTTTTTTTTTAAAAAAAAACAGGACAGTACTCACTTGGGTCCATATCTGGGATGTGTTAGGATCGACTGCACCGTTGTGTCCCTCAACTGAAAATTCCCGTACGGCAACGGACTCTTATCCGTCGATCCTAGAGCGCTGTCCGTGAAGTCCGAGTTCAGATTTTGTCTGAAACGACAGAACACGAAAACAGTAGTACAAGAATTCGGAATGCGCGGATTGTTTTAGAAAGTAAACGCATCGATATTGAATTAACATAAGTAGAGTGTGCAATAATTTCATATTTTTCATGAAATATCTGCATGCGCTCGCTAATTTCAATTGTACGTGCGGTGCACATCTTAGTACATACAAAAAAATGCAAACGAATACCATGTTCTTTTGCATCGAACACTCACAAAGAAATACCTGCCGCCATTTCACTATCACGAGAAACAGTCTCTGACTACTAAAATCGTACACATAGCGTGGTTTATTATCCGGCGTTTATTATATTACACATTGAATTTCTAATAATTAAAATTCATACGTTTTGACGAAAAATTATTCGCGATGAGGAAAGATCTGTTACGTACGTGTAATATTTATCGAATGTACGACGATGCAATGGGCTCGTTCTGTGCCGATTCGCGACATTTGATGTTATTTTTTATTTCTGCACAGCGTCTATTTCAAATGTCAGAAATGTACGCTCGGCGCAGAGATAAACTTTAATAATTATGCAGTTATATAATCAGGTGTTTCTTTTTTTTTCGTCGTGGAGAAAACGATTGGATTTACAGTACAAATAGATATAGCCTTTCAAAAAAAAAACAACAAACAGACAATATCTGACACAGATTTATGAAAGGAATTTTGAAATTTTTTATTTTAAATAAAATGCAATAAATATCTCTAAAAGTGTTATTATGGAACCAAAACTAGACATATTAGCCTGTTGTTCTTCGTCCTTTTAGATCATCTGAATGTCTGTTCTTCACTACTAGTTTCGGTACTAGTTTTTAGAGGCTATCACTGACTAGTATCTCAAATCTACCTGAAGATGGCACACGTGCCGAAACTACTAGCGGAGAACAGATATTCAGATGATTAGAAATAACGAAAACTATCAGAAAAATGTTTAAATAAGTTATTCTTTTCTTTTCCTTGAGGTCATTATTTTTTGTTTCTGTTTCTCTACATAACCAGTTTCGTTTTTCAGTGTCTTCGGACGGGTACTAAAAATGAATTAATTATTTTTTTAATGTGTGATTTTTTCAGCAAGTAAATGTAGATTAACAGTCGTTTTTTATTTTATATATATTTTATTCTTTATAGCAAAATATATATTAGGTGTACGAATTAAATCCGTGCCATTAAATTGAATCAAACATAACTCTGTTTTAAATTAAAATATTTTCTTGTCGTCTTAGGATTTTGAAGTGACAGGCTTAACATTTAAAAACAATTTAGCCAAGTAGCTGGCATAACCTCACAAAACAGTAGTGAACACGATGGTTTCCAAAAATCAGTAAATGAGGCATTGAATACTTTTAGCATTCCAGTTGAAAAAAATGGTACCGGAGCTGTGGAAATGATTTATTCAGCTTCGAAGGAAGCTGTTGTGATACATAAAATATGCAAAAAATATGCTAAAACAGTGGAAGAGGTCCGAAAATATGTTGACGACTTCATCGACTCGAATCCGTCAACTTTTTTTCATAAAAGATTTGTCAGATGCCCGACAGATGGAGCAAAGTTTTACAAAATAGGGAGAGATATTTTGAGAATTGAAATCAATTCCATTTTCCTGTATCTTAACATTCGTTTTCTACAAAAAAAGACACCGAATCAATCTGTATACCTAATATATACTACGTGTACAAATGAATGTTTCATTTTCAATCTATAAATTCTGATCAAAATTGATCAATAGATTTTATTAGATTGTAAAATATGTTTCTTCACTTCAGTGAAGAAAAATATCTTCTCTATCTTCTTTTTATTATTCACTTCAGTGTTAATTTCGAAACGAACGTGTATTCTACATTCGAATCAAAAAAAAAGTGGTGAAAGATTCTGCATACTTTTATAATTAACGATACCGAAAAGATGTACAACTGCTACTCAGTACCTAATTCGTTTTATCGAGAAGTGAGATCTGGGCAAGATTATTAAATGTTTTGCATAAATCAAAACATATTTAATTCGTGTATGCAAATCGAAAAAATCAACATATTTACATGAATCGAAACGGAAAAAAAGAGAGGAAAAAACTTGTTGTAAATGAATTATTCGCTGCTTCTTTTTTACCATTCGAATGCCATTTCTTTCGGCCAGGTTTCACTGAAAAATTTCTCTTGCAAATGACCCGAACGATCGATACTACTGGACGTGTGCAAGGAACCGATTTTTTCGACGATTATGCATAATTGTTTAATTACAAATTATTGAAATATTTATGAACGTGCGAATTTATGATCGCGCATAAATAGGTTTCACTTCGAAAGTCGTTAAGGTGTTACATCGATCGGACACAAATAATAACAGATAGAAAACCGTACCGAAATTGAAAGTTGCGAGACGTACGTTCGTGTAACATCTCGAGACAACAGTGGTAATCGTGCGATTATTAAATGTTTTGATTAAATGGTTTAGTGATAGGCGTGTGTGCGCGCAAATAGTTTGTGATTGTAACGACGCAGCGACTAACTGTGCAATCATAGTCAACAGAGCGCAAAGATTTTCGACCACAGAATGTTGGCATTCTGTTGTATCTCGAATCAATTACAGCATCCGATTTTTTTTCAGACTGGAATGTTTGCACGTTTTTCCGCGTTCGTAAGATTTTTGATAGAGATTACTGTTATCTTTTTTCGCCGGAGTTTAGAATACGAGCGCGATTTCAGTAGCCACTAATATATCCGTATAAATACTCATATATCGGTTGAAAATTGTATTTACAAATCAAAATAAAGACCATTGAACTGCACACATTTCTCCCAACGGGAAACAAGTCTGTTTATTCCTATCCCAATTGAAACTCATACAACAAAATCGCGCGAATTTACTTTCTTTCATGACTAATTTAAGAGGTTCTATCCAACAATACTAAAAAATGAAAACAATAGACATAAGTTGAAATCAGTAGTGCTAATTTCATTGTTTGCAATGATGTATTACATGACTACAATAAAAGAAAACGGTAACTAGAAAAATCGTCTCCAAAACTTAAAATTATAAAAACTGCACAAATTATTTTTTCACGACGCTAATAAAAAGATACTAATGTTTCCTATTGAAAATGTTCAGTACTTTCAGTTACTGAAGTCAATTCGGTATTGAATTTTTTTCTTACTCTACAATCATCAAAAAAACAATTCGCATCAAAAATGTTCAATAAATAATTTGTGATTCGATTTAGATTCCATTTTTTCAGAGCTCAGCACAGCTCAGTACAGAACAATCTTAGTATGATTTTTCAACAGTAAAAGAGGAGAGTCAACATTTCTAAGAAATACCTTGAATAGTGAACAATGATTTTCACAAATGGATTTTTCCCTTCTGTAAATTATAAAAATATTTCTAATTAAAAATGTTCAATGAATTAACAATGATTTCATCCTTAAGCGTGTAAGGTGCAGAAAAATCTAATGATTAAATCTGTTCTATTTACCAAGCAAAACTTGTCAGTTTTATTATACAATCAAAAAAGTATTTAAACACGTTTCCTTACTGATTTTTTTTATCATTTACTATAAATTACAAAGAGACAATTGATTAATTTTTCAGAGTGTTAAACCAGAAAAGAACTTACAAACCAGATTATAATATCTCATTAACGAATTTCATATACAATCGTTTATGTGCAATTACTTTCAAATTAAAAATGACATAATATCAATCAGTAATAAATTAAATACTTGAAATTACTCAGCATGTAAAATAAAACGTTTTTCTATTGAAAAAAAACCGCATGGTTCATTAATCTAGATTTAAATTGCTAACCTATAATCATCAGACCATTTAGCTAATAGCTTTACAAGTTATTGATTCTGTTAATATTTAAAAAAAAACAATAAGTGTGATAATTTTAAGGTTAGAATCGATTTGATAACAAGATAATAGACTCCGTAATGTTTTGAAAATCATATCCGTTACTTATTTACAAACTGTCAAAACATTTCCAAACTTGAACCGAATCGGATCACACATTCCTATTCTAATAAATTCATCGCACGTTTCTGTGTCGATAGAAATTCTTCCAAATGAACGTGTGCGTCGTTCATCTCTCGCCTGTAATTTAATTTATCTTTTTTATTTTCTCGACTGATACTAATTAGTTTTTTCACCGTACGCGTGCTCTAAATACTAATCATAGAAATGTCGAAATTATTGTTCGCCGATCGATTTTTTCGTATCGATCCATAAACTGGTTCAATTTATTTACATACATATATGGCTAACTGTACGATAATCTTCAGTAGAGCGCGAAGATTTGACCACATAAAGTGTCGTTGGCCTTTTGTCAATTGATTACAGCATCCGTGTGTCTTTATTTTAAAGGACATGCCAGCGTTTGTTATTTACAAGTTTTCGAATCGTTTAATGATTTTTAGATACTATTTTTATAATCTGTCTGGTTCTGTATAAGCAGTCCTTGAAGACATTTAATAAAAATGGGTGCGTGAGTGCCGTTAATGAAATAAAATCGACCGACTGTCAAACTAAGTCATATTTATTACACCGAATCTGTCTCGATCGTTTAAATCATTCATCGGCAACACATGAAAACGAATTCGACGAATCAGGAAGTTGTCGATTACGGCTCTGTGCGCCTAGTCGATTTTTTCGACAGGAAATCGTCATTATTCACATGAATGGATCCCCTACCTGTAAATGGACCATGCGTGCAGGTCTTCGCTGGCGGCGCCCATATGCATTTGGGAGTGATGTGACCTGGAGTCAATGTTGGACGGTACCGAGTATTTCCGTTCCATTTCGAAGCTTTGCGATATGCCACTTTGCGAAGGGTGTCGACTATGCGACATACTATTGCTTTATAACCTGAAACAAACGGAAATGTTCAGTCAGTTATCTAATCAACGTGTAAACAGTTTATTTCCTTATACAACTAGTCATAAAAGTTATAATATATTTTTTAAATCATTCCTCTAACAGTAGATTGAATCATATTAAGTGTACAAATTAATTCGGTGCCCTTTTTATAGAAGGTGATTATTTACAGGAAAATAGAATACATTTAAATCCTCGAAATATCCCCCATTTATTTTGTGTAACTTTGTTCTATATGTCTGTTAATAGACGAATTCCCTGTCGAAAAATAATTCTAGAATCAGAAACTATTATATTTGTCGGTTGGCAATTTAATTCGTTTCTTTGTGCTTGGATTTAAAGTTTTTTTCTTGTCGTTGTTGTCACAATGGTTTGTTTTTGTTTCTCAATTATTAATATCTTAGTACTACCTAGCTGCGTCGAAAGATAAAATCGGTGATAGGGAAACAAAAACAAAAAATATTTGTAAGGTATTAAGAAAAAAGCACAGTCTTAGAATTGCTCGGCAAGAAATCCGTTCACAAACAACCATAGTCCAAGTCATTTCGGAATCGAATTTTCAGAGATGATTTTTTTTATCCTACGAACATCAAAAAAAAAAAACAATTCTCATCAAAAATGTTCAATGAATAGTTATTGATAATTTTTGATCCGATTTCGATTTCATCATCTTCAGAGCAGATAATCTGTCTCCATTTAATGATGGCTTTGAGTCGATGAAGTCATAATTCATTTTTGAACCTCTCTACTGTCTTAGCAATTTTTTTTTTGATGTGTCAAAAAAGTTGAAGAAATAATTCCCTCGTCTTCGGCAGCATTTTTTCAACTGGAATGCAAAAGTATGCAATGCCTAATATATTTTTTTTCTCTGTGTTTTGTGAGGTTATATCTACTACTTAGCCAAGATATTTTTTAATGTTAAAGTTGTCAGTTCAAAATCATAAAACGACGAGAACATATTTTATTTTAAATCAGAGTTATGATTGATTCAGTTTAAAGGCAATGAAATATTGTCTACACCTAATAATATTTGATTTCAATACAATTGACTTTTAAGTTTTAAAATTATTAATCCGAATGGAATTCTAGCCAAGAATTACAATTACGACTACTATCTATAGCCTTGTTACTTTTAAAACGGTTTCTTGCTGTTATTCCATATTAAAATACTGATTAATATACTTGTATTTCGGTAAAACTCTCTAGTAGGTGTTCTATTATATATAATTATAATGTGTTTCGTACAAAAGAACATTAGCAGCATTCCAGGAAATTGTTATCAGTAAGATCACCCCTTAATTACAGTTACCTGCAGAAGTCGAAACGTAGTCATATAGAGAATGTTAATTATATTTAAAATATATTTATATTTGTATTTAAATTCATTCTAATATAAACAAGTATCAGAAATTTCTTTTTGTGTGTGGTAATAACACATTAAAAAATACATTATAGAACTTTCATAATTTTAATATATATATATGTATATATATATATATATATATATATATATATATATATATATGTATATATATATATATATATATAGTGTAGGTAAAAATAATATTTTTATTATCTATCTCTTTTTTTCATTTTTAAATTCCACCAGAGTTTTTTTTTGCTCATATTCTACTGTATAAGAATGTTGGAACATATTTTTGATGCAAAATTATGGTTATCTAACTAAAGTTTAGGAAATGAAATAAGAAATAATTTATTTTTGAATGGATTATTATTTGCATTAAAACGGTCAATGGTCAAGAAAAATGTTATTTATTTGCTAGTGACACTTTTAGTTTTATTTAATTGATTTTTCACATTTATCTGATTGTATCCAAAGCAGAGATATTTATTTTTCTTTCATTTGTATGTATTATTCGTCCATAACTTGTCATAGTTAACAAACTCATATCTTAACAAAACGCTCTTTCGGCGGAAGTACACATTTTCTCTAGAGATTTCAGATATGTTGTGATACTTTAAGGATTCCTATTTCAATATATAGCCTTATATACAGGCTTCTATCGACGATTTTTTTTTCGAAAATTCAGACATATTGTGACCGTTTAAAGGTTCCTATTTCCACATAGAATCTTCTATTCGGACTCTAGATTTTTTAGAAAGTTCAGACGTTTTATAATACTTGACAGGTTTATATCTCAATATGCAGTAGTTTATGGGAACGCATGTTTGTTTCTATGGAGTTCAGATGTCCTGTAATACTTTACAAGCCTACATCTCAATATACAACCCTTTCTACAGGTGTAGGATTTTTTTTACATATTTTGGTAATCCTGTGATAATTTCAGGTTATTTATTGCGGACGCTTAGATTTTAGTTTAAGAAAGAGATTGATTTTTTTACAGAAAATTATAAATATTTGTGATAGAAAAATATTTAATAAGATTCTAAGCAACAGTATATTAAAAATATAAAAAAAATTTGTAAACATGATTGACTTATTGGAATGAAAATGTCTTTTTTACTTTCAGGGAATATTTTGGTTAATCGAGTATTGCAGTCATGAACTTTCAGGGTAAGTGGCACGTTTTTATTTTATACTGTTTAAGTGATTTGCCTAATATTATGAAATTTTAAATCTTTCTGTTTTTATTTTTTTTAATTAAAAATAAAAATACATATTTAATCACGCGTACAACAGACGATTCTCAAGTTATCTCTCTAAGGAATTTTTTTTCCTAGTTTCTTATATAAGTGTTTTTCAACAATCATTAAAATTTTTAGTTTTCTACTTTATATTCACACAATTTTGAAAGGTCTCTAAACCTTTTGTATGTGCATAGATATAAAATATGATAATATTTTACTCATTGTTAGTTTTTTTTAGGAAAAAAAGTTAAGAACATTAAAAATACATCACTGAGATTTATTAATATTCATTTTTAAGTCAAATTAAATTTAAATATCAAAATAGTATACATTTTACTTTTCAATTTAGTAGTTATTAACTTTTTCTTCAGCTCTCTTGGGTTTGATTTTCAAATTTGTTCTTGTAGACATGGAAAATTAATAAACTAGTTTTGTTTGTCAAGATTAGGCTATTAAAAACCTACCAGATTAACATACAATTAACATTCCAGAAAGATGATGTTTCTTTATTCTAGAGAGAGAGATAAGAAAATCTTGAGATGATAAAAACTTGTGCTTTATTTATATCTATAATCATTTTCGTGTAATTCATTTTAATAAGATTGACTGGTATATTTATTCAGTATATGTTTATTAAATGAATTTAAATTTAAAAAAATCTTAATTTAATTCCAACTATAAATTATATTCTTGACGAACCCGAAATCGAGACAAAGGAATCGACAAATCTGTTGAACATTTCATAAACGAATATTCATTAAGAAAATCCATTCAAAAAAATAATTCAATTTTATAACGAAAGTAGTTGAAACATAATTCTCCAAGAATGAGATCCGGTGACACTTTTATCAAAATCTCGTATCTATTCACATATTATTTCACTTCCTCGACGGCAAACAAACAGACAAAAACAAAACCTCGACGATTGTGTGAACAGTGTTCTCAATCGTTGTGAAAAAAAACGTGTCGACTGTTGCACTGATGAAATTATGTAACAGAAGATTGACGTGTCTTAATTAAAACGATATCAGAATATGTGTAAATATGTATCGAAACTAATGAGTTTAAAAATAGATGACCGAAGAAAATATGTTTCCGTATTTGTCAGCGAGACTCTGAATAATTTGTTTGCGTTTTTCAGAAGTCACATCCATCATATGTTATTTATGAAACTGATCTCGTTTAAGTGATAAAACAGCGAGAGAGAAAAAACACATTGGCTCGACGACGTTCCAATCGTGTTCTAGGTTATTAGGTTGCTATTATATAATAATTATACAGTCCGTTTTCGAACACTTGCCTTACAAGTTCACTATAAACAAACATTGATAACTATTATTATAGCGAATCGTATACTGGTACCCAAGTGGTCTACGACACTCGATGAACATCTGCCGATAATTTCACATAAACAATTATGTAATTCCTATTTAAGTGCTGTTAGACATAACGATTGCATGTTTGAATATGAAGGACTTTTTATATTTGTTCGCCGTCGTATCGTTGAAATCACTACTAGAATTCTATCCAAATCTATTTATAATCTGATTCCATTCATCAGTTCATCCGAAATAGTTCTATCAGTCCACATATATTTTCCCTTATCAGTACAACGAATATCGATAGGGTCACTTAAATAAAATTCATTAGTCGCGAATTTAGATCCGTTATCGTTTCAATCAACATGTTTGTCTGTTTTCGTTGTTAAATGGTCAGCACTTCTTAAATAATTTAAATATTATTTTTTTCTCCAAAACTCCATCGTCGTTTGTTAAACTGGTATTTCTGGTTTACTTCTTCTCGGTGCCTCTTGAACTAGAGCTCCATTCTTTTTGTATATATATATATATATATATGTTAATATGTTTGTATACAAACCCTGTCCTACAAATTGTTGTCGTTGAATCAAATTAATTGAAAAATATATTATGTCTATATAGTTTTATTTTTAGTCGCTGGAGATACTTATTGTAAATACACCTATATATATATATATATATATATATATATATAATTGATTATCACACATATTTTTCATGAACACGGTCATAAAATTTTACTATAAATGGAAGATCTTTTTTATTAAATGTAGAAAAGTGTGATTGAAAATTTAAATTGAATATATTTGCATTAGAAAATAAATAAAATACGTTATTTTACATTCAAATTTAATTTCTTTAAATGAGTTATAAGGATAGAAAATTTTAAATTTTGGGTTTTTAATCATCATTCGGAAATGTATGGAAACAATTTTTTGCAGCGTTTTTAGACTTTTGTGATATTTTATAGGCCTTTATCTTCACACATAGTCATTTAGTGTGCACGTACGATTTTTTCTCTAATATTTTAAAGCCCTATACGTCGATAGCAGTTCGTCGCGCGGAGGTACACATTTTTTTCGGATTTTCGATCCCTCTGATGATATTTACAACCAACCGTACGTGTGTGTACAGATAAACGGATTCAATCAATAAACGTCTTGAGCACACGTCGCACAGTGCGGACACGTCAGTCGGCACAAGACCGGCAATGTGTGATTCATCGCGTTCGATACGAATAAATAATTACTACTTGCACCGTCGATCGCGTGCACCAGTAGTACTTCTTGCACCAAGACGTCGAGCGTGCCTCCGTCTGCACGCGTCTATAATTGATCGACTAACCTGAACTTGAGAGAATCAGTCGAGCAGGAAGTGATCAACTATCATACTTCCAGTATTTCCAGCTAGAGCGCTTCTTTACGGTAATTTTTCAATTAAACGTTTTTATGCGATTCATGGGTTGACGAACATGGTAATGGAGGTAGCAGTATTTGATAGTAAATGTCGATTTTCGAGCGCACGCAAAGTAGAACGAATTCTTTGAGCAAGAAATGTGTGTGTAATTTTTCATATAATTATCTAATTTAACATCTGTATTTTATTCATATACATATATATATATATATATATATATATATATATATATGCACATATGCACAAAATACACATTTTATTTATTTTTATTTTTTACTTCCGCAGAAGTCTGCATCTTTTATTATTACTGTTGTGCAATAAAGATTCAAATCAATGCACAATAAAGTGCTTTTTATTCGACAATATATTCATTTAAATAGATCTTTTTTTATATAATTTACTTAAATTTTATATTTCGTGTTTGTTCATTTCCTTACATGACCAAATTTGATGCATAAAACTAGTATAAAAATCTATTTGTGCAATAATTTTCTATAAACTATATTATGTTTTAAAATATTTGTTCAGAATACAAATATGTCATAATTATTGCTTTAATTATCATTGTTCATTTTTATATCTCGCTGACACACTGTCCCGTTTAGATTGTTTAAGTGTTTCATCTTAGTGTTTGTTCTCCACTTCTAGTTTCGGTACATGTTCCATCTTCTACTTAAAGATAAGACATGCACCGAAACTAGTAATGGAAAATAGACCATTCAGATGATTCAAAAAGACGGATTCTGCCCGAACAACAGATTATTGATTATGTTTGATTGTTATTTATGCACATTTCGATGACAAGCAGTAAATTACAAAAGAATCTCATAAATAATCAATTTTTGAACACTTTTTTATCAGGGAAATGTTCGTGTTTCATGGGGTGGGTGAAAATTAATTTGTGAAGCAGGAATCTAAGGGAACAGAACTAATTTTTACACGTAATACATTCATCGAAATTTATAAAGATTTTTTCTCTGTGAATAAATGAAAATAAATAAATTAATTCAAAAAATCCTAAAACTAGTTCATTCCAAAAACCATCATACAAATTAAAATGCGTGTCTAGTTTTTCAGATCAGAAGTTGTGTCAACCGTTTATGAATGGTTAGTTAAACAGAAATGGTTTTCTTTAAATGTGTCTAGCATAATTTTATAATAGATAAAAAGTACATAATATGGTAATTGAACACAAGATTACGTCGAAAATATATAATCTTAACCTAGATTTCGTAACCATTCTAGAATTCAACTTTTACTTGTCATTTTAGCACAAACAAAAATAATCGAGTCCGTGTACACATCCCACATCTTTCATTCCACCGTTTTAATATTTTTTTTATGTACAAAAGGAGACTTCTTTCAAAAACAGGCTACCAGTGAAACATGTTCGACGCAAAACAATAACAAAATCGAGCGTTAGATGTCCGCTGAATATAAAAGAGATAACACCCGAAACATATGTACGTTTTTCTCATATGGTGATTTCAATGCAATTTTCAATGTCGCATATAAATAGTATTGTTTCGATACCTTTGTTTTCATACACGTATTGTTATTTTTATGCATTGTTAATTTTTCGTCGTTGTTGTTGTTGCTGATGATGATGTCGGTGAAATATTAGATATGCGAAAACGTGTTCGCGGAGATCGTGTGCATCGATTAAATGTGTTCATTTTCGGCGTTCTATGTAGGAAACGAAATGATGGTCAAGATCGGACTTTTGACCTACAAAACACTTTAAGGAAGTAACTTTTTTTTTATTTCGTGTTATGTACATCGCCTTTTAATTAATTCATGAATTTGTTTACCACTATACTCCGTTTTTCTATTTTCTGCTTTTCTGTTTAATTCTTGACAGCGAGACATGTGAATTTCTCCATCGACTGTTTTATATATTCAAATGTTCATCATTCTTCTGTGATATTTCTCTTCATCAGCCATTCTCTATCAATCTTTCATAACTTAAAATAAATAGGAATTTCAATTCCTTCATCACCTACTTTATCATTCAAATATTAATTTTTTCTTTATGATTTTTTCTTCTATCTGCCATTCTTTATCAATTCGTTATAACTTAAATTTAAATAGGAATTTGAATTACTCCATTAACTGATTTATCATTCAATTATTAATCTTTTCTTTATGATTTTTTCCTTCCATCTGCCATCCTTTATAAATCCGTCATAACTGAAAATAAATAGAAATTTGAATTTCTCCATCAATTGCTTTATATATTCAAATGTTAAATATATAATTCCTCTATGAACTCTCTCTTGTTCTGCCATTCTCTATTAATCCTTCGTAATTTAAAATAAACAGGAATTTCAATTCCTCCATTAACTGCTTTATCATTCAAATATTTATCAATTTTCATGATTTTTTCCCTTTATTTGTCATTCTTTATCAATTATTCATAACCTAATAGTTCATACCATCAAATCGTATGTTATCTTCAAGTTATTCTACAAAACTCATACTGTCTATCTTCTGTGATGATTTTACAGACCTGTATCTCAACACATAACCATCTGTGCGCACGCACGATTTTTTTCTGCAAAGTTTAGACATTCTTTAGTATTCGACAGGACTTTATGTCAATATTCAACCTTTTGTGTGGTCGTACATTTTTTTCTATAGAGTTCAGAAATCCTGTAATAATCTACGAGCCGATATCTTAAGACCGAGCCCTCCGTACGGCCGCACGATATTTTTCTGGAGAGTTCAGACATTCCTTTATACTTGACAAGCCTATATGTCTACATTCAGCTATTTGTGTGATCAAGTATTTTATTTCTGGAGAATTATGAATCCCTGCTGTACTTTACAAATCGATATCTTGAAACCGAGTCATCCACACGGTAACCCAATTTTTTTCTGTAAATTTCATACATCTCTTAATACTTTACAGGACTATATGTCAACATTCAGTATTTTATGTGGTCACACGATTTTCCAGAGAATTTAGACATCCTCTGATAATTTTCAGGCCTATATTGTACCTAGGCTTACAACCATGTCAATGAGCTTCTGCTTACTGAAACGAAGATAGATATATCGTGGTTTAACGATATAATTGACTTACAAATCAATAATTTCTCTTGTTTATATTTCGTTTCATCTCCTTTCAATCACTTTATCATTACAAAAATTATTTATGTCTTAAAATAATGCAATAGTCATTCATAATTTGCTTACCTATTCACTGGGTACTTTCGAAAGACACATATTATGCGAATTAATTACTGTTATTAGTACTGCAACTATGCTATGGACAGATATGATACTGTTTGTTGCACTGCCGATTTATTGTGATATATCACCTAGGAATGCAGTTAATAATTAACGACCGGCCTGCGTGTGCGTCTCACCGCACAGATTATTTTACAAGCCGCGAACGAATCCCACGGAACCGTCATTAACGATTGCATCAGTTCAAACGTGTTCTGCAAAATTGTCCGTTTTCGTCATTTTCACCTTATTAGTAATTGCACACGTGCATTAACACACCGATTCTTTCTGTTTTTTCCTCACGGACACGCCCCATCGCACCTCTGCGCTCCACACTCATATCGTTCGATGGAAAATGGAATTCTCGATCGGAACAATCGCGAGCTCGAATCATAAATAAATTATGAATCGTTGCAATACGAAGTACACTTGTGGTATTTGTGTAATGATCGCTGTTTTCGTAACGAGAACATTTCATGTGTCAGCCATAACGACATTCCTTCAGGTATCTATTCAATGCCGTCGTCTTTCTTTCTGGTTTCAATGTCAGTTCATAGTTTCGATTTTGCATTGACAATATGTATTATCGATTCTTACAAGTCATGATAGATGAAAAGAATCGTCTCTCACCACGAATCGATGTCACTCTTTATGTTGCAACAACGTATTCGTTCATCTTATTTATTAATTCGGTGGATCTAAATCGAATCAATCATAACTCTGTTTCGAATTAAAATATTTTCCAAATTTAACTTTTTTTTTAAAAAATATATATATTTTGGCCAAGTATTGGCATAATCTCACAAAACAGTGGCGAACACTTGAAATTTTGGCCCAGTGGAAAGAAATTCTCATCGAATGAGGATGTCATCACCGCTGTCAATATGTATTCTGATAACTCGCCGGTCCAAGTGTGTATCCTTCGATGGAGACTATCTTGAGAAATAAAATCGATTTTTTCGAGAAAAAACCGTGTTTAACTTGCTTCTTCACCATACTTACCAAACGAGCCTCGTATTTCAATATTGGCGCTCTGTAGATGATTATTATTGAAAGATGATAATTGATAAGAACCAGTAATCAATTATTGAACATTTTTAATCAAAATAATTTTGAATAGTTCACGAGGGAGTGAAAAATCTTTTGTGATAATGAATTTATCCACGGTGCCAAACACTGTAATTGTGGACAACAAGTAGTACATGCTTTTCCAATAAGGGCGCAATTATTTAATTTGAAATAAAAACACTGAAATTTCAAGTTTCTTTATTGTAAATAATAATTGAGGTATGCCATTTATTCATTTTCTATAGAAAAAGGCACCGAATTCATTTGTACACCTAATATTTATATCGAGTAATGCTGTGTTTATTTTATGTTGATTTTTTTATAAAACTGTTTTTCATATATTTGAAATACTACTCCAAATATCTCGATTAATTTAAATAAAACGAAAATTATGTAATAGATGTATAAAAAAGATTCAAAGATGTACAAAGAGATATTTTCAAATCCGACATTGTTAATCTTGCATAAACCAGTCAAATTGCACAACCGAACGTAAGCTAGACTAAAGTATCCCCAAACGTGAATATCCTCGACGGAATTCCACTCGTCCGATCGCACGCCGAGCCCAACATTTATGATTAAAGTGCTTCAGTGTCTCGATTACATGCACTTCATTATTATTTATCGTCGGATCCGACGCGTCGTGTGTATAAAATAAAATAATTTATTTAAAGATCCACGGATGCATACATTTTATAAGAACACGTTTGGTATCTTTTTGTTTTTATTGTTACCGAAGCCGTATCCACGCAATCGAAGCTTCTTTTTCTAGAATAAATCACAGACGTACGCATATATCAAATATAGCACATCAGATAAGATTCTTCGTATTCGGATGAGGCGGTTCAGTAACGTGTTTTAAGACCCACGGAAATCAGTTTTGAGATATATTCTTTGTCCGCGTGTGTGATTCTATTAAAAAAATCCGTGTAGACTTGCAACATTTTTTTTATTACAATACAGCCCTGTCACTATGACTAAATTCAGCTCTATAAAATCTTGAAAAGATGAGAAATTAATTTAATTTAAAGCAGAGTTCTGCGCTTTTAAAATCTGGGAGTTTTTTTTGTTGCAGCGCCCTGTATAAAATCCCAGTTTCAAATTTGTTAGAAAGACTCACAGACATTCTGACCAAACTCATATAAATGTTCGACCGTTCGAATCAAATTTAAAAACCGGCCGACCGTTCAGTAAAAAAATCAATTTGAAAGATTTAACCTCACGATAATGTTTCTAAAAATTATGCTTGTCTGTTTAAGACATTTCAAGCCGTTCGCTGTTTTTTTTTCTTTTATGCTTTATAAGTCACATGTATCGTAAGGTCATGGATTCAAAAAAGTATATAATTACAGGCGTATTAAATAATAATTATTGAAAAATAATAATTACTACAGAACGTGTCTGACAAATTACTTAACCTTACACTTGGTTTAAGCAACCTTTTTTGTAATTGAAACCATGTAGAAGTTTTCAAACAGAACTGTAATTATAATTAGAAACGATTTAATGAGCAAATGTAATGAGAATCGTGGTTTATTCAATGCGTGGATTTAAATAGATCTTATTAAATAATCAAGTGATTAGTAATCGATTACTGATCAGTTATTCTACAGGTTAAATTTTACTGAGAAGTATCCGTGTGTTGAATCAAGGTTCTGTACCAAATTTAAAAACTGGATTACAACACAATTCGATTAAACGTTCTGAATTCATAAAAAAAGAATAACTGTACAGACAAGTCATTTAAATATTAAATACATAATTCTGAACGAGATTTAATTACAGCTTTGCAGAATTACGAGAGGTCTTGAGAATATTAAACCGATTATGATGTGGTAACGTGTTCTCTATTCACATTTTCGGTACAAGACTGCACATTCTGAAAAATATGTGTCAGTAAATAAATCTAAACGCGAGACAATAAAAAAAAAACATACAGCACTAGCGTTACTCTAAACCGAACTAATCACAATTATGCGCACGTTAATTGATATTAATTTTTCACACATGCTCAGTAAAATTAACTGCATATTTACAGTTAATATTTACCGTCACGCCGAGACAAATAACCAGGATTCGTTTTCATTTCGATCGAGAGATCCGCTGGAATCGTGTACAGGATTTACCACAAGGTCGAAACCAGGGTGGCATCGTCGAAATATCCAGACGTGTACACAACAAATCTATCTTGACTTTTTCGTGAGACAGACACGCCTCTTCGAATGACCAGTGTTGTATGTTCTTCGTGTGCAGGGGAGTACGTGTGTGTGTGTTTGTGTAGTTTGCAATCGTTACAGTCAACTGCGACGAGTTCATTGAAGTCGGAGAAAAAGAAAAACCGTCTTTAACCTTGAATCGGTTACTGCACTCGCTTCCATGCATGTGTGTGTGTGTGTACGCTCACGTATTTTCAGAGCGTCGATCGACGTTCTGGTAAGAATCGGACGAGTTCCATGCAAACGGTTTCATTTTTATGACTGGAATTTATTTAAATGCACGATTGAGGAAAGAAACGTGTAGGAATTAGATACATGAGACGATCTGAAATCGTTGTCACAGTGTGTGTTCGGTTTGTCAGAATGGGATGTTCGTTTCTAGATGTTAAAAATGTGAATGTGTAATCGTTGTCGTATACAAAAAAAAAAACAACAAACAAACTGGGAAATCCAAACTTGTATAAGTTAAGTCATGAATTTAGTTTGTGTATAAAGTAAAAAAAATGTAATTAAAATCGAAAAAAGTACATAGGAGAAACTGAATAAATAAACTAAATGAAATCGAAATCTCACTGATGTACAAATATATGAGGGCGGTTTGAAGAGGAATTTGGTTCGTGTACTCGATGAGGGGAAATCCGTATATGTTTTTATAAAGTTCCATCCCTTTTAGTAACGCATGTGATTTTACATGTAATTCCGCCATTAATTGTTCGTTTGACAGTTGTTTAAACACCCGCCCTGCGCGTTCCGACACTTGCTTCACCCGCCGCTGACATTGCATGCTGTTCCATATATTCTGGTAACTTTATTATAAAAATTCACAAAAAATATCTTGATGCATTCTGTGTGATATTTTAAGATTACTTGTTATTTTGGAGATCTTTAACGGAACCCCAGTCTGACCCCCGCTTAACCCGCCACTACAGACAAGAAATATAAAAATTTCAGATTGACAAACTTGCTAGACAAGAAAAATAAAGAATTAAAAATGTCTCTTGTAATTTTAACAAATGATTTCTTACTCACTTCACAAACTAAAATTCAAAAATGATCAACAACCGACTATTAAACACTTTTAATAAAAAAAAGTTTATATTTTACAGAATGAGTGCAAAATTCGTTTGTGAAAATGAATTTAGCCACAATTCAAAAAACTATATTGCGGCCTTTCCTGACCTTTTAATTTTTCTCACATCTTCAAACCATTTCCGACCTTCAACATGCCAAGACAGTTCGCTAGTCTCTAAACTTTTTACATTTCTTAATTTTCAGTCTATCATTCTCTCTACTCGTCTGTTGTATTCTCTTTTTGCAATATCTCCCGTACATTTTCAATTCGAAACTCTTTACATTTTTCCTTTTATATGAATCTTAGCTATTATTAAAATACTATTTTTCATATCCATTTTTTTTCCTAAATACACATATTTCTCTGTCTTGTCACTGTTTTTTTTTGCAATTACAGTAGAGTTGCGATAAAGTGAACAATGCATGCAGTGAAGTGCTCTGTCGAGGAACCCGCATAATTTTACACTGAATACCTTCTTATATCACATAAATTAGTAAAACAAGGAATAAATATAAAACACAACAATCGAAAATAACTTAATTCTTACAAAAATCAAAGTAAACAACAAAGCTACTTAATTTATATTATCTTTTGTCGACTTTAATTTAAACTATTTCGATAAACTTTTAAAAACAATCATGTGCTTTTAGTAAGTAAATATACCTCCCAAAAGTCCACAGCCTCGCTAGAGTGAATGGACTGTGCATTAATTGATTCACTAAATCGCGACTCTACTGTTTACACATACACATGGACATATAAATACATATATACATATATATATATATATATATATATATATATATATATATATATATATATATATATATGTATGCATATATATGTATATAAGGATATACATAGTTTATTTTTGTATAAATACACTTTATCTCTAACATATTCGGTTGAGATTACTTCTAATACCTGTATATTAAACGTAATACGATTAAGAGATTCTAAAAGATGTATCACACCCCTTCTATATATATATATATATATATATATATATATATATATATATATATATATAAACTTGTACTGTCAGAACAACACTGTCATGCATCTGTTTGTTGCGAGCATAACAGTAAATGGTTTGAATAATTAGTTATTATTATAAAAAAATTAATGGTAGAATTGAGTTCAGTAGTAACAGAGGATAATTTTAAAAAAGTTAATCATTTTATTTAATTTCTCTCTTAAATAGTTATCTCATTTATAGTTAACCGTTTCAGATTTTAATTTATGTAAAGATACGACGATAAATGGTGTCATAATACAGTTCTGACACTATAACATAATTGTATTATTTTTTCACTCCACAAACTATGAACAGAACAATCTTCTGATTAGAGATGTTCAATAAACGATCAATTACGTGGGGTTTGATGACGATGCCGTCATCTTCAGTGCGTCAAAGAACATAAAAATGATCACTAATCATTTATTGAACACTTCTGATAGGACATTTTTCTGTTTTGTGTGGTGAAAGAAAAGAATTAATTTGTGAGAGATAAATAATGTTTTATCTGAAATATTGACATTGAATCAGTTAGGATTCTACAGATAATTTTTTTGTCTCATTCCAGAAAAATCTAAGGTATAGAAAAATCTCCAAAATACAAAATTACTAGAGACTTAGATTGACTAGAGCATGTTTTTTTTTGGTTTGTGAATGAAATAAAAGAATTCATTTATGAAAGTGAATTTAGATATACTTTCAGGAATGTACTGTGACAATTTTGTTCCCAATGGAGCTCTTTTACATACACATTATATATATATATATATAATGTATGTACATTTGAATGAAATAAATTTCACTTCATCTTTCGTTTCTATAATGTACTTATAAAGAATCGTAGATCATTAGTAAAACTATCATTCATTGACTACATTTTTAATATTCCAGACGTATCGCTAGTCAATAGAGAAAACATTATTTCACCGATGTTAATTCACAAAACAATCGTGTCGAATTAAAATACACAAAAGTACTAGAGACATAGAGCGACAAACATGCCCATAAATGGATATAGGTTTATAAGGTATCCTTTTCTATATAAACAATCATGTTGACACACACACAACACACATGCGGGTTCGAGAGACACTACAATGCATGAAATTCAATGAGCACGGTTTTCGATAAGGCAGAAAAACACATACGACACACAATTTGAATGTGCGGTGGTGAATGAACTGACGGGGTACCACGAGAGGTGATTGTATTGTGTAGTGTCGAACGGAACCGAGTCAGTTTGTGCAAATATGTTCTTTCTTGAATCTGTTTTCGGAAGAGTGACGGACATGATCGTTGCGTTCCTTTTCAAATACGTCTTCGAACGTCGAAAATATGGGACGACGAATATTTTATTTTCATTTCCATCTATCTCATTTCGCATACTTTAATGTTTGTGTATACGTGGACGGTTTAGAGAGTCACTTGGTTCGATATTTGAGACAATATAAAGTGTACTTTATCTTCTGACTGCAGCACGAGTTGTTAAGAAGCGCACCGAGCTCGGCGAAAAAAATTAATCGTTACATAAATGGTTTTTTAAGATTCTGTAAAAGAAAAACTGTAAACGCGATGCAAAAGAATAAGTCATATTTGTGCAGAACGCATGTAACATAAATTCAGAATGTGTGTGAAAGTTTTTATGTTCCCACATGATTGAACGTTTGTTTAGAAAACATTTAGTTCCATATTAGGATCTAAAATGTCGAAAAAATGCGATTAAGTTCGAAATGCATTTTTATATTATTATTATTTCTTGTCTTGTCTTGTCTCTTACAGTACTACATTCCGTACTGACATTTCTTTCTACTACAACCACATGTAAATACTGTCGAAAAATTGTACTTTTTATCAATGTTATGTAAATTCCATCTGGATTTCGAATCACACATAAATCAACACTTGCACACGGTTACTAAGGACATAGGATGTCTCACTCGATTATCATAAAATTAAGAATATAATGTCCAACCTTCGGAATTAGCAGACATTTACGGGAAACATCTAATTAGACACTGAACAATGGACGAATACATCGAGCAAGAATTGTTGTCTTACCTGTTAACAATTCATATATTAAGATTCGTTGCGTTTCTGCAAGTAATTTGAAAAAGAAAATCTCCTGCTTGAAGAAATATCGCATTGTCTTATACAATGTCAAGGTTAAATTATTCAACGGACTTGTAATAATAATCGCTTTGGACGCCTTTTAGTTTGGACGGTCATACAGTTGCATATTTTAGCATAATGAGGTAAATTTTTTTACATGTGTATTTACGTTTCGGTAAAACGTTCGTACATGTCTGAAACAGACGATCGGTCGACCGCCTAACGTTTTTTTGAACTAGTTTACAGAAGCAGACAAAAAAATGATAAGTGATTTAGACCTGGTGCTCGATATTCAACAACGATCTTATCTGTGTATTTTTTTCTTCATAAATGTCCCTTATTTAAATTAAACTGTGTTATTTTTTTCACTAGCTACAGGGCATTCTTAATAAATTATTTGAATACCTGTTGACCTTTTTTGTATAACAGTAATTTTCGAGATTGATTGACTGATTATTTGGAATTAGAGGGCATGACAGCAGGTTAGAGAAGCGACCAGTACTAGATTTTTTATTTTTACTATGTAAAAATTTGCTCGAGGCAAAGAGAGAAAAATGAAGAACACTAATATACTTTCTTTCAACAAAATAATTGATCTGTAATTATTTATTTTCGACTTGATAACTATAATAATACAAATAAAATGGTTTAAAACGACTTTATTATTCGAAAATAAATTATTTTTCTTAAAATACAACAAAACTATATAAATTAATAGCTCAATTTGAAATAAAAAGATTTTAAATTGTTCTAAAAAATAAATCAGATACAAACTCTCACAATTTATCATTGTAGAGTATCATGTAAAAAGAAATACTTTTTCGTTTTTAAAAAATGATAGTTTTTTAACACCAAAGGCCTCATTTTTTTAAAAAAAACTGTTCAATCATTACTGATCATTTTTGATTCTTACTTGTGCGCATTTTGGTTTCGATTAATAATAAATAAAAGTTAAATACAAGTAAAATCATTTATTTTTTGCATAGAAAGTCTTATTGATTAATTAACTATGACCGACTTTGAAGTTTCAGTCATATTCAGACAGATTTAATATGGATTGTTTCGCGGTTGAAACTAAACTGGTTTGATTTTATTTGTTTGTTTAGAGGTAGTGATTCGTTGAACGCAATTTAGTAGTTCTATCCACTAAAAGATTGTCCAAGCTCTCAATTCTGCTTATAAACTGTATACAGTTTATTTTTCTTCAACGAAAACTCGATTTACTTAAATGCATGGCTAGTAAAATCGTTAAGGATATATTGTAATCATTATTCTACCAACCTAATAATTTGTAGGCGAGTGAAAGAATATGAATCCTAATAGATACAGAGACAAGTTTTAAGTAAAATATTCGATGGTCAGTGTAAAAAAATTTTATTTAAAAATGATTTATTTCATTTCTGATGACACGAGAAAAAAGATGTTTCTGACATTTGTTGATCTAATAATGATTGAATCAGAAATATTTAATTGAACAGAAAAAGATTTCATGCTTTGAGGAATGAAAACATGATTCACTTGTGAAAATGTTATCCATCTATTTTCTGTGTAATTAATCCATGGTAATTTATCATTCGATCGAATAACATTCGACAACAGTTTTCAATAACGATCAGTGTTACGGTTCGAAATCTCGTGAAAAATCAATCTTCAAACAACAGACAATGGATCGAATAGACAGTCTTTACATTACCCGGCACTGCGGAGTAACTCTTCGGTCTGACCATCGATAAATCGAATTTTCTCGCACGCGAATCACAATAGAAACACAATAGAGCAAGTTACCTTTCTAAGCGTTTCCTGATTGAATTCGTCGATCGCAGAAATGGAAGGCGCACGCCACACAACCACACGTCGACCTTACAGTCAAGGTCGGTCTTCATTGTTCGCTTATTCCTAAAATTGCAATAAAAATTGCACGAGGGCGGGCGAGGTTCGCATCGATATACAGAGATACATAAATGAATCATATGATATGAGTTCATCGCGTCTGCATATTTCTGTATGTTTGTGCATGGTCATAATTCACCTCGAGGCCGTCATAAACGTGGGCATGTATTACGAGTAATGTGCTGTTGTTGTTGTATACGTCGATTGTATGGCGGATGTTCGAAGTGGTCTGGAATTATGTCAATAATGTTATTGTTGGTGTTACGTAACGCTATGAGAAATCGAATCGTTCTGTTTCACAGCGAAGTGCGTTTTTGAACGATTCGAACAGTTGAAAATCGATTAAAAACACTTCAACAGTTTCTTTCAGCGCTTCTTTGAAAATATTACATGTAACAATTAATTCTCTGCCTTTAAAGCGAATCAAACATAACTCTGTTTTGAATCAAAATATTTCCTTGTCTTTCTAGGATTTTGAAGTGCCAACCTTAACATTAAAAAACCACTATATATCTTGGCCAAGTAGTTGGCATAACATCACAAAACAGTATTGAACACGACGGCGTCTGACAATCAGCATATCAGACATTGCAGACTTTCAGCAAAAAAAAAAATACTAGCGAATCCGTGGGAAAAATTTATTCAGTTTCTGTGACGCATGAAATATGTAAAAAAAATGCTAAAACTGTAGAAGAGGTCCGAAAACTCATCGACGATTTTATTGACTCGAAGCCGCTATCTTTTTTTCAACAAGGGATCCGTCAGTTATCCGACAGATGGAGTAAAGTTATATGGGTGATATTTTAAGAATTGAAATGTAGTCTATTTTTGCATTTTCATTTTTTATAAAACAATGCATCGAATTAAATTGTACACTTAATAACTTATTCTTACACTCCATGAACTACATTGGGCGTTAATGACCTCAGCTGTCGAAGTGCCCTAAAATCCCAATAACCAACCATTCATAAACTACAACAGAATTTCCGACCATAAATATTCAATAAATAATTATAAATAATGTTTGATTATTGCTTAAACATATTTTGATGTCCATGCTGTCATTCGCAGAGCATTAAAATACAGAAAAATATTTTTTAAGTTCGATAAGATACATAATTATTATTTTTATGTACTTCAGCGCTGTGAAAATGGCATAATCATTAATGAAATGCGACCTCAGTTGTCGACGCACCCTTAAACTCTAAATATCTATCTAATGTACAGTCAAATCCACAGAACAGTCTATTTATAGTAAGAACAAAAAAAAAGTGTTCTATAGAACATTTTTTTGTGGAATTGCAAAATTATAGAATTATTCATTTGTGAAAAAAAATTATTGATTTTCATTGAACCTTAAAATTCATATATTATATTTGTTTCTTTTCTATTTTAAGGTCTCTCTATACTGTCCTCATTATCTTAGTCTCGTTTTAAATCACTTCTGAGTTATTCTATGAAAAAAGGTACTGAATTAATTTGTACACCTAATAGATATCCTTATTAATTGCTACTATGACCGATTTTGACGTTTTCGTCATCTTCAGGCAGATTTTGTTGTAGAATGTTTCATGATTGAAACTCGTCTGGTTTTATTTTTATTGTTGGTTTAAAGGACGCGGTGTGTTGTATTTGATTTTATAGTTTTATCTAGTAAAAGGTTGTTTGATTTCCCTATTCTGCTCGTAAATTCAATGCAGTTAACTGTTTTCTAACAGAAATTTGATTTAATTAAATGTACGGCTTGTAAAATCAAATTAAAGATGTTTTGGAAACATTAAACGGAAGACATGTGTCCAGAATCAGAAATTAACAAAACTTCTGCCCTTTGTAAATTTTGCAAGAAGTTTTAAGTAAAATATTCGATGGTCAGTATCATAAAATAATATTTAAAAATGATTTCTTTCATTTCTGATGCCAACTTTGCCAATTTTATTATTGTTAGTATTTATTTTGAAACTAGTGATGGAGAACAGACAACTGATTCAAGAGGATGAAGACCAACAAGCAAAAATGTTTTTTTTGGTATTATATTCGATAATATGAGAGGAAAGTGTTTATAAATACTGAAAATCCAATTTATAATTTGTCTAAATCAGTACATACGATTTTCAATTTAAAATATAGCTTGAAAACGAAACAAAGAAAAATCTTACAAGTTTCATCAAATTCTTTACATTTTTTAATCGTCTCGTACACTGTTAAAATCATCTAATCTCCTTTCAATCACATTTCTGATTACACCTCCTTTCCAATTCTTCTACGTCGCTCTAATAATATCTGATTCATTTTTATGTATAGCAGATGGTTGTTTGATTGTTTTTGAATATGATTCTACATCAGAGTTTATTTTTAAAAAAAATATCTACTTAAAAATATATATTAATAATTCTGTTGTATACCAGCTGTTTCTTGTATATAATTGAATATTTTTAGAGAAAATAAATTTCGAGATAAAAATAAATAATGATTCATTGTACATTTTTGATCAGAACTGTTTTGAAAGTTAGTAATATAAAAAAATAAATACAAATTTTAACTCTTTATTAATTTAATCGATGAAAATACAAAACTGTAACTATTATGATCCACGATAAACATTGAAACCATAAAAAGAAATAAACTAGTGACGAATCGATGATTATTTAATATCAGTGTTCGTTTATGAAACATTAAAGTCCCGAAAGTACATAAAAGATTAAATACAGAAACAGTATTTAAACAGAATCCTGTTGTGTGTATGAACACAATCGAATTATTCGGATTTTTCTGCAATTTACATAATCTAAAAACAACGCCCACGTCAATACAACTGGAATTTTTGCTCGATAGTTCTGTGAATTCCGAGAAATGAATCGTCGATGTTGCACAAAAGAGCAAGTTTTTTGTATTTGAACAGGTCGTTGTCTCGATTCATAGAATGCGATAAACAGAAATATTTTTTTTTATTGAAACAAACAAACAGAATCGACCATCCAGTATGTAGAACCTCACTGTGTATCTCGCCGTGCCCGTCCAGTTAATCGACACCGAATTTTATTCAAATACGATCCAGTTTTCACTACATCCGAGTGATTCGTTAGGATCGTCGGTTCGAAACTGATATTAATATTAAAAATTATATTCGATCAAGGTCAGTGGGACATTGAAAAACTCACCGAATTCCATTAAAGTCTACCACCTGGATTACTTCATTTAACACCCACTGTGATGTTTCAATTTATTCATTTATTACCTGTTTGTCTATCTGGTACAGTGACTGTGAATCGTACGATTTATTTTTTTTCGACGGATTCTAGCAGGTGATTTGTTTTTTTTTATGCTATTAATCATATTAGTTATTAAATTTGCAAGTTATGTACGAAGACCGCTTCGAATAACGAACGTTACACGTGCACCGATCAAAATGTTCAGTTTATGTTCGATATTTATCAATCAATTAACTAGGTTATGTTGTGTTAACTTTAAAAACATTTATATTACAAATAGAGACACATTTCAAATGTTCTCCTTTCTCTCTCTCTCTCTCTCTCTATATATATATATATATATATATATATATATATATATATATATATATATATATATATATATAAAGACAACTTTAAAAGAATGCTTGAAAATTGCTTCATGTTTTCGTATGAAGAAATTATCCAAGAAAACTTATATTTATAAACATAACGACTGATTTGAAATAATGATCGAAAACCTGAAGTAGTTTTTTATTCAAACAGCTCGTGTGTCGATCCCTAATTTGTGCCTGTATTTTTTTTAAAAAAAATATACAATCCACTCATAAAGTGAAAACAGTTGTGTAAGTTTGATTAGATTTACAGCTTGATATTTAAATTTGTAACCGAAGTTATAAGGAAATTGAGCATACCGATAATTTGAATGTGACAATATTTCAAGAATAATTTTCCATGTCAATATTATTAATGTGTTTCGTGAAATATATATATAGATATACATACATACATATATATATACGCATATATATACATACATACACATATATATATATATATATATATATATATATATACACATATGTGTGTTTGTGTCAGATAAAAACAATTAAAAAATCGGTCATCTATTATTCCACATGCTTCTACATTTATACATTTTCTATTAAAAAAACGCACCGAATTAATTTGTACTCCTAATACCTTGTCTTAATAATTTTTATCGTTTTGTATTATCTGAGTATGTGTGTCTCTAATACTAGTTTTGGCACGTGTGTCATCATCAGATAGATATTATAGACCGACTGTAATATCCAACAGAAAATGTCTCACACTAGTTTTCGTATAGAATAATAAACAGCAGATACAAAAGAAAACAACACAATGAATCAAACGATAAGTTGTTTTTTTTAACAAAAAAAAACCCAACCGACAGTTCTCCGCCGCTATAAATATTCCATATTTGGTACTACATAAAAATAAATGTGTCGAACGAGCCTCATAGAATATTTAAAACATGGAACAAATTTATTCGAAACGAAAAGTATTCAAATAGCGACGACGTCCTTTACTGCATTCACTTTTAGAATTCAATTACATGCGTTTAACCGCACACCATACGATTATCTATGATTTCCAATGTCAATAAAGAATGAAAATGGTACGTACACAAAAAAAAACATACACACACATACATGTGAACAAAGCGTTAATTGCACAGAAAACAGAGCGTATTTCCGTCAATCCGCGCTGAAGTCAGATAAGTACTTTTACACAATAAGGGCACGTAATACACTTTCTAAAAAAGCGACCGAAAAGAACTGCGTACCAAATAAATGATCGTTGAATGTACACACTTATCTCTATAATATCTGTATTTAATGATATACACGGTTAATAATCACCGGTGTTGTTTATCGATTCGAAGAATGTTAATTAGAAGGTGAAGTTTAATTAATTTCGGACTAATGTTGTGTACTTCCATGTAATGCAAACGGGAATTCACAAAAGGAAAAATTAGTAAATGAGTAAAAGATTTGTATGAATGATTCTCGAATTCAGCAAGGAAACCAAACGTTTCTCTTTTATAAGAAATATTTTATATTCCTTTACTTTAACATTCAGATAATAATGGAATCACTGTAAAAAAATGTTTAAGAAAGAATCAAAAATGGTCAATAATCAATCATTGAACAGACATTTTTTTATGACATGTCGGGTGAGAGAGAAATACATTTATGAAAATGGTTCATATTAATTCCATTTAAGAGAATAGCTTGAAAAGTTGGGGACTTGGAATACGGATGTCGGTGTTATGTCTAAATTTTTGCCGTGTTGCATTTCCACAAGGAATCATTAACAAAGCATTCGACAATGTTTTATAGGATCACTGATTAAACGTATCTGAAATTGATAACTCTGTATGTATTTTAGATAAGAGTATTTCATAATCCAACCGAAGAATCAGATATGAAAAAGATTTCTGTAAATTGGTGTCGTGTTTCCGGATAATTGAGTAAATCGAATGCGAATTTCTCAAGAGTGTTTGGAACGTTTTATGAAGGATACGACTGAGTTTCTTCATCTATTTGTAACCACTGATGAAACTTGGGTCCTTCAGTACATAACAGAAACAAAATCGAATTAAAAAAATGGAAAAATTGTGATTCTTTGCCAGAAAAATAAGTAAAGTTCATTTTGTCCACAGGAAAGGTTATGGATTTTATTTCCTGGTGTCAATAAGGCGATATTGATGATTTATTCCATTTCAAAAAGTAAAATGATAATGAGAGAGTACTATTCTAACCTTTTGAACAGACAAGCAAAAAAATCGTGAAAAAACCCGAGTTTTTTTAAATAAAATAATCATTTTTATCAGGGTAATGCATGACGGAACAGATTACAAATAAAAGCAGTTTTTTTATTATAACTTTTATTTTTATTTCATTCTTAACTTTTATTTTATTATCAGAACTTTTCTCAAATTTCTCCTTTATTTAAAAATGAAGATGAAAAATGTCAGAAAAATAGATTTCTTATATAAGAATCATAAGTTTGGTACAAAATTTAAATATCAAATTGTCAAGTACTTCCAACTATTATACTTAATAACTTTCAGCTCGTATTATACACGTTCTGTATTGTCAATTTATATCTGTTATAAATAAATAAGTACGAATATATTATATGCAGTTTTGTAAAAAAAATATGTATGGATGTGGTGTACGTGGGCGAGTCTCAAAGAATTTTTACTGTATACAAGATCTAGGTTCATTGCTAACATCTGTAATAAAAATAACAAACACACTGATTCATCGCATCCAAAAGCGGTAAAATTCAATCCGATAGGTGTGCAAGGCCGTCCACGTGCACAGAACGATCACAAACGATATCAGATTATCTTTCAAAGCACCGAAATGAAACTGAATATTGTCACGATAATAGACTGCGACAATTGTTGCCCGGCGCTGCAGTCAAAGGACCAGAAACGCTACCGAAACGTATCTGGTTTCGTGAAGACAATGCGCCGGACCACACGTCAGTAAGTCCGGTGGATGCAATTTGTCAGTTTAAACGTTTTCTTACTTTTATTATATCACAAAGGTATGCCTGATTTAGTGTACGGGCTCGTGTGTTTCGTTTTTTTTTTTAAAAAAAAATGACTAGACAAATGTTTAGAGAACGATGTCGATGATGTCATCGTCGTGAAAGCGTTTTTCTTGCATTTCGAGAATTCTATTTTTAAAGTCGAGACGGTGGTCGTCGAGTGACTAACACAACGCCGTCGGCTAATTTATTACGGGTTTAAATCTCAGCTTATGGGATTTGTCATCTTTCATTAAGCAAGTATTCATTATGTTCGGTTAAGTATTAACGGAGTTTATGACTGTTTATTCATCATTTAATATATTCCAAGTATTATGTCTATAAAATCTGGACATTTCTGTAAAGTAAGCGCGTTATTAGACATCGAGTTCCATAAGTGAGTTTTTATCTTGCCCTACAAACATTTTTCTGTTAAAAAATGTCTAGTAATTGATCATATTTGATTTTTTCTTGTGCCAATTCAATGATAACGTCATCATTCTCAGATTACTAGACAAAAATCTTCTTTCTGTACCTCGATTGATTTTTGAAAAATTTTTTACTCAAGCTCTGAAGGTGATGGAACTGCTATCTGAATACATAAAGAATACATTTTTTTAAGAGATTATATTTCATGAATATCAAATTCATAGCTTTGTTTTTTTTGACGTTTGTTAAGTTTTAACATTGACATTTTTAGTTATGGCTTCGTATACAACAAAACGACGTAGTGAAATAATACAACTGTATAATGAAAATGGTCGTTCTACAAAATATATTTATTAACGACATACTCGTCCATCTCAATCAACAATTCTTCGATTAGTGAGTAAATTAAAAGAGAATGGATCGGTCAGATAAAGAAATACCAACTCGTGCTCATTCTAAAAAAAATATTGACTTGATTCGTAGAAGGATGTATATTTCAGGTTTATTTTTCAGACGATATTGTGTTGGCAGCACCTTTTTTCGGAGAAAAAATGTTGAGAGAGACTTCTCATTCTCCTACAACACTTACACTTCTCTATTTCTAAAGGCTTTTCAAATAAATTATATAAGATTCGAGACATTTTCATTTGTCCTAGAATTTTGTTGACTGATTGCCTCAAAAATTAAAATTACCGCCGCACTTCAAAAACTGCAACCGAGCTGCTTAATCAGTTAATTCGTTTTTATAACTGAATCGATCCACAGTACAAAACACTCTGAAAACGATCTCAAAAATTCCAGACATCTCTCCCCGGAAAGTGTCCAGTTACAACTAAACCGTGAATCGTTCGTTTTAAATTTAAATCCTCGCCAAACGACCGTATCGTTTCCAAACACTGGCGGCACAAAATGTTTCACGATTATTGAGCAACCGTCGCAATTGTACAATTTCTCCGTACGGCCGAGCATTATCTAAATGAAAACGTTGCTCAATCCAATGTCACCATAAAATTATAAACACCGTGTTTAAAGCCTTATCAAATTATCATCTAGAAAGAGATTTCAATTAGATAGACTTCGCACAACGCGTTCATACCGGTCGGACGCATTGTTCTAACGTATATCATCCAAGTCATTATCACATGGGCGTCTCGACAGCAATTTGGATGGGAAACATGTACGATAAATTGTTATATATATATATATATATATATATATATGTAACGTGTGTATGTTTGTATGTTTATTCAAATCTCGTTAAGAAAGCAGCGCAATCGAATTGCATCGCACGTATTTCCATCCGGCCTTGTCGATTTTATATTTTAATTTTTCGCAATATCGTTTATGTGTTACTTAAGCCGGACGAAGTTAATTATATGGAACTTGCAGCATTAGTGGATTCGTTCGTTCGTGCCCGTTTCTCTCGTCGTTCACATACAGTTTTTTCCATCGGTGCCGCCGCGAATTAATTACGAATAAAAGTGTAACCGATCGATGTAATTTTTTTGTAACACGTCTGCATTATGAATGAACCGTGCAGAGTTATAATATAGATCTAACCTTGAATCCGTTGACGTAGAACGTCTTTGAGGTAATTAAAACGTGCGCCGAATTCAGTTGAAACGTTTCGAAATCAGACCCCCATCGTTCGTTCGAAATGAATTGTCCGTTTTGATTTTCGTTTTTTCGAAATTTCATAGCGTCGGCGACCAGCTCTTTCGATCCACTGCCGGATAGAGACCTGGTCTAAAACTTTACAGCGCAGACGATCGACGTCTCTCTCTTCCATAAATTTGCAATGACTTTTGTATTTCTCTTCGCACGTCTGTCTATTGGTCTTTTATCTGTATCTTTTTAAAATTCTTGTCTCCCAATCAATAATTTAAATTGTCGTCTCTTCTTGCAACATGACCCGACCATTTCCAACTCTTCACTCTTCTTATTATGTCTGTAACTCCAGTCTGTTTTCGAATTCATTCTGTTCTTCTTTTATCTCTACTTGTTATTCCCTACATACATCTTTCCATACTTCACTGCATTGTCTTAAGATTTAACATTGTTTTGGCGTTAAGAACCTATGTTTAATTTATGTAGATCGGTAAACTGATCGAAATACTACCCTGTTTAAACAGAGTGGAATATTCGATTTAAATATTGCATCCTTTCGGCAAAACAACATCCATCTAATTTTTATTCTTGTGTTAACTATATCAATGGATTATACAACTAGGTTAATAAATTGACACAAATAAATATACGTCGTGACTTTTCTGATTTCTGCTCCTTTTATTTCTGTTTTCTTTAGGAGGACAAACGTATTGTTCGTATCCATACTATTATTTTCTTATATTTTGTTGTTATTCTTAAATACACCTTTCCATAGATCTCTGTATTATCTTAAGTCGTTACACGTGTATATATATATATATATATATATATATATATATATATATATACATAAATGTGTGTGTGGAAAAATAAATATACTTCTATCATTATCATTTCCTCCATAAGCCTATAATTTGTGTGATTATTCAAGTGTCTATTCATATGAAAAGGTATCGTAGAGACAACAACTTCAGTTAATCTCAACTTCGTTTAAACATTAATATACAAATCTTTGAAACAGTATATATATATAAATGTGTGTGTGGAAAATAAATATACTTCTATCATTATCATTTCCTCCATAAGCTTATAATTTGTGTGATTATTTAAGTGTCTATTCATATTAAAAGGTAGTGTAGAGAAAACAACTTCAGCTTATCTCAACTTCGTTTAAACATTAATATACAAATCGTTGAAACAGTATATATATATATATATATATATATATATATATATATATACACTTATATGTATAACTGACCTCAAAATTTCATACTATATAAGTGAGCATTAGTATGTTTTTAGTTTAATTAAAGTCTACAATTAATTAAATATACATACTACGAATTTTTATGTTAATGTGATTAGATATATGATATATATATATATATATATATATATATATATATATATATATATATATTATATGTATGTATATATATATAAAGCATTAATAATTCATATAAAATCATCAATACGATGAAAATTCGTTATACAATTATGAATTTGATCTACCGGAAATCACTTTGAATAAGACAAAAACATTAAATGTATTTCTTGACATGCTCGAGTTGTTTAGATGCGTTATGAATGAATTTTCTTACATAATATTAAATTATATATATATATATATATATATATATATATATATATATATATATATATATATGTATGTATGTATATATATATATATATATGTTAATTAAGTGATTGTATTCATTAATTAATTTTTTGAAAAAATACAAAGACATATGAAATCATGTCGAATTATATTTTATGGTTCAATTTATGAACAAGTTCAATGACTTATTGTACATACAAGTGTATATATATATATATATATATATATATATATATATATATATATCGTTCGAGATTGTATGATTTTTATAAGCGTTGAATATATATAATTGTCTAACTGATTAATATACCAAAATTCTCTATCAAACACCACCTCACTTCAAAACACCCCATGATCCCTATTCGTAAAACTTATTTTAAAAACCCCATTACTTATATGATCATCCAGTAGTACGATATTATATTTGCTACGAACCATGTAAAAGGCTCTCAAATAACTCAACCTTAAAGAAATCTATCTGTTCTCCATACAAAAAAAAAAAAAATCCGATTCGATAAATGAGGCACAGATCCACATTCTAGCAAGTTTCAAGCAGTAGAAACAATTTGTCAATAGAACGGAATGGTTATTTCATGTACAACAACTTAACATTACACAAGCATTGACAACCTTTACGATATGTGAGCAAATTAGAAATTGGTGCAAAAACTGTTGTAACCATTCCTATTGTTATCTTGATTTTTGTTGTACATTCATGGATGTAATGTAACAACTGTTTACTCTCGGTTACATTCGAATATAGAATACATTGTCATTTTGGTAAATATGCACTGTGTTCATTGAATCCATAGAATTATTTAAACTCATTTGATATTTCTTTCGACGTTCGATAGTTTTTGCATCTCTTTTTCCAAACAGCGAATTCGATTTCTTTTATTATTCAAATCGGTCTGAGAGTGTGAACTTGATGTGAACGATTTATCAATTAAAACGACATTGAAATTTCTTCATTGGACATGTACAGGTTTGTAAACAAGATTCTTATTCGTTTTAATCTGACACAAATGACTTTAAAAAAATTAAATCGACTGGGTTATGAAACCTTACCCCGCCCACCTTATTCTCCGGACCTGCCTCCGACAATTTATAATTTTTTTAAACATTCGAGCAATTCATACGAGAGAAGGTTTTCAAAGATCATCAAGCATCAGCTCAAAGCGCTTTCGATGGATTTGTCAATTCCAGGACACCAGAATTCTATCGTGTAAAAACAAACAGACTTGTTTCCTCTTTGGGAGAAATCTGTGCGGACCAATGGTCTTTATTTTGATTAGTAAATATAAATTTCAACTGATATATGAGAGTTTTAATAAAAACCCGAAATTATTTTTACACCAATCTAATAGAATATTAGACAGTACGCCATATCGATTAATTTATTTAATTAAAAAAAATCGATCGTTCTAAAACGTAACCTACATTCGGACCTAACGTAACGTATGGCATTTGTGTGTTTCTGTGAAAATAATTATCCGAATTAGCATACGGCGGAGATATCGAATGTAGGTTATCTTCAGAACGGCGGTCAGGCCGAATCTCAGGATTGCGACACACGCTAATTTATAACTATTTAGCACAATTCCGTTTGCCAAGGTCACGCGTACACGCGGAAGCCTTTTTTGTACAGAAAAAAAAAACTGAACAGAACGCGCGCACACACACACACATGCCGAATTATCATACGAATGAGCGCGTGCGTGCAAACACTTCACAGGCGACTGTGAAACATCCAACACTGTACTTAATTAGATCCGCCTAAAAAGTATCGTTTCGTCCGTGCCGAGATTTTTTCTTTTATATTATTATGTAAAAATGATTACAGTTACGCCACATTGAATTGTTTATATATATATATATATATATATATATATATATATATATATATATATATATATATATAATGTGTGTGTATAAATAGCTACACGCACAGATATCTGAACAAAAATATATTCATGAAGCAACTGAAATATTTTCCTGAGAGCAGTGGCGGTATGCAATTAAGAAATGTGTGTTTTTTTTAAAATGTGAACCGTGAGGAAAGTTGATTTTCGCAAATTGTTTTTCCCACAAACCACTTTTTTCTCCTGACCTGTGATCAATTGTTGAACATTTTTGTTCAGATAATATGTTTGTGATTTATGGAAAGAGGTTTTTTTTTTATAAAAGTGAATTTGAACAAATTATATTGAGATAAGAGTGGACTTTTTCAGTAACTCGCACGATTTGTTTCTAAAGGATTTTCTAATAAGGACGTACTTTTTAAGATGTTGTATTTCACAGATGTCAAACTGATTTTTTTTATTAAAAAACGATTACCGTTCAAAATTGAATCGATTAATTCTAAAAATAATAATCTTCTTAACTGAAACTCGAATATTAATCGAAAATTAAAAATTATTTCTCCACGAAAACCATAAACTGCCGGTAATACTTTCCAAATAAAAATACTACAAGAGATTTTTTTTAAAAAAAATCACACGAGACTCATCCACACACATCAACGTCGAAGGCCTCTATAATTATCCATCGAGACACTCGAACGGCTGTGATTATCTGTACGGATTTTTTCATTCATACTTTTGTTTAAACACATGTTTATTTATTGATCAACCTTAAATAAATACTAATTGAGCGAATGCAATAATACAAACAATACGTTCGTATGTAACCTTTTCCTACACATATTATATTCAAATGATATTTGAATTATTTATAAAAACCAGTATGAATTATTCAAATACTGTTATTAAAAAATCTCCGCACAATACCTCAAACACTGCTATATATTTAACTTGAAAATAAAAAAGAATACACGACCGTGCATTATATAACAGCGCGAGTGCAGAACGAGAGAGTCTCTGTCACAGAGAGTAACTTTCCAATTACATACTTAATTTGTATATATATATATATATGTATCCAGGGCCGAGTTTACACTTGGGCCACTAATCAAGTGCCCATCCCCAAATTTTGTCCAAATGAATTAAAAGAAATCCATGACTGTTGGTAACTTTGAAAATATTTCAACAGAAAAAAATTTAATGATCACTGTTGATCCACCGTTGATATATAGATGGGAGAATTATTCTACATAAACAGCTATGATCAGTACTCTTAATTCAAAATTATGAAGTTCTGTTACATAAATTTCAAAAACAAAATTTGAACTATAAAAAAATTTTTAGATTTAATTTTTCAATTTACATTTGAGCTACCTGTAAATTGAAATTATGGCTGAAAATAAAATTTCCAGTTTTTCAAAATTAGTTAGTATTAAAAATAAAGTATTAAAAAATAACATGATTTTTTTAATTTTTATGATTTTTTAATACTTTCATGTGGAAGCATTAATCGAATCACCTATATAATCAGTAGCATCAGCCTGTTTCGAAAAATCTGTCATAAATATTTTATAGCAAATAAAATATTTTTAATTGTTTAATTTATTCAAATATTTTAGTAATTGATGATGATTTTGAGGTGTAGGAACGCATCGACAACTGTCCATGTTCAATAATTGATTATAAGACAGGTTTAATGCGGGTAAAAAATGTCACAATACAGTTCTGACATTGTGGCTAAATTCAGTTTCGAAAATGAACTCCTTTTTTACTCACATAGACCAGAAAAGCTTCAATAAATGATCATACATCATGTTGCGTAACCACATTTAATTGACGATGCCAGAACAAGATACAGAAAATTGTATTTTATGTAGATTGTTTTGTACCTTTTTCACTTGAGGATAGGGATGAACTCATTTATAAGAGAACTGTATGGTTGATGCGGTGAGTGAAAAAAGTCAGTTGTGAAAGTAAAGACTAAATATTTAAACTTTTCGATCAGTCTGTATAATATTTCTGATAACGCACAGCATGTTCGCTCGGCTTATTTCACATGACTAATAAACAGTTAATGTTTAACAGAGATAAGAATCCCGTGTGCATAATAAATATTTGTAAGTGATGTATGAGTAACGAAAAATATATTCAGTATGAGACATCTTTAACACATATTCGCATGAATAAGACTAGAGACGTTTTTGTAAGCTGCATCGGCGAAAGTGTTTCATACAAATGTATCAACCTTTTTTCTGACAGATATTATCCTCACATGTGTACATTTCGTTAACTTTTAATTTAGATATGACTCATCTGTCAGTTTTTTAAATTTGTTTCGACCAACAACTCTAAAATCTAGCCTTTTACTGTCAGTAAAGGTTAGATATAGTAAAAAATTAAGTAGGATATACCTGAAGTCCATTGTGTTTCCTTATATGACTATTTGAAAGTATGTTCACCTCTTTGCTTCAATATGAATTTGATTTTAAACTGAAATATTGAAAATCATATGTTCGGTTATGATGAGTTTGAATTTCGTTACAAAAACAGTTCCGACTCTTGCTAAATTCGCTTTCACAAATGAATTCTTTTGCATCACCAGATTTTCGCTATGTGGATGATGGCACTTTTATTGAAATGCGTATAAGCGGCAATCGAAAGTAACCAATTATAATTTTTTGAATATTTTTAAGTGAAAAATTTTGACGTGGTTTGCGGTACGAAAGAAGTCATTTGAATTTTATATTACTTTGATTTTTTTGTTTAGAACAATAACAACAATTCTATGAAAACTAATTATCTGTTTCACATGTCAATTTTTCACCCACCTCATAAACCAGTAATTTTTTTTCAAAGCAATTATTCAGTAATTAATTATTGATTATTTTTTATTGTTACTTATGTTTCTGTATGTTATATCTCTGAGAATGATTGAATTTCTGTCGAAATGCGTTAAAAGAGTAATAAAAATGTGTGACATTCAACTACTGCCTATTTTGATTAGTATTTTCTTTATTATTTGTAGAGTATGGTGACTGTTTTGTGAAAATTTATTTAACAATAATGCTAACACATTACAATTATAACAGTCATAGAATATTGTTATGTTTTGTGTATTGATTCCGGTTTGAAGGCAAATATTATTGATTGAACTTATACCACAATACAGTTCTCTGTCAAAATTTACTTTTGCAAATCAATTATTTTTCATTTCACAAATACAATGTGTTTGAATGGATTTTGACCGATTTTGTTCTTTAGCAATTTTTAAATAAAACACTTTTAATTATTTATTTTTTATGGATCGTTTATTTCACTTGTGGCATTAAGTATGAAGAATGATATCGGCCAAATGGCCGCTTCTGGTCTCACTACAAGTACATACTCTTTCAATCACATTTTTCATGACTTTTCTGCATATTTCTTGTGTTATTTAAGCGATTTCTGGTTGAATATCGTCCTTAAGTTGTTGAATTGTTATTGTTGTCTTAGCGTGGATCCTTTCATTGAATGTAGCTCCAAATAAGCTATTCTGTTTGTTTACATATCCACGCATGTCGAATAAGCTCCGTCACTCATGATTAAATTTTTTTTTAAAGAAAATAATGTTAATATTGAACTGTAACACCTAATTACTCGATTCTCTCGCGGCATTAAAATCTCCATAATAAATTGCCTGCGTCAGAACTACGCCACTGTCGAATTACAACTGACAGCTACACAACAAATAAGAAAGGGCAGCAAAACAAAATCGACCGGAGTCCAATCGAACATCTTACATTGTCAGACGAAGGTGCAGAAAAATCTAATCTTCAGATTTTTCTATACCTCGACATTCTAAAGATGATGGCATCGTTATCATAATATTTATAAACAACAATTAGTAATAATTTATTGAAGATTTTTGACCGGATATTTTTTTTATGATTTCGGTGATTAAAAAATAATTTGTCTGTGAAAGATATTTTACATTCTCATATATCTTTGTCATAATACCGTTTTAGTATATATATATATATATATATATATATATATATATATATATATATATATATAGTAAATTATTAATTCTGCGTAACTGTTAGGTTTATTTTTCTTCAATTCATTTATTTATTAAACAGTTCTACAAACAAGAGTACATTTATTACCGGTTTTTTATCACCTAAGTCTATGAATTCATATTTACATAAAAGTCGATATTTATCATGACTTTAATATGAACCAATGACCTTATTTTCTGCTGTCACAATACAGCAAAATATATTTTTTTAATTAATGTAATAAATTAATAATTCCGAATAAAAGTTTATTCGATACTTTTAATTTGCTTACTTGAAGAAGCTCTCTACATATGACAGAGTCTATTTATCACCGAAGTGTGCAAATTTCTTCAAAAAGATCGATATTTCTTACGATTTCGGTTTGAACTAATGACCTCATATACACCAACTGTCACAATACTCATATATATATATATATATATATATATATATGTATGTATGTATGTATGTATGTACATATATAATTGCAATATAATTGAAATGACATAACGCTACTGAAAAGCATACACCATCTGCTCTCTGTACAAAATTGCGTTCTTAAATTTACTGTTGATTAGTTGTACCCATCCTGTTTATATTTTAAAACGAATCAGTTCCGAATTTCACAGCTATTACTCCGTTGTACTATTATCTATGAAACGAGTTTTTCAAAGATCCGCGGACAAACGTATTGAAAACGTGCCTGTGTTTGTGTGTGTGTGTGTGTATTTGTTGGCAAGTATGATACTGGTTTTTATACAAGAATGTCACGTTTTCGAAATTCCAGTAAGGTCAATGTGTACGGTAATAAAGATTTACATTAATCGATTCGAACAAATGTCTATACGTTGAGAATTTGGTTTATATGTACGAGCACACATTATTTTTGTATATATATATATAGAGAGAGAGAGAGGGAGAGACAGACAGAGAGAGAGAGAAATGATTAATTATAATTAATACCAGATATGTAATATATTTATTTCTGATAATACTTATACAACAGTTTAACATAGATTTCATGTACGCAGCAATATAAAAATCGCAATTGCACCTTGGGCCCTCGAGCCATTTTAATTCACAACTTTTCATGTACCAATATTATTTATGTAATTAGGTGTGTTTGTGTGTATATAAAAAGTTGTGTAGACTGTTTACTCGCGAATATACGATACGAGAAAATTAGTAAATAGAAATAGGACCCAATATGTGTGTGTTTGACATTGAATGGCGCAATAACAACTAGTTTTTGTTGCGAAAAGAGAGATAAAGTGGAATGTATTCACTTGAAAAGAACTGTTTAGTTATTTGAAAACGATTTTTCTATTATTCGAGGAGCGGTTCAAAGCCTAGTGTTGAATTGGAGTTGAGATTTTTTTTTTGTGTTCGTGTTCAGGCGATACAGAAACATAATAACAGAAAGTGTTGACATGTTCGAGGAGGATCTGAAACAATTTGAGAAGGAACTTGGTTCGATATTAGTTGCACCAACGTTTATCCAGCTTCGCGATTCCCTCGCGGAAGTAGGTTTCTTCAAAATAACCGTTTGTGGCCTCTATCGCCCACTTCATTCGACCCAAATCGGTTTCCAGCCAGGAACATTTTGAGTTTTGAGAATAGATAGAAAAAAATGGCATCGAACGAAACTCAAGCATGAAAAAAACATCTTTATGTAAATATTATAATTTCATTTTATTTACAATATTGTGTAAACTTTCCTAGGAAATGTTAATTCTTTCAGTCAAGTGTAATACGTTTGTCTCTATCCGTATTTCCTGCACTCTTAAAATTTGTTCAGGTGTCGTGAAAGAGGTTAGATGACCTGATCTTGGCTTATCTTGTCTTTCTTTAAATCGTTTATGCCATTTCTTGAAACAGTCACCGCTGTAAGCTTCACTAATTTCTTTAAATGTTTCTGAGTCACTTAAATCACTCCTAACACAGTAACAAAAGACACAACGTTGCTCTTGCTGTAAATCATCCATGGCACGATGATTATTTGCATACTAATGCGATGACAGGTACTAGACGTGGAATCATGAGGAGGTACCACATAAGGCAATCCACTATATTGTATAAAGACCGAAAGGCATGCGGTATTCAAAAATAAAGCGCTGTTCCGGACAGTAAATGATCATCCCTCGTAGATGTCGATATTTAAAACAACAAAAACTTCCTCTAACCTACATCAATAACGACAGACGACACTGTCGCGTCACGTGTGCCAACGTACAGTTCTTTTATAAATATTACTCGCACGTATCAGTTGCAGCGGACGGCCACATCATTGCTAATGAAGAACACAATGGCTCGGGTATTTGTCTATTGTGTGTGTATGTGTGTGCGTGTCTATCGATATTAACATAGAATATAAACGTTAAAAACTTCCTATTGTTTCTCAGCCGGCAGAATGACATAAAAGTTTGTTTATACAGCCGTGTCTGTGGAAACGAAAAATATACTTCTGAGGAACTTTCTTCGCATTGTTCGTCGGTTGACGTGCGCGTATCTCGTGATCTATTTCAGTGGAAAATGTTCGATTGGATAGAAAACGGTCGGGTTCGTTCATGTCGTCTGATCGAGTAGAAATCATATCGGACGAGTAAAAGTATTTGCACGTCGATATGAAACGTGTCGGAGGACATGGCATGTCCGCTGAGCGCGAAGAGAGAACTTATGTGTGGTTTGAAGTACGTAGATTTTTTTTTTATAATGTAAGGTCGTGCATTGTAGATGTCATTAAGGAGACGATTCTTTCAAACGCTTAATGAGTTTCCATGAGAAAAAATTAATTCAGTGTAGCTGTTTCTTTAATTAATACAAATGACATTATTTATAAACCTAGAATTGAAATCAACGAAATTTTCTTGCAGAGAGTTTAGTTTAAGTGATATTTATGTATACATTCTCTCTCTCTCTCTCTCTCTATATATATATATATATATATATATATTGTTTTTAAAAAAACAAACTTTAATATTTCACTCAAATGAAGTGTAATTTAATTAGTCAAGATTCCAATTTAGTTAAATATGATTAGAATTGTAAAACCGTTAATTTTCAGTGATGTCATCACATATTGTATGTACAGCATTTAAGAGTCTACACCTACCTATAACTTTGAAAAAATCGATTTTCTAAAAACTTAATGTCTTAAAACGTAATATAATAACTTTTCTCGATCAAAATTGTTCAGGATTTAAATCTCGATTATTTATTATTCGCATTTAGAAAATACTGGCGTTTTTTTCACACTAATCGTCGCTGAACACATCTCATTCCTGTCTATTTCGATTTCACAGATGTATTATTTCCTTTTAGTTCACAAATCGAAAATGTTAAGTAAATCATTTCGATGGGCGACACCATCGTTTCTATTTTTTAACACTCTTATAAAAGTGTAGATCTTTGATATATTTTGTAATCAAGAAAACTGTTTATCGATTCGATAAGTCTGCTTCTAAACTTTTGAAATTCCTTGTCAATGTGTTAATTTTTTTTTTATATTTCTGTACTGTCATAAACGTTTAAGTGTCTGTAATTTCCATATAAATATATTTCTTCAAGAACGTTCTGAATTACTCAATGGACACTCCAATCCAATTAGTGAACATTGGTCCGTCGGCGGTCTAATACATTATTTTAAATACCGATGACATTAAAGAACCTATTCACTTTTCTCATTTTATAAAGAAATGTCTAATATAAACATTCAATCGTCGCCCGTGGCCATAACTACTCTATAATAATATAATAGTGAATATATTAAAAACAGATAACAACTATTTAAACACAGTAGTCGTACGAATGCAACCGGATTGCTCACTTAATACACGAAACCCAGTTCATTATTGACAAATTTCATTAAGTGACTCACCGAGCTTTAATACCCACGGCCATTTTACTTGTATTCATCACACCAAGCCCACAACATTCTTGTCGAGGAATGCTGAAAATGTCCTGCTTTTTCCGTCAATGCCGTTCTCGCAAGACGTCTCGAATTTATTCCATTTATTCATTTTTAATATGTGTACGGCGTATGACGAACGTAACTGTTTCGTAACGAGACGTTGAATAAATTGCAAATATTATTAATGTACACAGATGATTAAATGTTGAGTCAGAAACGGTTCTACTATCATGAGATCGGTGTGTATCGTACGGTTGTGTTTTATTGTTTGAAGTAACGCGAATCATAAATGTAAATCGGGTTACTTAACAGCGACTTTATATTATTTTAAATTGTTAATTATTTGAAAATAGTAATTCGATGCTATTATCGACGAACAGTGAACCGATCAGTTACACAATAGATAATTATGAGCGGTAAAAATAAAAGTAATCTAATTAGTTATAAAGATACAGTACGTTAAACAGTACTTTAAAATGAAATGCTAAAAACAAGTTCATTGTTTTCTTGTATAGAAATCATAAAAACTTGTTTTTCAGACGGAATCTAAAGAGATCTTCACGTTTTTTTCTCCTTTTCGAAGATTCGTTCGATAATCAAAGAACAGACAAAATGTTCCTCGTTTTTTTAACCCTGAATTGACTGAAAACGACGAAAAAATATTTAATTTAAAACAGATGTGTGATTGATTCAATTTAGAGGTACCGACTTAATTTTTACACTTAAGTGTTTGAGAACATGTTTTATATATCATCTAGGTCATTGTTCAATACTAGGATAATTGAATTTGATCAGTAAAAGACTGAATAGACAACGAACCCAAATAAGGAATGCATAATTTACAATAAATAAAATTTTTCTACTGCACAATACTTGATAAAATCTGAACAAAAAAAAAATAAAGAGTCGGTTTTAAGAAGAAATGTACATGCAATAACAGTAAACGTTTGTTTGTAATTTAACAGGTAGACAGAATAAAAGAAATTCTGGTATATTTTTAAGTACTTTTTTGTTTAATTGTGCGCTCTTTCGCTCGATCATTGTTCGTGGTAAGAAATATAATTATGTTTATAAATTGAGAATTAAAACATGTATACACATTCTTTGTAATGAATTAAGTTTTATGATAAAGTCATAGTTTAATTTAACCGTCAGTTTGAATACTTACTCAGTAATTGGAGTTAGAATTTATATGTTATTTTATATCATTCTAAATTAAGATATAGTTTGTAAAATCGTGTTTACAATGAGTTTAAATCGTGATAACAATCAAAAATAACTTAATCGTCAGTTACTCAATCTGTTGATTTTCAAAATACCTATTTTTCATTTCATAAACCACAAATGTTCTAATCAAAAATGTTCAGTAAATCACTATTGTTTCTTTGTATGCATTTCTATGGAACTTTCATAATTTTAAAACCGTCTAAAATCGAAATAAGCCTCTGTTAAAACTAGCATATATTCTTTTTTCGACAAAACACATCTTTTTGACATACGAATGAAAAAAAAACCGTCTCAGTATTAATCTACAGCACGTTCTCTACCTGCTGTAAATATCGCACTTTCAAAATTGAAATCTAAATCAATAAACCTGTTACGGATTGATTTTTTAAACTACAAATCGTCTGTATTGAATATCGTTCGCGGTGTTTATCTTTTCCGTTACATATATAACGAGTAATTAACAACGTTACGTTCATTTTCATATAATTAATAGTATTGACCTAATTGGAAAGACGTATAAGTACGTTACACAGATGGCTCGTCTCGTTTTTAGATATCAATCGATCTCCAACAATTTTAAATCCCGTTACAATTACAACTATTGTCGAATACGTGACGCAGTAAAGATGCTCTGTGAAAGTCCAGTTTCGACTTACATATACTCTATGCATATATATATATATATATATATATATATATATATATATATATATATATATATATATATATATATATATATATATATACATATATATATATATATATATATATATATATATATATATATATACTTGTTTTCAATAAAAATCAATGATCCATGCAGGACCGTTTGGAGAAGACACTTTTTAAGAATGGCTGCTCCAGGGACCAAAATACGACCGCACGGCTTTGGTCCTCCTACACTGTTGTGACTTCACGTCGTATGTTTTGCCAATAAGTTCATTTTTTATTATTTTTTTTTGTGGTGTTCAGAGAGCGGTTCGTATGTGAAAATTAAATATTTCCTTACAATAGACATTAATTCTTAAAAGCATACATTTTTATCAAACTAGTCTGACAACAGTTGCGTATTAACACAAATTATATCATAATGCATTACTTAAAAGGGAATTACAGTCCGGTTTCATCATGAATAAGTGAATAAATATTTTTTAGGCATTTGCATACACACGCACACACTATATATATATATATATATATATGTGTGTGTGTATATATAAATGTGACTAATAATAAAAAATAATAGCTGGAAACTACAAACTAAACCTGTGTAATTGTTCATAATGACAACAGTTAAATAAGTGCACACACACACATAGAGAGAGAGAGAGAATATACGAAAATGACAACACAGTGAATTTGAAACCGATTTTTTTCGTTGCAATTTTCAAAACGATAACGTTCGTTTCACAATTAAGTGCATTAAAACATAAGCCACTGTCTGGTAATAAATTACAGTCTATTGGACAATCAAAAAGTTATATCCGCTTGCAATTTATTATTGCTACACATAAACGCGGTATATTTACGTTTTAATGCGCAGTGTTATTGACCATTCAAATAAACATTTTATGGTTTACTTTTTTTGTGTGTGTAATAATGTGGTCGTAAATACTGACTTGTACAGTGAACGACTCTCTTCGCAGTGGAAGGAAGCGGTTTAACATTATGATATGAACACTTTTTCCGTCCAATCTTTTTTTGTTGCGTTTGGTTCTGTTTGGCGTGGTTAAACATACGAGAACGATTTATGAGCGTCGAAAAATTATCAACGAGCTTTTTTGTATATAAAGTACACACATTATATATATATATATATATATATATATATATATATATATATATATATATACAGGGTATTTAAGAGAAAATGCGATGGCTGGGGCAACCGATATTTTTGAGACCCTTCAAAATTGAAAACTATATATACATACATATATATATGTATGTATGTGTGTGTGATCATTGTTTGAACTTTATGTTCCTCAGTTCTACTTTGTTGACTTGTAATTAAGTAACATGATATATTCAAATCTTCTAATTAATCAAACAGCAACAAATGCAAGAATCAATACTGGATAATAACTAGAGCTCATCGACTTGTAAGAAAACGTACACGATTAGTCCATATCGTATGGTCTACTTAAAATATGTATTACTGTTAGAAATATTTGCATAGAGCATGCAGACACTATGGTACACACATTCATTCGTATGGGAGATTATATGCGATTCTAATAATTATTTATAACATATTCGTTGAATTTACAAATCAATTCGGTCCATTTTTTTTATAGAAAACGAATGTTTGTTTACAGAAACATGGAACGCATTTCAGTTCACAGAATGTTTCCCACTATTTTGTATAACTTTGCACCATCTGTAGGGTAACTGGCGAATACCTTGTCAAAAAGAGGTGTCGGTTTCGATTCGATGAAATCGTAATGCATTCTCGGACCTGTTTCACTGTTTTGGCATAGGTTGGATTTTTAATGTGTCACAAAAGCTGAACGAATCGTTTTTGAGACTCTTGCAGTAATTTTGTCAACTGGAATGCGAAAAATCAAAAATATCTAATATGCTTTTCAAACGTCATCGTGTTAACTACTGTTTTGTGATGTTATACCAACTGCTTGGTCACGTATATATAGTCTTTTTAAATGTTAAAAATCTCAAAACGTCAAGAAAATATTTTCATTTAAAACAGATTTTTTTCTTCTTCATCGCTGCTCATTAAAATTAAACGAGAACGTTTTATTCGTCACAAAATATCTTCACCTATATAACTACCTTCTTCACCATCTAAATTTGTACGTTTTGTTTTTTTCTTAAAAAAAATCTCTTATGTTTTTGTGCCTGATTGTTCTTAACATATCTTTTTAATTTTCATAGCACAGAGCTGAACACTTGAGAAGTTCTCTATTGAAGTCTACATTCCTTTTTGTGGAATGAACTGTATTCAAAAAATATAATCCCAACCGATCGGAGTAGTTTTTGGTTTTTGGGGGTAAAAATTTAAACTTTTATCTGTGTTATCATTCTCTAAATTAATCCGGTTTAGATCAGATGTCATCAGATTTCATCATCCTCTTTTTCTACCAGTAATTTTGAATATCTTCACTAGTTATATCATTAAAATCTTCTCCTCTTAGCAAACTCAAACCGTGTTAGTGTGAAATCGAGTAGTTCAAATATATCATGTTCAGAAATTCAGGATGGCACGCCACTGCAGACGTTTTAAATATATATTTATATAATTTTTGTAAATATTACTTTCTATTAAAACGTAAATCAAGATTCTTTTATCAAATTCTTTGAGAAAAACTGCGTGTCGTCTTATAGTTGGGGTCGTGAAAAATACTTTTATCTCGATTTCATTAAAAAAATAAATGTGACCGGTCTTATATTCGAGCAAATAAGTTACACACAACTTTTTAAACAAAATATTCAAATGAACAATCAATACAAAAACAACAGTTTCGCGTACATTCAACACACATGCAACAAAACATTGAACAACGTGCGACTCACCTGTACGAATCTCTCTCTTTCTCTCTCGCTCTGTTTTTCGTCAGTTTCGTAAACAATTCACAATTTTTTATCCATTTTCCACACAAAGCACCATCAACAATCATTACAATGATACAATGAACCGCATTGTTTGAACGTTGTGGAAGAATACCTAGTTTTTTTTCGGTGTATTTATTATACGGCCCGTACGGTTATTTCTGTTTAAATTCAGGTAATCTGTGGGAATTCGCGGACGAAGACAATACTGCACTGATTCTGTTTGAACACGTTTCGAATAACTGAACAGGTCTTTTTATTTGCGCCGTCTCGTTCGTTTTATTTGAATGTTTGTGGAAATACTGGAATTTAATATTTCAATATATATATATATAGTGCTTTTATAACAATATTAAATAAGAAGAAACCTTATAAAATACCACATTATTTTTATTATACTTTTATATATTAAAAAGGTATTATTGATTAATTAAAAAACTTGATTAACTATTTCTCACATACTCTACAAACCATAAACCATCTTCCTGATCAAAAACATTATTGATTGTTTGTTTGTTAATTGTACATATTTTGATACCGATGCTATCATCTACAGAGCAGAAATATCTGTGCAATAGATTTTTCTGTTCCCTATATCACCGAAGAAGCGGACGAATAACATAAAAAACATCAATGTAGACACAACTTCTTCGAACAGAAAACTCTATTTTTAAAATGGTCAAAATCTGTTCTATTAAAAAGAATATAAGACGAAAAATAAAAAAAAATGTCAAGAACACAATACTAAATATTTTTTTAACTCGAGAACTTTTTATTTAATTTTATGGGCATTTTTTTAAAAATATCTCATTTCTAATCAACGTAATTCTGTATTCCGAAAATTCATAGAATATCAAGATAAATATTTAAATATATTTAGTGGATTTACAAAAAGAAAACATCGTTTCTTTCAATTGATTTCACTGGTATTTTCTAAGTTATACTTCCTAATGATTACTACTCAAATGTGGTCGAGTACACAATATTGAAAATTATAATTTATTTCCAGAGAATTTAAGTAGAGAAAAATCTATACTTCAGGTACAGTTCAACACATTGCTCTGAGAATGACAGCATCGTCATTGAAATGCATACAAGCGACAATCAAAATAATTAATTATCAATTATTCAAACATTTTTCATCTGCAAAGATTGTAAAGTGAATGAAAATTAGTTTGTGAAAGTAAATTTATCCGAAGTGCCAAAACAGTATGGTGATCTGGTAAATAGTTAAAAAGTACTTCTGTACAAAATACTTTTATAAATTATTTATAGAAAGAAATAATGTTCCGTAACAAACGCACTAACTGGCTTGAATAATGCGTTGTTTAATAGAATGTAATTAAAATAAAAATGTACAGTCAGTAATGATTGGAGAAGTGTTCTAATATTTCTTATTTGTAAATGATTTCTATCACGGTCTGAAATAACTAATCGAATAAATTATTAAATTTTATACTGAAGTAATTATTAAATAAAATTTAAACATTTGTGATATTGAATTCGACCATAGGACCAAACTGTTAGATGTAAGAAATAATTCTGTGCCTTTAAATTGAACGAATCGTAACTCTTTTGAAGTGCCAACCTTAACATTTAAAAACACTTTGTATCCTAGCCAAGCAGTTGGCATAACCTCACAAGACAGTAGTGAACACGATGGTGTTCGAAAAGCAGCAAATTATGCATTGCATATTTTCCGCATTCTAGTTGAAAAAATGCTGCCGAATCCGCGGAAACGATTTGTTCGTCTTTAGAGAAAGGTTCTGTGATGCATAAAATATGCAAAAAATTCTAAAACAGTGGAAGAAGTTCGAAAATGCATCGATATTTCTTCACCTCAAAGCTTTCATTTTTTTTTTAACAAGGGATTCGTTAGTTACTGGGATGAAGCCAAGTTATACAAAATAATGAAAGATATTTTGAGGATTGAAATGCATTCCATTTTTTTTAAAAACAAACGTTTTATTTTCTATAAAAAGGCACCGAGTTAATTTGTACACCTAATATATTTAACAACGAGGATTGGAATAGTATAAGAAACAATCGAAATGGAACTTTAAAATCATTAATCGAACATTTTTGATCAGAAAGTTTATCATTGTGTGTGAAATGAAAAAATTATTAATTTGTGAACGAGAACCGACTTAAGTAATAAAACTGAATTAATATAACGGCATTTTATTCAAACGACTACAAACATATCCAATTCTAAATTAAGAAAGAAACGGATTACTGAAAAAATTAATTTGTAAATATGGCACAAACACATCGAAGAATAACAATCTAAACGTGTAGGTTTTATTTATTTTTTTTTTGAAAAAATCTAATAAATCTATAATTGATTCGCACATCTGTAATTAAAGGTAATAAATCGTACGATTTACCATAACCGTTCATTTTCGAGATAGCCGAATGTGGAGAAACTTTATAAATATTCAATTAGTGGTTCAATTAAAAAAAAGATATAATTGTATTCATACACGTTTGAGTATCATTAAAGAGACCAATACAGATGTTAATTACTTGAAACAGACTTTTGAATGGGAGTCGTTTATTATTTGTAATCATTTTGAGAATTTTATTAATGATGTTTTGATTCTTGCATAATATGTTATATGAGACACTCTGAGAAATTAATCATTGAAAGATCATGTTTGTATTGCAGATTGTAGTAATCAGCTGTAATATGTTAATGGGTTAATTATTTTATAACGATTTTAATTAGAGAAGGTCAATCAGTTCTTATAAATAATTATATATAAACATATTAGTAATGTTACTCAAATTGTTAAAAGAATTGTGACTCCGTGATTAAATTAACTTTTTGAAACGAATTTTCATTTTTTCCATAATCCACAAAGTTTTTCTGATCAAATATGTTCAATAATTGATTGCTGATCATCATTAAAGCGTTAAGATGCAGATAAATCGTTCAAGTAACAATTAGAAATGATCGATAATCAATAATTAAAAGTTTTTGATTAAAAAAAAAACTTTATGGATTGTGGAATGAAGAAAACTTGCTTGTAAAGTCATCCGATAGTTTTAATACTTCGGGATTAGATTGGTTGTAGAAATGTTTTAATTTAAACCTCAATGTCCAAAATTTTCGTTAAAAAGATGTTATTTTTTAGGTATTTTTTGTGAAATTAACAAATTCTAAAATCAGAAAACTAAGAATGACTTAAAGAAAACGACTGAAAAAGTAATAATAAAGAATATCGAAATAAAGTATTAAAACAATAAAAAAGAATGGCTTTTAATTAAAAGAATATAAGAGAGTAGTTATTTTGTATGTGTTTGAATATTTCTGTAGAAAAAAAACAAATTGATGTTTCACTGATCACTGAGCCTGATTTCATTTCTGACCAAAATTTTTGGTTTTCAAGTACTAGAAAGATCCATTTTTGAAAATGAATTCAGTCACAATATCAGAACTGTATTTTAGCAAGGATATTTTTTTTATTTTAAGAACTGTAAATTTTATTAATACAGAAATTTATTTGATCAGGTGTTGTTATTAGTTTGAGTAACAGCCATTATAGCTATTCTAATTCCATCATCTATCTGTTTGGGTAAGAGCTTTTACTATAAAAACATAGTTATTGGCACTGTGGCTAAATTATTTTCAAAAATGAATTTTTCTCGGACCACCAAACGAATTTATATTCTGTAAGTGATGAAGTATTATATTTTGAACAGATTTTAATTAAATTTTTAATTTTTTTGTCCTTGTTGAAAGAGAAAATCTATTTTATGTCGATATTTTCGTTTTTTTCTACCCGCACGTTTATTTTTTAATTTTAATACAATTCTGAGTAATTTTATATAATTTAAGACAGTGAAAAAGAGGAAATTTGATTTCTGTTAGAATAATGTATGCTATACAAGTAGTTAATCTTTTAAAATACTCTTTGACCCCTTTGTAAGATTATTTTTGGTATAGAATTAGATCTAACACTATAATTATTCCAGTTAAGACAAGAGTTAAAAGTTTGAAATTGATTAGCCGAAAATAAACCTGAAAAGTGATTTTTCAGATAATTTTTAAGCCAGAATTAAATTTCAGTATATTTTTCAATTCCTGTTTCAGTATTTAGAGTTTAAATTGTTTGATTTTGAAACGTTTACGTGATTTAAAATTTAATGATTATTATATTCGTGGAAACAAAATTATTTTTTTAATTTATACCTTATTTTTTTTTAAAAAAAACCTCTTCAGTTATATATCAAACGCACTAACTTACCAGCATTTAAATTAGTACACTGTTTCAAAAAAATCCGATTAGAATAAACATTTTTTTATGATTTTTCATCATTGTTAAGTTTGATAATTAAATATTCTTCCTTGGAGGTATTTTAAATATGAACAAACACTACTCTTAATCATTTAAAGAATCTAATTAGATTTTAATCACTGTTAAACTTGTAACTTTTTAAATCGTAATATTTAATGTGAAAAAGATCGTTTACAATCAACCACAAAACAGGTAACGCATTTAAATTCTCCCGATGACAGAAACGTCCGATGTACACAAACGCACGGACCGCGTTATCATTTTCAAGTTCACAGTTCGATCGAAACTCGAATTTGCTGTAATTTAAAACTGAAACGAACACTGTTCTCGATACAGATTATGGCACAGAGTCTATCGGCGAAAATATCCTCGCACGGGAACGATTCGGCGCGACGATGCGCGTTTTAAAAACACAACCGCACAAGTAATATTATCCAGCGGCACGTAAGGCCACATCTATTCACATTGAACCCAGGTTAATTAATACACTGTGCGGCGGTGAGTCTATTCTCAGGAATGTACAGCCAATGTAGCGGATTGAATGTCACTAAAGCGAAAACCTGTTGAATCAAAAAGCGAAAAAATATAATGCTGATCGACGGATAGCGCCGTCTCTGTCCGCGCGACGGCGCCGATGTGTCAGGACGGAGACAGACGGAACAGTTCTTCGTAAACATCTATTCGATGGCCTCTGGAGTTCATGTACCGTAACGTGGAACAAATATCAACCGTATATACATTCGAGATAAGTGTTTTTTTTAATATCGTTATTATTAAAAAGTGTACACCGGTCCTGGTATTTTCGAACGGGGGGGACGACGAGAGGTCTCTATTCTAGCACGCATTTAAGTCGATTTTAGTTTCCAACGAGTCTATCGCACAGACAGGTGAAATTTTACCTGTGTTGGTATCACGTACACGTATTACATACCTACCTCTAACTATCATTACACTTCATTCGAGACGATTTCGTCGTTCCGTACAGTCAATCCGAGCTCCGTCGCCAACAACGAAGAGTTCACGACGAGAGAACGACCGAAAAAAAACCATGTCTGTATTGTTGACATAAGTACCGTTCGGTGGTCGGATATTGTTCGATTGATACAATGTAAATTGGAACGTCTTCGAACAACAGGGATCGTTTGTGAAAGTTCGTACTTCGATTGTGAAATATAATAGAATTAATTATTCGGTGCGTTCAATGAATGTAGAGGATTGAAACCTGTCATTACGCTGGTATACTTTTATATCTATATATTTTTTTCTCGTTCGCCATTTCTTGATGGTGACGGAAGAACCGATCTGATTGTTGTTACTGTTGTCGTTGTTTCAGTCTTCTGTACCGTTGGTTTGTTATTGAATTCGTTTTAACAATGATTGCGAGCGACTATGTACTCGAACTGTGTAATGTCTTTCACACCGGACAGGTGAGTTGAAGTGAACACTGTTTTAATATCAAATCTGTTCTAATATTAGGTTAGTGTGAAAAGAATGGCTGATTTTAAACCTAGACTTCGACAAATCGTAACTCAGGTCTTGATCAAATAAAATGCATTATAATCTATTCATTTTAATGCCTAGAAACAAGTTGCTTTAAATCATTTTTCAGCCTCTTCAGACATCTTTTTCGACTGCTTTTTCTTTGAAAGAGTCGCTGAAATGTACTGGAACTACTATCGTTCCATGATTTGACGAGCTGTTTTGGTTGCATTGTAGCTACATTTGAATTCGTGTAAAAAATATATATTTTTTCTGGATATAACTTGGAAACGATTGAAAATAACAAAAAGGTCATTTTTTGAAAATAATGTTAGGTAGATTAGCCAGGAATAATTTTAAGATTTATAACAAGATTCTTTTTTATTTTACAAATACCAAAAGAAAGAAAGAAATTAAACCATTATCTCTACACCAATACATCAAGCTAATTATATATATATATATATATATATATATATATATATATACAGAGCGAGAGAGAGAGAATGAATAAATATCTGATGCTAATTCAAAATTTCAACAATATTTTTATATTTGAAATATTGTCTAATCAATAAATATTTATAAAATATCAATTGAGGTTTGAAAACAGTTCAAATCAATTCATAAATTGATTGCAGTCTACACATTGAGAAGTTTCAGAAACTGAAACTAACAAAAAAACAGTTCGAATTAAATAATTTGAATAAAAAAAGAAAATTCTTATAAATTAACCCAATAAATAAACTGTTCAAACAGAAAATCACATTTTTCTCTACCTTCTGTTAAAATATTTGAAAAGAATCAACTCATATTGCAATAAAAACGTCACTGTCTTCCAACAAACGTTATTAAATCTAAAAAATATCTGAGCTCTCAAATATGTTTGAATAAATTAACGTTATACAATATTTTTGTGTAAAGTTAGCGAAAACACAAATATTTCATCAAGTATAGTGACTTATTCAGGCAGTTTTTACTGACTAAACAAGTCAAAATCAATGTTTTCAACATATTACATAAAATGACCAAACGAAACTTTCTCTATGCCCATAGTCATAAATTTAATTATGGAAATATCATTTTCAAAATTAATAAATTCATATTATTGTTTTAACATTTAAACATTTATATATATATATATATATATATATTCTATAAAAACGATTTATATAAAAGTCTGCATAAAATATCATCATTGTAAAACAGTTCTCATCTCTATTGATTCTTTCTTGTAGGTGGAAAGTGGCAGTTGTATGCAACGTATTATGGGCAGTATTAAAACTGCTGTAATCCTTAAAGATGTATCAATGACTGTACATTCTGGAGAAGTCCTAGCGATTCTAGGATCTAAAGGTGATTGAGAAATCATTCTTAAATTCAGCATTAATTATATAAAAAAAACTCTAATTCTCATCTAACTTGTGAAACATTTCTTTTCTCTTTTTCCTCTAAATAAATTCATTTTCCAGTATAGTTTCATATTTTAACTTCGGTACGGAACAGATTTATTTCTTAATCTATCAACTTTTTTTTTGAATCGTTTAAAACATGATGTGATATCATGCTTCTTCTTGTGTGAACAAGTCCTGAAACTTATAAGAATGTAAACGATTTTTAGGAAGCGGTAAGAGGGCTCTCTTGGACGTGATTTCAAGGCGAGTCCAAGGACCGACCAGAGGTCAGATACTGCTCAATAATGTTCCGATGAGCTTGTCGCTGTTTCAACAGAGATGCGGTTACGTGACGCACAAGTGCGACCTCATTCCTGGTCTTACTGTTCAGCAAACTTTACATTATACAGCCACGAAGGTGAAAATAATAGAAAAGATGGGATTTAAATCTGACACTAGCTAAATTCACTTTCATAGGCGAATTCTTTCCTCAGTTCATAAACTAGAAAACTTTTTGTGATCAAAAATGTTCAGTGAATCATTATTGGAGCTTTATTTCTCTACAATAACATCAAAGTTTAATAATTCGGTCATTTTCTATTGGAGTCCTGTTTGTTTGTTTTTAAACTTGCGATGCTGTTGATAGATGTGATTTCATCGTTTAGAATAACTAGAGTATCTATTTTATATGATTAGTATTTTTAATCTATTCATATATATATATATATATATATATATATATATATATATATATATATATATATATAAAATGATAGATCATGTACTGAAAGTAGTAGAAGATAGAAACTTGAGTAATTCGAAAAAATGGTAACTACTAAGACAATTTTTCATTGGTTCAACTTTGTCATAATACAGTTATAACACTATTACTAAATTCAATTCTACAAATGATTTTTTTTTACCACACAAACCTGGAATGCCTTTTCTGATCAAAAACGTTCGATGATTGATTATTTCTTATGTACATTTTCAAGACAATATCATCATCCTCAGATTTCTAAAATATAAAAAATCAATTCTTTTTTATACCTTGGTGCTCTGAGGATGATGGCATCTTTATCAAAATAATGAAGAATCAAAAATGATCAATAATCTAGTATTGAACATTTTTGATCAAGAAAAATCCTTGGAGTTTGTGGAATGAACCAAGAATTCATTTGTGAAAATCAGTTTTTTCAGATATATTTTTCCTTTTTTCTGGGCCTTTTGTTCGAAAATATTAATTAATGTTTCTTTCTTATCACGTTCAATTATCTTTGTACTTATTCTCGTTCAAAAATCATTTTAATTTCTTAATATCATAAAAAATAACAAGAAAATATCAAATAGAGAAAAAATCAAATTATTTTCTAAATAAATTGTCATACTTTCTCTTGGAGAGAAATTAAATAAAACTTTTATTGTTTTTCATGCTTCGTTCTTACTGAAACATATTTTAGATCACCGGTTATTTGAAACAATCGAAAGTTAAACAAGTAATGGCCGATTTAGCTTTAACGCAAGTAGCTAACAGATCTTGTGATAATTTAACGCACAGTGAATACAGGCGGTTGATGATAGGTGTACAATTGATAAAAGATCCTGGTAAGGTCATAGACTAAATTTAAAATAGAAAAACCAAGAAACTATATTTAAACTTGTACAGTGATTCTTCTACTTGACGAACCGACATGGGACCTGGATCCGTTGAACACATATCTAGTAATTTCGATCCTGTCGAACGCATCGAAAAAATACGGATCTGCAATCATACTGACAATGGAGAAACCACGATCAGACGTTTTCCCATTCTTGGATAAAGTGTTGTACTTGTGTCTAGGCGATGTCGTCTACACAGGCGGCACTAAACAGATGTTGGAATATTTCAACAATATCGGTTTTCCATGTCCTCAGCTCGAGAATCCTTTAATGTATTATCGTGAGTAAACATATAAACGATCCGACAGTGATATGAGAGTATTGATAAAGGATCTCTCGTGAAAAACGATTGATTTTAGTGTGTCTGTCGACTGTCGACAGGAGATCGAGGGAGAGATTCGTTGAAAGCAATCATCAGATTGCTGCTCTTGTCGAAAAATTCAAACTGGAGGGCGGTGTATATAGAAAGGGCACTAGTGCTTTATCTGGTGGAGTTGGGCCGGAACACGTTGCAATATTAGGACATAATAAGTTGCCGCTAGCGTACGGGAATCCCAGTTCTATACAAGTTACTACGAATTTGTATTCGTAAGTACTTTTGGTTCCTAATAGGGATATATCCTTATCGATTTTCTTTTATCTTCGAATATAAATTAATACAAACTTCACAAGTGTTTATAATACAAACATAGATGTTTGAAATACCAGATTGTCGCATATGAAATAGATGACAAATCAGTGAAATTTTAGGATAACTTCTACAAAATATTACTTTATTCGCCCTATAAATCACAATCACTCTATAAAATATTGTTGTTCAATAATTGATTGTTGATTTTCAGACGATTACTGGCGGCAACGTTTAATTTCCGTAAATTTGGCATGAAACAAATATTCTTAAGGCTGTTCACAGTGCCGTTGTTTTATTTCTTTTTATGGCTATTCTATAATAATATGACAGTACGTATTCTAATCATATATATATATATATATATATATATATATATATATATATAAAACATGATCGAAAACTTTTTGGTCAATCACAAAATAGAACTGTTCAAAATTGATCAATGTCTGTTAATAATTAGGATTTTAATCAATGTTTCATCATACATTTTTGTAACTTTCACTTTTAGTTATTAAAAGTTCCAATCATTAAATTTTTGCAAACAAAAATACTATATTTCGATCATATTTTAAATATATAGAGAGAGAGGAGTGGGAGACAGAGTTGTGTATGTACAAAACATGACAACCTTTTAAACTGAGATCTATTTTAGAATTTTCAACGTACATTCGTTACAAGAAGCGGATTGATTCTGAATACACTAGCCGGTGCTTACTTCATTTCGATTATAAACACAATTTCTATATGTAAGTTTTTTTTTTTAATTTAAAGTGCGGTTTGTTTTATTTTTAATTTTCATCTATCCAGTGTTTACATGAAAGTATAAATTTCACAAGTACACAGTCGGTCTCAAAAAATTCCGAACTGGTTTCAAAACCCATATTTATTTTCAAATGATTCGGTTCTTTACTGATTTTTTTTGTAAACGTATTCTATCTATATTCATATTTATTTCGATGATCATAAAGTTGTGTTTTGGCAATCATCGCCTTTTTGAATCAGCTGTTTATTCTCCACGAATAGTTTTGGTATGGGCGTATCTTCGGATAAAAGTTAAAAGAGTGATTTTTCTATTATAATAATTGAAAACATCTATAAGACTTTTTTTAAAAAAATCTGAAAATACTTCATAGAAATGGGTTTTAGAAATTAGGTCGCACCTTTATGAATTTTTTAGTATCATGAGAGCACATAGTTTTTATTTTCAATTGTAATTCAGTAAACATAAAATACTGTTCATAGAAGTGAGAATAAAATGGCAATTAAACAATTAAGATGATGATAAGATTAATAAAACTTCTAAATGATAGAAATTCGTGATCTGAAATTAAATAATGTCAAGCAAAAGAAAAAGGAAGTCAATTACTTTGAGAAATCTTCGAATTATTAACATTACAAGCTTAAACACTTCTATCTAATGGATTTCAATAACAAATTTGTCCCAACAACAAACTCTTTAAGAGAAATCCTATCAGAAATGAAAAAAGTGATAGGCATTTAATCCGGAATTCTCTCAGATGGACTTCGTTGTACTTGGGTCGAATGGAAGAACTGTATAAATTTTGATCAATATTCGATAAACTGTCAATTCAGAAAAAAAATTGAGACATGTTGTGCATTTGGAAATGTCTTTTAGAAACACTCAGTACAATAAAAACAGAACAGCTTGTAAATCAAATAATTTATAATGAAAAGTGTATCGCTTGAGAAGATCAAATAATTATATTTCTTCTACTCTGTATGCAGAATATGTATCATAATAATTTATAGATGTTTTCATAACAATTTATAAATCTAAACTTTATACACTATTTGTTCATACGAATAATAATTAAGAGTTTATTTAAAATCAAGACAAGAATTAACAATCATTTTCGCCCAACAGTTCCAGTATACAGAACGAGATATTATCAAGAAGCACAGGAAGGAATATACAGAGGACCACTGTTCCTCCTAACATACAATTTAGTTTCAATTCCGTTTTCGTTCTTTTCAATAGCCGGCGCAGCTGCAATTTTATATCCGTAAGAAATATATATATATATATATATATATATATATATATATACATTGCAAAACTGTGAAGACACACTGAGCATGAACCTTTTTACAGACTTGTAGGAAGTTTCAGCAATCCGATCGAGTACCTCTACTTTATGTTAATACTGTGGGGTTGTTACATATTTGCAGAACAACAGACGATCGCACTGTTAATGACTGTTAAATGTTCGTTAAAGGCGGCCATATCCAGTATTTATATCACTTGTGTGTATTTCATCCTCGGCAGTGGAATTTTAAGGTATTATTTTCGGTCGAACAATTCTGATACTCATCAAATTCATTTGAGAAATGAAACCTTAAAAAACAACTTGCAACTGTTAAAAAAATGGAGTGAAAAGATAATTAATTTGTGAAGATATATGGCTAAATACATTTTCATAAAACATTTTTTTTATTTATATCTGATCCAATTTAGACTTGTTTCACTGACAATGTCATTTTTGTACGAGCAGACAGAAACTAAGCTTCCATTTCTGGTATTTTTAATGTAAAGTCATTAAAAAAAGTTGTACAGAGTTGTTATATAGACGAATACTCTATTTTTCGGTACAATCACGCCTCGTTTTAAACCATTGTACTGCTCTTTATCATACAGCGCTGAGCACTGGAGCCCATGCTTATGTTTCACTAGAACTTGAGTGGTTTTTAACTCTCCCGTTCCGATGCAGTAAACTTAGTTGACAGTGTGTATTTATTTGCAAATGTCTGTCATGATATTTTTAGTTGTATTTCTTTATTTTCTTATCATACACATGTTATATTGATACTAACCGCCAGTGTAAGGATTGACGTCGATGTTAATTTAATTAAAAATCCTATTTCTTCATAAATGGTAATTTCCATGAAAAATATTATCGGTAAACTGTGTTTACTGCACCGGTACGGAGAGTTTTAAAAAGGCACCGGGTTGGATGCGTTAAAATTTCGGCTGAGAATCAGAATTATAAAATATTACTAAACCGGAGAGTGTGTGTAGCCTCAATATAAATTAGTTGCATTAAATCGATCACTAGACTATCGAATGATTCAATTTTAGATCGATCAAAGGTCTCCAAGAATGGCTCTACTATTTAACATTCGCAACGCAGACGAGGTACGCTTCGGCGTTCCTCAACCGACAAGTGTTCACTAATCCGGTCCTGCACGCGTCGTTACCGTACGATTTCAGTCACAACTGTTCGAACGTCCATCAGATCGAGACGTCGAACTTCAACGGGCTAACGAACGCGTTCTGCAGATACACGAGCGGACAATCGTTCCTCACAGAGAGGTACGTGAGGGATCAGACCGATCTCATCTTCACGGAGATACTCGACGAGGATATGAATCTGGGGATCACGTTCGCGTTCGCGATCGGTCTGATGGTCTTCAATATGCTGTTGTATCTGATTCCGTTACCGACGTTCGTCAAAGCTAAATTCAGAGAATAAGTTTTCATTTTATTCGATGATTTATTGTAAGAGGTACATGACTAGCGTTGAGGTGGTATGAAATTTAATAATTTCGAAAATTAATTAGGAGAGATGAACAGAGAGCGCAATGTACAGAAACAAGCCTTTGTTATATCTAGGCGTTGCACTTAATATAGAATTAAATGTATGTTGATTTAGTGAAATATATTTTAATATTTTTTTTTAATAATTTTTTTCATTTCGAAAAGTTTCCGTGTCTACATACCAGTTTCGTAGCCAATTTCGATATTTTCCTGTATTATTTTGACTAGAAGTTATAATTATGATATAATAATAGTTTTTGACACTGGCTAAATTCATTTTTAAAAAAATACTAGTTTTTTAATAAACCGTGTATACATATGTATACATATATATATATATATATATATATATATATATATATATATATATATATATAAGATGGCCGTTCAGAATCTCTCACAGAAGTATTAATGAGAAGCATTAATTTATATTCGTGTCAACAACGGTTTATGCGGATTTCTAAACCGAATCCATCATTCTTAGATGGCATCTTCATTTAAGTTCACATAAGTATCAATCAGAAATGATAGATAATCAGTTACTGAACATTTTTGATCAGAAAAATTTGTATAATTCATGGAAAAGTTGAAAAATCAAATGATTATTGTGTCTCTTTCCATACCTTGATCCCGTTGTTGTGTTGCCTCGTTAACTGAAATCCAATGATTCCCTATTGATGAATTATACTATGATTGATTTCAATATTTATAGGTAATTAGCTATAAAGATTGAATTTTATTTTATCTGGTAATTAACTCTACGCTCAAATATATATCAAATTACTAAAATTTAGTTTCGAAACAAAAAAAACGGTTATTACAAAATATAAACAGTAATTCAACCAGATTCATCTGAATAAGATCAATATTCAGTTCTGTGGGTCTTAAAACTAATCTGATTTCAAGTGCAATGCTCAGAAATATTCGTCAATGTTTCTTCTCTACTAAATCACGAAATTAGTGTAAGTAAAGGTGCTAACTTGGTTCTACAATGAATTTTTGTACTGATACTTTTGTATTTCGGTAGTTCCAATAAAATTCTTAAACACTTATGGTTACTTGTTGATCTGCAACCAAATTTGACTACGACGGGGATCATTTCGATTGTTTGATACAAATTTATTTCTTTAAACTGGCCGCAAGGACGTAAAACGTCGAATAATTTTAAAATTGTTAAAGAGGAACGAAACCAAAGAAAAAAGAATAATAATAATGTAATTCAGCCTAGTTTTACTTTCGCATTTTTAGGAAGTCAAAATGTTTTCAACTCGTACATTTTATACATATTTTACAGATATTCGTTATTTGTTTTGAATGTGAATTCTTGAGTATGACAAAGAGACAGTGTTTGCTTATATTCTTATTTTTTAATTTGTTGTATGTTGAATCCAAAATATAAAAATTATTATCTAAAATGAGGGATTGTAGTATTTATATATATATATATATATATATATATATATATGTATATATATATATATATAATTATATGTATTAAAAAACATTCTGAAAAATATCTTTTTTATTTGTAATCATCAACAATATTATTACATATATAAAAAATAAACAGATTAATTACAAAGTGCGATTCAATACATGTAAAAATATCAAAAAGCAGCAAAATGGTCAAATCTTAAGTACACGCACAAATTGAAAAGAAATGATCAAAGTATGGCTTAAAAACGTACTTAGCGATATTCGATTAAAGCAAAGAAAGAAAACTCGTGTAAATCAGTGTGAAAAAAAAACAATAAACTACAGAATACAATTAAGGATTTGAGAGTCTTGTTCGTATCAGTTTATTAAATCTGGCCCATCGGTTTGAGATCAGAATCGACTTCGAACTCGCAGCCAGTTGTCGCAACGATGTCTTCTATCTGTACACCTTCGGCGATTTCGATCAACGTTAAACCATCTTCGGAATCGACTTTGAAAACACCCTAGAAATGATAATAGTATTTGTACAAATACGCGAGACCTTGTTATTGTAATTATCACTGTTTACAGAATGATTTTACAAAACAACACGTCTATAATTTATACTGGTGAATCAATTAAACACAATGTTGTGTTCAGTTCAGATGCCAATTTCTATATGTGTTTTCTATTTCGACGATTGAATGAATGTTTATCAAAACGTGAAGATATGATAGTGTTTTATATTTTACACAATAAGTGAAAAACATTTACATTGTAAATAATATTACAAGAGTGTAATAACAACAAGAATGAAGTAATAACAAACACATGTACTGTCTTTGACCCTTGAACTGAGTTCGGAAGCAGAAAGGCTCATAGAATTACGTTTCAAAAACAGTCTGAAGGTCTTGTAGTCAGAGACTTTCATTAATATCTAGAACATTTTCATGTACCTTTTCTGTTATTATCAAATCGACACATTTCTGTCCAGTCAACGGTAAATTACATTTCGATAATATCTTATGACCACCGTCTTTCGAATTATGTTCCATTGTAACGACGACTTTCGTACCTGGAGCTGCTACTAGGTCCATCGCGCCGCCCATCCCTTTGACCAGTTTGCCCTTAAAGATAAAATTGAATTGTAACAGTATTAGAATGTAGATTCATCTGGAAATTATTAAGCAGACATTTGTACAAACTATTTTTTTCTCAGCCACTAAAAGATATAAGATTCCGTTCAAAATGGATCAATAAATGATTATTGATCAGCTTTGATTGTTGCTCATATGCATTATGATATCGATGCCGTTATCCTCAGAGCTGTGAGGTATAGAAAATTTTCAAAAGGTTTACGTTTGATTGAATGTTACTCACTCACTGTACTGTATTCAGTTTATAAAGTATTCATAATCACGACGATAGAATATTTGAATCGAATTCAGACTTAAATCAAGATTTGAAACTTTACATAAATCATCACTATAAGAAATAAAATAAAAAACGTAGTTCATCTTTGTCCATCCCAAGAATTGTTCTGAGAAAGTGAATTTAGTCGCAGTATTCTAATAAAAACGTACCTCGAAATGAATATTTTGAATCGCAGGTTTCAATTATCAAAAAATAAGATACAAAAATTAATAATCTTCCATGTTCCTTTGTTATAGTCTAGAACTCTGATGGTGATAGAATCGTTATCGAAATGCGTTTAAGTAACAATCAAAAATGATCATTAATCATTTACTGAACATTTTTGATCAGAACTTTTATGGTTTACCCCGCCTTCTGAGTGAAAAATTAATTTATGATTCGATAAGAATGTTAATCGGGAGTGCTACCGTTTTTAAATAATTTATAAGGTTTTGGAATTATTTTTTATTGAACATAGTTTACCGGAATCATCCAGTTCGCCAGATCACCGTACTGCGATACTTCCATAGCGCCTAGAATTGTAACATCGACATGCCCCCTAAAAAAAATCCATGCATGTACATATTGTAAGACACAATAGAAAACTTTTTCTTACCCTCTGATCATTGCGAAACTGTCGTCGCTACTGAAATAAGATGCCCCTATAAAAACGTACACATGTGAATAATAATAATCTGAAGCTGGTCCTAAGAACATTATACAATAAATATCTATCATCGAATACCGTACACTTTTTAATAAACTCTATCCTCCTATGTGAAAAATCCTTCTGTTATATTTTAAGCATCGTCTCGAGTAAATCAAAAATTAAACAAACGAAACGATAAGAGGCGATCATAATTTTACCTGGTAAGACAGTGACGGTCTCCTTTCCGGCGTTTATAAGATCCGGATCGACTTGCTCTTTCGTCGGGAACGGTCCTAGTCCCAGAATACCATTTTCAGACTGTAAATTGACGTTCATACCTTTCGGGATATAGTTCGATGCGAGCATTGGCATACCAATTCCAAGGTTTGCTATGAACGTTTCGTGTCAAGGACTTTTCATATTTTTTTGTTATCAAATATTACATAATATGTACATGTGGACACACACACGTGTGTATATATATATATATATATATATATATATATATATATATATATATATATATATATATATATAAATTACAATGTTATCAGCTAACCAATTTATCTATTCATTTTAAAAACTACTTATTTGTTCATTGCAGGTATTTTTTGCTCTAACAGTTATTTTATTAAATGTAAATTACAATTATATATATATATATATATATATATATATATATATATATATATATATATATATGGAGAGAGAGAGAAACATAATTTAGCATTATCTTAATTAAAGCTATTTTAATACAGAGTTCGATGTCTCTACAACCTTAAAACTTAATGAAAAATAGAAACGAATATTATTTGAAATGTTTAATACTTGTTTTTAAGATTTGTGTATTATTTTGAGTACATACTTGTGTAAAGACGAACTGTTTGATTTAATAAAAAAATATAACTTTCAAACAGACAAATAATTGAATCAAATCACGGAACTTTATTATTTCCAACTGTGTTTTAATGTTTTATATCTATGTGAATACTACTTGTAATATAAAAGATATTGTGTAACGCTATTTAATTTAATGCAATGATTTCAAGGAAGCACCGTGATCACTAGACGAAGATTACCTATACGAGAATATATTCAAATTTAATATATTCAATATACATATTTAAAAACCCTTGTTTCAAAGGATACCGTACATCCCGTCCTTAAATTCCAGAGCAGCTCTCCTTATAATCCTCTCTCTCATTTTCGCCGCTGGCGTCGATTTCGCCACCGTCTGTTTCGTGTCAGTCTGTGTGATTTTGATTTTCTGTAAAGAAAAATAAATCATTGTGCACTGGAACTCAATTTATTATTTAAAAGTAGAGATTTAGATATTACAAAGAAAAAAAAAAACAAGAATAGACTTTGTGAGCTCCTATGGCATGCAATAAAAAATAACATTATTATAAACTGAAATTAAAAAAAAAACTCTGACGATTTCCACTCCTTCTGCCTTGATTTATAATTAATTATTTCAAAAAATATTTCGTTTAAGTACCTAGCTTAAGAGTATTTAGAAATGTTAAAATTTTCTTCTCTGAAAAGATCAGAACTAAAATACCAAAAATTATATACACTGTAAATTTTAGTTACAAGTTTTTAACAAACATGTTCATAACAGAGTACACTGGACCATAGTTGTAAAATATGTAAAGAATATTCACTAATAAATGTAATTATACAAATAAACTATTTTTTAATCTCATCAACCACAAGAATGTGCCTGATCAAACATGCACAATGAATATTTATTTTTGCTTGTTGCTTATTCGTATTTCAATAACGATACAATCGTCCTCAGAACATCAAGATATAGATAGATTTCAAAATCCCTCATAAAAAACGTTTTTCTATGTTGTTTTTCAATGTTTTTCTATGCTTGACACTTTGAAAATGACAGCATCGTCATCGAAATGCACATAAGAAACAACCATAAATGATCAAATTGTAATCACTTCCACGAAATCGATTATCCATTTTGAATGCAATGAAAAATCCTACAATTTCTGTTTACCCCATGCCATATACGTTTACAAGATTTTAAAGAATGTAATGACGTCTGATGTATAGAAAAAATAGTATTAAAGTATTCGTAAACAATACAATAGACTGAAATATCTGTAAACAATATATTATAAATTCAAAAAGCTTGCAAAACTTGTATAACCACTCAAATATATTAAATAATATCAACAACTTCTACTGTCAATAAACAATGATAAGGAAATACGCAAATCTGAACAAAAATCAAGGTGAATCCAGTATAGAATGCATATTTTATTCATTATAACTATATATATATATATATATATATACGAGTATATAATACAAAAATATAATTAATAACTGTTAAGCTATTTACTATTAAGCCAAATTACTTTTAATTGTGATTGAAATAATCATAATGAGAAGTAATTGAAATTAAGCATTTTTTTTAATAATAATTACACTGTAACTTAAATTTTTTTTCATAATTTACTACTTAATTATCAACTGAACATACTGGGTTTGATGATTAGTGAAATTCATTTTGAAAACTAAATTTATTTATAATCACAATTAAATCGTTAAAGAAACAATTTTACACGTATAAACAATATCAATATTATTAGAAATATCAATAAAAAATATAAAAAATAAAAAACTGGACTGTCAGGTGTGGGGTTCGAACCCACGCTCCCGTTTGGGAACCAGAGCTTAAATCTGGCGCCTTAGACCACTCGGCCAACCTGACTGTTGTACACGAATGTTGTACAAGCGTTTATAAACGAAGCATAATAGACTATTAATATAAGTACAAAAACGTGATGACTTATTATATAATATATTATTTAAAAGCATTATTTAATAATATGTTTAAAAACATAATATTCGGTGTTATTCAATGAAGAACATGTATGCATTACTTTCTATTTGTAAATCCTGTTTTAAAAATGTGTATGTTGAAGCTGTTCCATATTTCAACTATCAAGGTAAATAATATTGTTTTCGACTTCGTTTTTTGTAATATAATATTTTATACAAAAAAACTAATATAAATATGTACATGATTTTTATTTTATATATTTTGTACTATTTAAATTTGAATATTCATTTTTGATTAGAGTTTATAAACAATGCATACACTATTTTTAAAATTGTTATTAGATAAGTGATGCAAATATTATTAACTAGTTAACGAAAATACAAGACAAATATTGAAATAAGTAAATAGTAGTTATAATAAGATGACCATTTCAATTTGCATTTATATGAGTAATTGTATTTATACAGGTGATTGAAAACTCTTTTCATGTGGAGATTACTGATTTGCAATCGATTAATTTTATATATATATATATATATATATATTCCCTAGTTTATGTTAGAAATTAATTAATAGAATCATATTTTTGGATTCGATAATTGATTTTCGGATAAAATGAGAAATTCTGTAGGGACAAAAACTGACTGCCGTAAAAATATGATATAATAATATTCTGAAATGAATATTTGATCCCAGTTTTGTGAAGAGAGCGTCGTACCAAACAGCACTAGTTTATTATTTGTATGATAACAATTAAAATTTTTCTTTTAAATCGTTTTTCTGTCACAATTTTTGCAAAATAACACTGAATTCGACGAAAAGAAGTGTTTAATGCGGTAAAGAATCGTTGTTCGATGAACATTTTTCACATTTTCAATTTCGAATTTTCTTTCTAAAAATCCGCCAGCCAGTTTACTTTAGAGTTTTTGGTCAAAAATCTCGATTCTTCGAAACTGACTTTTTGTTTTATTTGAACTTTTCTATATATTCAACTGAAGTTTATTTTCAGTTGATCTTAACATTATTTTAATACAGTTTATAATTTTAAATCACTATTGTGATTTAAATTCGGTCAATGGTTATAAATTAAGAAATATTTCTTAAACAGTAAAGAAGAAATGAATATATTTTTAAATAAATTGAAATTAATGTTATTTTTCCTCCATTTTCACTTTATAATAATCGAAAATCTTCTATTTATTAAATCGTATCATTTTATTTCACTTCTAATTTTAATAAATATTTGTTTTGAACTACGAAATGAACTATCTTATAAATATTTTTAATAAGTGACGTACTCAGTTTTTTTATATGTTTATTCTTACTTATCTGAGTAAGTTAGATAAATAATTATAAATAAAATTAGAATGACACAAAGGCGTGCATAAGACGTGTATTGTTAAATATATAATAGTTACTATTATCAGCCGTAAAATGAAGCAATCAGTTGCTGCAAAATAAATATTTCTATAATATTTTTTTTTATATTAAGTAATGTACAATAACTACAGTTTGATTATTTTTTTATTCGTTTGAAATTTTATTATTTTAAGACCTTGTTTTTCATAAGCATTTAAACTTAAATGCATAATTTAATCTACGTTGTAAAACGAAATAATATTTTTTAAAAATAAACATTCAAATAATGCACAAATATGGGAAGAAATGTAAAGAAGAACATTATATAAAATATAACTCAAGACTCTTAGACGTTCACGATATTTTCTTATCAATCTTATTGTCTTTGTGTTCTGGACAAATTTTAATCTATACATATTTTTTTATTTCTAAAACGCAGACACATTAAACAAGATATTCATTTAAATATCGAGATTTTATATTTTATTAAACAAATGTTAAATAACGATATTCTACATAAATAAGTATATCTTGAGTTGAGGCTTAGACAATGTGTACGGTTACACAACTTTGTAAGTTAATTGAAATTCAATATTTTAGTTTCATAAGTGTTTCACTCACATCACAAACTACAGAAAACTTTTTTTGAATAAAAATATTCAATAATTTATCACTGGTCGTTTTGGATTTCTGTTTATGATGATGTAATCTTCAAAGCACTTTCTGAAGATGACTGTTTCGTCATGTGACACTATCATCGTATAAGCAACAATAAAGACAATCAATAATCAATTATTGAACATTTATGATCAGAAACATTTTTTGTGGCTTGTGGAGGAATCAAAATCCATATGTGGAATTTAAATTTTGAAATCAGGAATTGATTTCATGGCAAGAAATAAAAAAAGATGAATTTTATTCCTGTTGGTGAGGGAAATTTAGAAGGACCATTGAAAACGAGGCACTAGGGAGTGAAAGAAACATTCACTTGTGAAAAAAATACCTCTGAATGGTTTGATTGGGCCATGCCTTCATATTAAAACTGTACAAGCAATGTTAGCCGAGCTCTAGGAGCCTCGATTCAAGATACATTTAGAGAGATAGAGGAAAAGAGAAAAATATATTGCTTTATGTACACACTGAATACATACCTCTATTCTTTTCTCATACTTTTCGCCCAAAACAAGTCTCTGTACAAAAATCCCGGCCACATGCACATCGTCTGGGTCGAGTTGTCCAATTTCAACGATCTCTTCGACTTCGGCGATACCGATCTTCGCCGCTCTACACATGGTCGGATTGAAATTCCTAGCCGATTTCCTACGTCGAGCACAAGTTCAGATTCATTAGAACACTGTTTCCACGCGCGTAACAACCAATGCGTACCTAAACACTAAATTTCCCGCCTTGTCCGCTTTCCACGCTTTCACTAACGCAAAATCGCCCGTTATCGCCTCTTCCATGATATATTTTTTTCCGTTGAATTTGTGCGTTTCTCGTTTTTCGCTCGCGATCTCCACTTTTCCTTCGCTGTCGTATTTGATCGGCGCGCCGCCCTCGTGCACCAGCGTTCCATAGCCGGTCGGTGTGAAAAACGCAGGGATTCCGGCACCTCCGGCTCGAACGCGTTCCGCCAGTGTTCCCTGTTCGATCGAATCAATTCAAAATCAAAAGAAATGTATTGTTAATCATTAAATACATAGAGTCTGAACAGAGTTTCAGATGGATTCTGCAGAAATAGTGCAGAGTTTGCCACCATCTTAGCCTTGAGGCTTTTAAGGTGCAGTTTGACCGAACTAACAGTAAAACTAGTATGAGACTAACTTAATTATCTAAATTATCTTAATGTTCTGCAAATTCTATTTTATTGTTTGTCAGGTTCATGGAACCGGAAAAATATTCAAAAACCCGTTCCCTGTTTGATTACAAGACGGTTTAAATATATTTCTGGCACTGTGTCCGAATCGACTTTCATAAATGAGTCTGTCACTCGCGCAGCAAACAACACTTTTTATGATCAAAAACGTCCAATGATTGATTATTGATCACTTTTGACTGTCTCTTATGCGCATTTTAACAGAAATTCTATCATTCTCAGAACACTAAGGTACAGAAAAACAGATTTTTGAACAGAAAAAAGTAACAATTTCTGATGTGACTAAAAATTCATTCGTGGACGATTGTTTAATTTATTACCAAAATTCGTAATGTTTTTATTTTATATGATAGTTTTATTTACAAATACGCAATATCTTAATATTAAATCAACTAATTTAATTTTATATATATATATATATATATATATATATATATATATATATATATATGTGCTTTATTCCAAAATTTCCAGATTAATTTAACACCTATCGAAAGACCGACTCAATTTGTCACAGTAATACCAGCTATCCTCGAATATGCTGCCCTAAGAACAACATACACTTGTTATTATTATTATTGAGCACTGGTATTTCTCTGAATTAACTTGCACTCACAAATTGAAATTTCATTTTTGAATATGGCCATCTTTCACAATTATATTGTCTTTTTCGGCCGAATCATGTTGTGTCATGCTGATGTATTCAACCAAAGAAAACAATACAACAATAGAATCACGAGTACGCGGACAGACAATTAAATGAACTTACTTTCAATTATATAAGATTAAATTCACTTTTACCGACACGCTACCCTTTTTAACAAAATGTCCAATAATTGCTATCTATTTGAACACAGTAATTCACATTTCGATAATAACGCCATCATCACAGACCTTATCAACACAAACAATAATTAATTATGAACCATCTACTATATCGAGTATTAATCCATTGGGGAAAAGACACACTTGGGCACTTACTTGTGGTGTAAGTTCGACTTCTAACTCTCCGGCCAAATATTGTCTCTCGAACTCCGCATTTTCGCCGACGTACGATCCGATCATACGTTTAATTAATTTCTTTTTCAACAATAGACCCAATCCGAAATCGTCGACGCCCGCGTTATTCGAAACGACTGTTAAATTCTTTGCGCCGTGTACGAGCAGTGCCCCGATTAAATTTTCCGGGATACCGCATAATCCAAACCCTTCAAAGAAGTTTATTTATATATATATATATATATATATTTGTTTCTATATATATATATATATATATATATATATATATATATATATATATATATATATATATATATGTGTGTGTGTGTGTATGTATGTACCTCCTACTAAAAGCTTAGAACCATCTTTAATATCCGAAACGGCTTCTAAGGCTGTGTTATATATCCTTGTAGCTTTACTCGAACTTTTCGTAGAGTAGTAACAACAAAACACCTATAAATAAAGAATATGAAAAAACATCTTCGTGCGCACATTTTGAGAGCGGTTGGTATTCGGCTCGCACGATTTTAACGATGCGCCGCGACAACAACACAGAGATATAACCTTGAAATTTCAGTACGTCGCGTCGTACTGATTATTTTCAAAACGGGCGGTATTTCTACGGTCGAAATTCAATAACGCACAGTTTATGTACCTTCGGAGCGTCGGAGACGCCCTTCAATTTAATCTGGTCGGTCAGAAAACGTACAAGCACTCGGTTCATGTCGACTGTGGACACTTGACGGGCTCGCGGACAAAACTGAGTGTCAATGTGTGTACAGTGATTATATATATACGTGATATGCACGTATTATCGCCGATTTTTCTGGTTCCTTGACGTTATTTTTCGGACGCGTCGTTAGTATGACCGATAAGTTTTTGAGAAAATTTCAGATTTCAAAAAAAATATATTTTGGAGATTGGCTCAGAGATGGCGTAACAAACTTAATTAGTACTTAATCATTATGTATTGGTTGTTGGTTATTTGGGGCTCAAGGGCGCGTTGATTACATTATATATATATATATATATATATATATATATATATATATATATATATAAGGGCGCGTATATTACTATACAGCATCTGAATAAGAGAACCCCTTTCCCACATTCAACTCTCCCTTTATGAATTTTAAACGCAGAAAAAGATTACAATACAATTCCAGTGCTGTGGCTAAATCCCCTCCCAGGAATGAATTCTAGTGCACCCCACAAACTACAATAAAATGTTCTGATCTAAAAATATTCAATAAATGATTATTCAAGCATAGATGTTTTTCTATGTGAATCTGGCAACTGAAATGCATATAAGTAGCAAACAAAAAAACAGAAGATTTTTTTGTAGGGTTCGGCATGAAAAAAGAATCCATCTGTAAAACAGACAAATACTCTTATCGCTAGTTTTTGAACGATGAAACGCATTCATCATATTAAAAATTCTGTGAACAGACACAACTGTTTCATAAATTATTTTATATAACTTTTCTGATCAAATATGTTCAATAAATTATTCTGATTGGTGTGAATACGCGTTTCTAAGGTTCTTTTCTTGGTTCTAAAAGCGCCCAAGTACACAAACATTGTTATTTTTGCCCGTACTTTGGCAAAAATCGTTTGTGAAAATTAATTTAACTATGATGTCAGACCTGTATGGAAATAAAACTGTTTTTTTTATTTTATGCAAAATTACTAAATTTAGCCAAAGTACTCACTGTGTTATATAAAAATTAATAGAGAATTAAATTCTATAAATTGATTTAATTGATATATAAATTCTATAAATTGATCAATAAATTAATTAGGCGCTTTTACATTCAATCAGTCATAAATCTGTTTTAAATTAAAATATTTTCTCGACGATTTATGGTTCAGAATTACCAATCTTAACCTTTTCTCTGCAGCGAAATCTAATCCAGAGGACAGACACTCTCTTTAAAGATCACATACATTCATAAAGGAAAAAAACGACACTTGTATGGGCCAACTCTCGTATATATTTCCTTAAACACTAACACATCTTACATATTTTACAATTTTAACTCTTATAAGGCACTGACACTTACATAAAATCTTTATAATATATATATGTATGTATAATATAATTATATTTCTTAATTTTCGATAGAGAATCCACAGAAATTACTGAATTCAGTTAATTGATAACATTACTTATTTAATTAATTTGATTTACTTAAGTCTACCCGCCCGAGCGTCTGTTATGACGCCCCACAGTTCGATAATGAAATCGTCGGTGAATCCGAAATCCTCCAAGTCCGAATTGTCGATCGCCTCGGCGAAATCCATCGAGTTCGTTTTTCCGACCGCCTTCTCCCATATCTGCGTCGCCAGTTCCGAATCGTTTATTCCCATGAATGATTCTAAGAGGAAGTTGATGTTTTCGATACCGGTCTCCATTACTTCATCCTGCAATATTTAAAATATCTATGAAATATTTGTAAATTGTTTTGTTCCCGTGCGCCCGGATTTCAAATAGTGTCTTGTCTTTCAGGTCAATTTTTTGTTTTTTGTTTCTTCATCACCGGCTTCATCTTTCAACATTTTCGGATGGACACCGTATCCGTCTGAATATGTCGAAGGACGAGACCGGTAATCGAACAATAAAGAATAATGACCTCAAGGAAAAGTAAAATAATTTATATAATACAATTCTCACACTAGCTAAATTCATTCTCAAGAAGCTAAATCGATTTTCACAAATCTGTTGTTATCTTAAGCAATAAACCGTAAAAATGTGTATTTTTTCAGGATCAAAAATGCTAAATAAATAATTGTTGATCATTTTCGATCCTTATTGATGCTTATATATTCATTCTCAGAAATAGCGAGTCGTTGGATTTTTCTGTATCTAATATTTATATCTAAAAGTGTGCAAGAAATAATCAATTATTGAAAGATTTTGAACAGAAAAACTTTTTGTGGTTTGTAGAGTGAAAAAAGATTTTCCAGGCGTGAATTTACCCAGTGTTTTGACAATAAGTATTCTCGTATCAAAATGCAATCAGTGACGAACTATTTCATATTAGGATAAAATACTTTTTGACATTTTTTCGAATTTAGGTCAGGTTGTCATTTATAAAGCAACTTGTCGAATATTTATTTTAAACGACTGATCAATTGATATTTCATGTTCGGAAATTCCGAAAAGACTGAATGAATACAAAGAATAAAAGATATACAATGACTAAAATACATCAATTTATAAAATCGATTACTGAATTTGCATATGTATTTGAAAGTTATGGAATTGTTTAATTTTCTATTCACTAATCTCATTATATATAAAAAAAACACACAATGGTTTAATAAAAAAAATTGTTTGTTCCGATTTAAATTAATTTAATTGCTCAATTTATCGTTTGTTTTCCTGTCATATGTGTTTAATGAACCGATAAATTGGTTATTGCGTAATGTCGCTATGAATATTTATAAATTGAAATAATTGCATATGAAATTATTTAAAAGTGAAAGTTTTTTTTCCATCTAGTGACGTAAGTGTTTATTCTTCATGCAGGTACTATAGATTTCTATAAATTCTACATCATTGTGTGTTGTATAAAACAAGGCATCGTTCCGTTTTATAACTTCATACATTAATTTTTAAACAATCAACGAACCACAAATAAACTATTCAGAACAGTACAACAATTAATTGTTGACTCGATAATTCATCGATTTTGATTTTTGATTATAAGATTTTTCTGTACTTTAGCCTTCTAATGATTGCATTGTCATCGAAATCATCATAAGCAACAATCAAAAATGATCAGTGATCAATTATTGAACTTTTTTTGATTAGACGAATGTTTATGGTTCGTGCAGCGAGTGGAAAATTTATATCTGAAGAAATATTTTCTACATGTCAAAATTATATTGTGCTTTATTGTCATTTTATTTCTTTCCACTCATATCGGAAACCAACATAAAAAATTGAAATGTATTTATAGTAAACGCAATAAAAGAAAATCGATTTGCCAAAATTGAAATATATATGCATTGGTTCTAGAACATTTCGTCTAAAAACGATAAAGATGAGAAAACGAGGTCCCTTTTTCAAATACTGAATGAAAAATTTGATGTAATGGTTGTTAAATTGCATGCAACTTACTTTAAACAATTCTGTACGAAATAACAAAATCATTTCCATATAATTTATTTGCAAATCAGTCGAATTCTACTCTTCTTTGTCTTTTATTTTAAACGTGATTTTCACTTTTTATATAGACCTGTTTAAGTCTATTATTACATTTTAATATTTTTGCGAATTAATTCTTTTTTCACACAACAAATTATTATAGAATTTTCAAGTTAAGAATATTCAATAAAGCATTATTTATTTTTTTAGTATAAGGATTTAGATGGGGATTACATCATCTTCTATTCTAAGGTATAGAAAAATCAGATTTTTCAATATTTTAACACTGTGAAGATTATGATACAGATAAGCAACAATCAAAAATGATCAATAATCATTTATTGAATATTTTTGATTACAAAAATTCTGTGTGGTTTTGTTTATTAGGTGTTGAAATAATTCATTTATGAAAGTGAATTTAGCAACAGTCAGAACTTTATTTTAATACTTGCTAAGACTTGTACTTGCTTGGTTCAGTTTCGGTAATAATAATTAATATGGCTTATTTTATGTAAAACTTACAAGATGAAGAAACTGTATATTAAGAAAAATAAAATAATTAAGACAAAAACGGGTTAATTTAACACTTAAGGCACGTTGACTTTATCCAAAAATTGATTTAATATGTATTTATATTAAACCCATGTCTTACTGTAAATTTTTATACTCGAATTTAATGATATGAAATATGACTTCCTCTCAAAGATTTTTGAACGATTTATATCTTTTCTTTTTATGATTTTTTTTCCCAAATTAAATCTTCACTGATTTATAAAATGAATCTACAACTATTTCCACTGTTCACTGTCCGAGACAACTCACCCGTTCTTCAATCTCCGCATTTCCGTTCGCCTTGAATCGTAACGTCTCCTTTCCACTTCCGTACCCGCCTTTTTTCTTAATCCTCGAATCGCCTTTCGGTCCAATCGAACCGAATCCATTCTTCATTGGTTCTATTAAACGAATCGTGAACGTTTCACCTTTAGGTATTTCCTTGAGTAATTTCGCTACTTCGAAGTGTCGTCTGCCGACCATTTTTTCGCCATCTAGTTTCTCGATATGATCACCTACCTAAAACAAAAAACAAACATTTCATATATTATTTTTATTCGGAATAAATATTCGATAATGGCCTTCGTTTTTTTGGATCATCCGTGTGTCTGTTCTCTGCTACTAGTTCCAGCAAGTGTGCCATTTTCAAATAGATTTTAGAACACTCTATAAACTGGTTATCTAAAATCTGTCTGAAAATCACAAACGTGCCGAAACTAGTAGTGGAGAACAGATATCCAGATGATTCAGTACGAGGAAGACCGCATCGACAGGACGACAGGCACAAAAACGTACAATTATAGATTTTAACGATTCTAAAAGTAAACCTCAATTCAGTCTATAATAATTACCTGTATGTACTCTAATCTATCTATGATTGATCCTTCTTTGATTCGTTTGATAAAAGCGTACCCTGCACCGTTATCCGTAATCGTGAGACCGAGCGCTTCCTCATTTTTTACAATTTCTACCTCTTTCGGTCTACCTGTAAAAAGAAATATCGTCTTAGCGAAAGAACATCCATTCGGTCGAGATTTAAAATTATGACTCTGCAAAAATTGTCTTTAATTAGATCAATTATATGCTCTACAGTTGTGCATTTCGTGTAATTGTTTCTCAATCTCTGGTACGTGGATCGGTACCGGGCCGTGACAAGATGTTTGCCATTCGAAACAGAGAATTATCAAGTGTTGACTAATTTAGAAGTACGTGATAAATGTATATAGAAGAATTGTACGGTTTTATTTCATTATTTCTGTATGACATTTGTGTAGTTTTTATTATATTGCTGAATTTCTACAGCTGATTATTCGATCTCGTAATTCGATTTATTGTTTTATAAACGATTACTGAATAAGTTTTATTCATGTTGTAAGAAATGTAAAATTAGTCGAAATGATATAGATTGAAATTAATTTCATATAGAGTAGAATTTTATTTAAGGTGTGGCTTTCAAGAAGAATTTTTTTAAAATTGTGATATTCAGTTTTTGCATATTTCTTTCCAGAATAATTAAAGCTTATTTAAAAAAATATATACTTTGCGATTTTTTGCTGGGTTCTATAATAAATATATAATTTACTTTTGGCACTGTAGCTGAACTTAATATCTCAAATGAATTTTAGTTCAGTTCACAAGTCAAAGAACATTTTTCTGTTCACAAATATTTAATAATCGGTTACTGATCATTTTCGATTGATGATTATGCAAATTTTGACAAAGATGCTAGAATTCTCAGAGAGTTGAAGTATAGAAAATATTTTTCTGGACCTCGTTGTTATGAGGTTGAACGAATCGCCATGAACAATCAAAATGATAATCAGTTATTTACCAAAAAACAGAATGTGTGTTTATTATGAAACATTTCCTGTTCGAATTACTGATTGCTGTAGTGCCCGAATTATTAAATATCGCAATTATTTACCGTCCAGATTATTGACTAGGTTGATTATTGATCTCTCATTATCCCCCCCTCTCTCTCTCTCTATATATATATAATTATTAACACTTTAATAAAATCTTTTTCATGCAAAAAAAAAGTTTAAAGGTCATTTATTTTCTGATAGTCATTAAAATGTTTTTTTTTTAATAAAATAAATATAAATAAATATCTAATTTTCATTTCACTTAAATCACCTGCTTATATTTAATGTACCTTGCGTGCTCTTTCCGAAATGAATATAAAAAATACAGCATAATTTCATACACACCGTCCAACTTTCCTCCTATTCGCAAACCTAACATCCCATGAAATATTTATCATCGCTGCCGCAATAATTTTATCAGCCTTTTAAATAAATACATTTCGAACAATTACTCATAAATTTCATGTAGACAGTGACGCATATATTTTTAGGCACGTCCTTGTAAATAAATACAACAACAATATGGAGCAGAAAAAACCTTCGCTCACGCTCGATGCCGTCATGAATAATGGAATGTGCGCTCCGAACGAGAGCACGAAATTGTGTCGCGATTTTGAATTCGGTTTCAAAAGCGGTCTCGTCTATTTCGAGCACAATGAAACGTTTTTTTTCGATAATGAGCGACGTCTTCATTAAAAGGATATGCTTTTTTTCATTTTAATCCATCAAATGTGGAATGAAAATTAGTATTCTTGGATAAATCGATATTAAAGAAGTAATTTGTACGCATCTTAATTTGTGTGTTTGTCCAACTGAATTATGAAAAAATGTGGCTTAATAATTGTTTAATTTAAGACTGAATTTATGAATAGTTATTTGTGTTTAATTATAGTTGTCCAAAATGGATTATTCGTATTATATTAGGCGTACAAATTAATTCGGTGCCATTTTTATTGTAGGAAATGAATGTTTCTTTCCAGAAAAATGGAACACATTTCAATCCTCATTATTTTATACAACTTTGTGGAGTAACTGGTGAATCCCTTATCGAAAAAAAATGTGTTGTTCAGTCTATGAAGTTATAATGTATTTTCAGATCTCTTACACCTTTTTAACATTTTATTCTTGTATTATACGCCATAAAACTTTCCCCTAAAGCTGAACAAATTGTTCCAGCGGTTTCGGAAGCATTGTTTTTCAACTGGGATGCGAAAAGTATGCATTATGCTGCTTTTCGAAAGCGATCATGTTCATTATTGTTTTGTGAGGTTGTGCCAACTGCTTAGTCAAGATATATAGTGTTTTTAAATGTTAAGGTTGACACATGAAGATCCTACAACGACGAGAGAATATTTTAATCGAAAACAAAGTCATGATTGATTCAAATGAAAGGCACAGAATTATTTTGTACACTTAATATTTTATATGAAAATGTATACATATAAAATGAAAATAACAGTGCGATGATAAGATAGAAAACACTTACCCTTTCTGTGAGCAAAAATAAAATCGTCTAATCCGATTTGACCGCCTAATAATTTTTTCATATCTATTTTATGTGTATTGAGCGTGCAAAATAATATCTGAAACAAGAAAAAATAAAATGAATTCGATTGTATTTGTACATTTAACTTAAATGAAATGAATATATTTGTAATTTTATACAAGCAAGTGGAACAAATTGTGTTGTTTTCGAGTAAGGCAGAGTTTGAACACGAGGCATTTATGAACATTGCTACTCAGAAATACTGGAATATAAATCCGAAAATTCTTTGAACATAAGAGACAATGAGATGTATTCGAAAACTAAGAATTTACTGTTAAATATTTCTTGTAGAATTTTTTTTTATTTTTATACAATAGATGATTACAGAACTTTTGAATTTTCTTTATGAAGACAATTTAGATGATGTATCAACAAAATATTCCATCTAATCAAATAGATTCATCATTTTCAGATCGGTGAAACTTTTTATCTTTTCCTAAACTTGAATAACTTGATGTGCCGGTAATAATCAGCGCACATTTCCAATAATTACTAATTAAATAAATATTCGATGAAACAACAGATTTGGCACTTAGATAACAATTTTTCGTGCAAAACGTAAAATCAATATATTTGTAACAGTTTTCCAGCAATTAGACATCTATAAGTCCATCAACTGGAAATCGGTTAAAAATTTCATAATTATTTAAGATTTGTCTTCAATACATCTAACTCTATTGTTATTACTATTTCCAAATAAGTAATCTCGAGTTATTTAATACATTAAATACACAAACAATTTGCCTGCTAACCGATTTATAAACATCTGACCAGATTACACACACCACTTATAAATAAATAATGGCAGGTTTCGTTTAAGAAATGAATACATTGTTTACAATTACTCGTTATCTTATTCGTATACAATAATTTTCATTCCGTTGCGTTTTTCGATCGCTACAACATTATTTATGAATAAATTTAACGGATTCATAGTCGGTTAACTTTCAACGCTGGACAATTATGAATCGTCGAGAGTGAAATCCTGCTTGTAATTCTAATAATATGTACAGAATTGGGGAATTAACGTTTCAGTAATGACAATTAATTATAGCTGTTGGTATGTATTCGGCGTACGTTACATTGAAGTAACCCGCACTGTTTGCTATACGGAGTGTCTACTCTGATAATTATTTCGGCTCGGTCGATAGGTAATTTATTGCTAATTGGATTTACTTAATACCATTCACCGGCCAAATTGTGATCAACGAGGCGCCAGACAATAGCACTGATTAAATGTGATTTTGTACACTTTCTTTATTAACATCAAAGTTTTATTTTTTTAATAAATCAGCTTTTTTTGTATTCTGCCACTCTCAGGGTAATGGCATCGTCATCAGAATGCATTCAATCAACAAACAGAAATAATCAATAACGACTTATTAAACATTCTTAACCAGAAACATTTTTTTATGGTTTGCGGAGTGAGAAAATAACTTATGTATGAAAAACATTCAAGTTTCCACAATTGTTCTCTTATAGTGTCAAATTGGAATGCGAGACGATAAATTTTTAAATTGGTTACAAGTTCACAAGTCGCTAGACATCAAGATTTTCTGAAACATGTATATTCTTTTTAAACCGTTCAGAAATATTCAGATAAGGTTTCTATTTGTGTTCGAAGCAATCAAAAAAGATATGAAACTCTTAAAGCACTCTTAATTAAGTAAAATTATAATTATACATTTTTATCACTGTTATCCTGTCGATGGGTTGCCTTGATATTCTTCATATTTTTGAATCTGAATTTCTGTTTTCAACTCAGTGGTATGAGTACAATGCTTGGGGAATCCGGGGAAAAAGTTTGTACGGCTCTATTTTTTTATTAGTTAAAAAATGAAAATATGGATTGACTTTACTTACAAAATACTAATAAAACTTCCATCTTCTTGTCTTCGATCCTCCAAACACATTAATTATGTCGTCTAAGTTTTTTTTAGCTTTTATTTCTTATTTTAACGAATCTCCAACTCACTCTTTCCGTCTAATTGTTTCTTAATGTTTGATTAATGATTGTTTCATAATTTTTATACCGACCTGCACTAATTATTGAGAAAACCTAACTATTGTCGCGTTCCTGTCTAAGCTATTTAAAGTATATGAACATTGCTATTCTTCTTTTTTTATATATATATAAATATGTTAAATATATGCTGTATTAGATTTTAAAGAATTTTCTTATATTCTTGAAATGTTTGGCGAGATCGTTTGTAAATAATATATAAGGACTATTTGAGATGTGTTCTAGATTAACAAAGATAAAAGTGTTTGATGAATTGATTCAATATATCCTTATGTATGAGAAAAAAATCATGAACCGTGTACCTGAAACAGTTGTGTCACTTTAAATGACACATAAGACTACGAATAGTTATATAGGAAATGATAAAAAAAGATATGACGAAAATATAATAGGTGTGAATCGGGCAGAGATTACAGGCACAATAGTAAAGAAAAGAATTTGAAATGGAAACAGGAAGGGCTCATTGTAAGAGAAGACAATCAATAGACAAAAGAAATGATTCAATAAGGGTTAATAATATTTGAAACAGAACAGTAAAAGAGAGATAATAAAGAAGTAGAGGATATCAGAAAAAAGATTCAAAATCTTTAGAAATTAGAGATGCATCGGATTGTTAAAACTGGAGAAATTTTGAAAATACTTTCATCGAGTAATTCATAAAATTGTAGATTGTTTTGGTGAAGAATTTAAATTAAAAAAATATATACCAACATTTAACTATCTTAAAAGAATAGTGAATTATATTGCGTATAGAAAATGTTATTAAGATTTTTTTCCAAACCTGATTATTAGACATATGACGTTTCAGAATTTATATTTTAATTCGATGGATTTTATCAGAAAACCTTTTATCAATCGACACCCATTAATTAAAGACTGACAATTTCTATACTTTTTTCCAGTTCTCAATGGACGTGCGATCATACTTGGAACCCATCAAACGATTACATTAAAAACAAAAGGATTATTGTGTGTATGAAACACATTTACTGATTACATTTAATCAGTGAATGAATGTTCGATAAAAGTATTTTTCGTAACGCTTCATAAAATATTATCGACACACTCGAAATCCATTAAAGACCTAACTAACACATTCGACTATATTTAGAAATTACACACACAGGCGGCGACTAAAATAATCGATGCTCATGTGATTTTGATTGCTTTATCGTTAATTGAGAATTTATTCGTCCGGCTCGTTTAATGTGTAAATTTCGGTCGACGTTTCTTGTATAGCCAGTTCTCTCGGATTCCGTTTCTTCAAACTGTTGAAACTCTAGCATGTTTTTCGATTATTTTGCAATTCATTATATCTTTTTTCTACTTGGTTTCGTTTTTTTTTTAAAAAAATTGTTATTTGAAGAATAAATTAGATTCCGTTAATTTACAAGTCAGCGGTTCAAAAGTTCATACATCTCTCTCTCTCTCTATATATATATAACTCTTTCTCTATCTATCTCTCTCTCTCTCTCTATATATATATATATATATATATATATATATATATATATATTATAGATAGATATATGAATATATACATATTATTACAATAATAATAACATGCAGATATTTACAATATCAACAACTGAAATCCGGCTCAAGAGCCCAGGTCCATCAAAGATTCAATGACCATACGAAATTAATAACTATAAACACCCATTAGATTGGATACAAGTTGTTCGGTTCGAAAAGAACAAGTTTGGTTGACTTTTTTTGTGTTTCGTGTACTTATTCTGCGCGACCGATCGATTATATAAAATGTAATGTGCTGCGATTGTACAGATAAGTGAATTAATAAGTAATTATTCTAATAAGAAAAAATATTTTGTTCGTGATAACTTGAAAGGTACATTTTTTCTTTTCATTCCCATTATCGAATGAAACGAGTAGTTAATTTAAATGTAACATTTAATTCTGATACGGTTGTTTTTCCTAAGATACACTTTCTCTAGTTTTCTATTAATATATAGATATTATTTTAAAACAAGCAGTGAACACTGTGACTGATTCATTTTATATAAAACGAATAATAAATGTGAATGATATAGGATGCTTATTATTTTTTTTATTAAGATATTAATAAACAAGTATTAAATAATTTGTTAGTTCAATAAATTGCGCCAATGTCATTAATTTTATATTTGAATGTATGCACCACGTGCCTTTTTCTTTCGAATTTCCGTTTTATTTTTTTATAATGTATGAACGACAATTAAAATAGTTTCCCTGGTTTTCTGTGACATTCTGCTATCTCAGGATTCCTTCGGGAAAAAGATATCGGCTTTAGAGGTAATGAAAACGTCGATTCGTTTTCGTATCTCAGCCTCATCTTGAAAGCGCTGCTCAACTGAAGAGTTCTGTATCGATCGAAATAAATGTCAATCCGAATACGCCAAATCGTCTAAACACACCGCATGGGGAGAAATTTTCTAGATCAAGTTAAAGATGCTTTGCTGAGTAACAAGAGAACCATTCTGCTTACATATATAGTCGTGTAGTAAAATGTTTTTCCGGCTTCCTTGTCCAGTGAATAGTCTTTTCTGTACCATTTCGTTAACCAAATGATTTAGTTCTCTACCATAGCACTTAGGAATAACCGTTTTATCCGGTTTGTCGAGCTTGTAAGACAGTGCACCCTTCATATCCCATCCAGTGAACAGAATTATCTTTTTAGCATGAACATTCGGTTTTGCCGTTGATGTTGATGGCTGACCGGAGTCTATCCATGAATGTATATATTTAAGATTTGTCGTACATGATTTATTTTTCGCATCCATCAAGAGTTTCTCAACAAAAATCTTTCTTGCAATGCCTAGAAAACAACGATATCTTTTAAGCTATCGGCCCAACGCGCCGTCCCACAAACCGATCGTCGCAATGGCAAAATTGCATGAATTTGACTTCGAATTGATTCCTCATCCACCCTATCCTCCGGACTTGGCCTCTTGCGACTTCTTCCTCATCCCAAACTTGAAAATTTGTCTCGGTGGGAAGAAATTCTTGTCGAATAACAATATCATCGTCGTCGTCGATGCGAATTTCGCAGGCCCGCTCGACCAAATGTGTAGCACTCATTGGAGATTATGTCAATGAAATAAAATCGTTTTTTTTAAAAAAAACGAAGTTTAATCTCTTTTTTACCATACTTATCGAACTATCCTCGTATATTATGTGTATGTAACAATCTAAAAACAATGTCGAATGAATACTTCTGATAAAACTATCCACGTTTAATTAAGAAACAAGATTAGAGAAAATTTACTGCGGCAATAAAGTAGATACCACACAAAAGTGTGTAAATTGTGTGTAAAATACACGTTACCTACATTTTTACAACAGTATTTATTCATGTATGTATATATATACATATATATATATATATATATATATATATATATATATATATATATATATATATATATATATATATATGTATATGTACACAGAGAGAGAGAGAGACTCTCGATAACAATGTAGTAATAAAAAAATTCCCACAAAAGATATTAAACAGCGCTCTGTACTTCCTATTGTATTCAGAACAGTAATTATAGGTATCGGTAATCCAACTGGAGCTAGTCTTTCAGGAACATAATTTGTTTTAAATTGAACAATAAAAAAAACGAATACTTTGCACGTGTCGGTTAATTGAAAAATTATATAACACGGCCACGCTTAATTGAATTACACACATTTGTACGGTCGTGTTACACATTTATTAAGTCTATAAGAAACCTTTGCAAGGTACACACAAAGTTCATCCAATTGTGTGTACTCGTTGTTCTAATGAAGTGTATAACGAGTGCGCGCTCCCGACACAATCTTAAAATAAACTTTGAACGTGTACTATTGATTTTCTTTCATTTCTGCTGAACGCGCAATATTCACGGACATAATTTTACACGAGTGGCTCAGAGAATCGTTTACATGTTCCACGAATGAATTTTCGTTTTCTGTACGTAATTTCTGTTTCAATCGAAATGTTCAATAATTGATTATTGATCATTCTGGTTAATTAAATAACAGAACCATTACGAATTCAATAATTCAGACAGTACAAAAGAAACAGTCGCGTTTCATCTATATATTGATAAATAAGACATAAGCAGATTAACTTGATTGATTAGTTGATTTGTTGATAGGCCGATCGTCGGTCTTTCATATGAAAAAACATTAAGCCATGGGTACACTAAACCTAAACGTTTTACCATGATAACGCCATGTTCTTATTTCTTTTTTTCTTGGATTTACTTATTGAGAAAACCTAACTATTGTCACGTTCCTGTGTAAGCTATTAAAGTCTATGAACTTTTCTATTCTTGTTTATATATATATATATATATATATATATATATATATATATATATATATATATATATATATATATATATATATATATGTTAAATATATTCTGTATTGGATTTTAAAAAAAATCTTATATTTTTAAAACGTTTGGCAAGATCGTTTGTGCATAATATATAAGGTCTATTTGAGATGTATTCTAGATTGACAAAAATGAAAGTGTTTGATGAATACATTCAATATATTCTTATTTATGAGAAAAATCATTGACCGTGCACCTGAAACAGTTCTGTCTCTTTAAATGACACATATAAGACTATGAATAGGTAAATAGGGAATGTTTCCATTTAAAATTCGTTTCTTTATTATTGTGCCTGTAATCTCTGTCTGATTCACACCTATTACACTCTAGTCATATCTTTTTTATATATTCCCTATTATTATAATGTACGTATTGTGTGTATCTGTGTCAAATACATTTTTCAATATCGCACAGTCACATTTCTTCGATTGTAGTTTCTAAACTGGCCAGAACGAAATAACAAAAAAATTGAATTTAAAACGATGCACCTTTAGAAAACGCACCTGACGACGATGCTTTTTTCTCCGACACAAAAATACCTTACAGAGAAAGTGTTTTATCCACGAGACTCGATTCCGTTTCGTGCTGTCGATTTATTTATTATTTTATTTTTTGTCTCGTTTATTTAACCGCAGTGAAAATGTGCTCGATGTGTAAGTGAATGTCGTGACACGAGAACAAAGAACTTTATCTCAATATTTCATATCATGTAACCAAACAACTGAACATAAATATTGACGTAATTGTTGGACATGCTTTATATTGGTATTACACGACACTAGTAAATAAATCATACCATCTGATAGAAATGGATAGTTGAATGAATGGTTTTATTTATTAATACAGTAGTGTGGCTTGTATTGAATTTTTTTATGTTTACAAATTAACTGTATTATTTTTTATATACAATATATTAATATTAGATACAATTAATCATATTTAATATTTGATAAACACGTCTTAGAAACGGATATTGAAGATATAAACAGTATAACGCAAATAATAAAAATTAAGAATGAAGGAAAAGCATGAAACATTCTTGAAAATCATGAAATATATAAAAGTAATGTACCAAACCGACAAATAAATATCAATAACGACGCCATGTTTTAAAGCTTAAAATTGTAAACAGCACCCCATTTAAAAGAAGATCTAAAATCAATCTTTTATGTCTACCTGAAGATGGTACACATATTGAAATTAATAATGAAGAACAGAGACACTTAATCGATCCAAAAGGACAAAAACAATGAATAAGTAAAAGGATACAAAGACTTTTTTCAATTTTCAAACTTGAAATTTTTATTTTGATTGGTATTTTTCTAGGCAATAATTTAGTGACTTGAACATTTTCTAAATACAAAGTAAAAGTATGCTGTATTCAAATAAATGTCTCTATTCAAGTATGCATTAATAATAATTTATGTGAAATGTTCCTATGGACAATAATGGTTAACATAATCCATCAATGTTCTAATATGCCCTAAGCATCGTAGCTGCTGCTATTAAATCTTCTCAGAGGTGTGTCTTGATTTCTACCAGTAGCAACTGAGCAAAAGCACGTGTCGCTTCTGATCGCACCGTGATCATGAGCTGTCAATAGAAAATGTTCAAATGTACTGAATATAAATCAAAATAATATTATTCACATTTTTTTTTTAAATGATTTCAACTTTAACCTGATTTTTTAAACAGTAACTTTCGATATTAGTGATTTTTAATATTATGGTAGTATGTCAACTACATATCAAGAAGCTGATAGATTTATTTTATAAAACTAGGTTAACCTTTACTCAGAATTCAGCCAGAGTCTTTCTTTGAATTCTATTCCTACTTAAAATGTCAAATAAATTTATTTTCTAAGAGACCTGGTGCATCTCCACAGACAGAGACATAGAGAAAATATATTAATTACAGTCGAATGTTTACCCTTTCATTAACAATATAGCATTTTCTCATAAATTTTTATTATTTTTTAATGATGACGTTATAAACAGTATTGTGAAATGTATGAATTTACAAATAATTAACAGCTTCAGCTAGAAATGGAAATCAACAGATTGATTTTCACAAATCAATTTTCTTCATATCACAAATCACAAAAAAATTTCTGTTCAAAAATGTTCTGTATTTGATTATTCTCAATTATTGTTTGAGTATTCCGATAGCAATCCCATCGCAGAGCGTTTACGGTACTTAAAACGATTTTTCTTCCTACTTCCACTTATTGCTTTCAGATTATATATACATTTTCATGCAATCTTATTAAACGAATTTCATAAATCATTCATTTAATTAACAGTTTCTGATACAGTGGCTTAATACATTTTCAGGAATAAGTCCTACATTCATCCACAAACCATTTATTTTTTTCTAATCAATTTTCAATAATTGATTATTTATTATTTTGATCCTTGCGTGTGAGCATTTTGATGGCTCTTAAGAAGATCGAGATGCGCATAAGAGACGAACAAAAATGATCAACAATCGATTATTGAACATTTTTGAACAGAAACATTTTTAGCTTGTAGGGTGTGTGAAAAAATAATTTCATGACAGTGAATTTAGCCACAGTTCCAGAAATATACTGTTCCCACAGACTCGATTAAAATTTGCTCATTTACAGGGCTGTTAGTCGATGTTATAATACAGGGCGGCGCAAAAAGAACGAACCGGTTCAAAACATTAACATTTTTTAGTTTTGTAATATTTTCATCTTTTTTTATTTTCCAACTATAGTATAGGGATGTGAAAATTTTCATGATTACACATGAAAAATGACATCACTTAAGTGATGTCCATTTTTCGGTTTCGCAAAGTCGACCTCTTTCTAAGGCATTTTTCATCACTTCTCTCGGGATTTCTGGACATAACGCTCGATAAATTCTCCAAGTGTTATTTATAAAATTCTGAAAAGAAGAGAAAAAACATTTAAACAAAAAAAAATATTAACTATTCTAAGCCTTTCGTTCTTTTTATGTGTCACCCTGGAGTAGTGTTATTGGATATAGAGACATTTTAGATTCACTGTTCGTTAATACAATTTCTCATGCATAAATTTGGTACTGTATTTCATTTGCGTTTTGAGGACGAATCAATTCCAAATATATTTATGCGTAGAGTCTGAGTGAAATTTGCGGTAATTAGAGTTATTTGGGTTGAAAGTATTTTAATTAGAACGTTAAAAAGATATATTTAATTTTCAGTAAATAATTAAAATTAAACTTTTTTGCACAAACATCACACTCACCTATGTATATTAAAATACAAAAATGTACATATTATTAAATGTAGTACATGTTTGATATACATGTGTGTATATGTATATCATACATACATATATATATATATATATATATATATATATAACATTTATGTACATAAATATAGATTCACATGTACTTTCAAAATGAACACACAGATAAATAACTATTTGATGAATATTCATGTCGAGAAGGAATTCCAATGTCAGGGACGATTCTGGTCTTTCGCTGTGTTAATGAACTGTTAATTTTTTCAGAAGTTATTACAAAATTTCATTACCAGAAATAATTGTGGTGAAAACCGATTGCTATCATACATCATTCTGTTGTACGGTTAACTTTCTTTAGAATGTCAATAGAAATCATGAACGATAGGAAAAGTGTACGTGTGCAGTGTCCATTCTGCACACAAGTCAATGTATAGTTTTTTTTTGTTCAAATACTGTGTACTTTTCATGTAAAGAACTCGTTTTTCGAACGACAGATGCGTTCTAGATTTTTTTTTAAATACTTTTACACTCACCTATACACACACATTATATATATATATATATATATATATATATATATATATATATATATATATATAGATGATGTACTTTTCTCTTGGTTTTCCTACCATTTTCGAAACCAAATCTGGAAGTCTATTACAATAAAGTTGATCTTCACATTTTTTCGAATGAATGTATTCGATATTTTTTCTTTCTGCTCTCTTCTGAGATTTGAAAACAGAAAAAAGTGCACAGAACGAGATCAGGTTAACATGAAATGTGTAATATTAGAGGAATATTTTTTTCCATTAAAAATTCTTGAGTGAATACGCCAGAGTATGAAGAAGGGGATGGTCATGGTGTAAACACTATTAACTATTTTAATACTACGATTGCTCTTAAATGTGTCTTCCGATCGATTTAATATCTTCTTATAAACATCATCATTAACAGATCATTCTTTTACTAAAAGATATATTTTTTTAATCTTTATTTTTCTATAAAGATTACTTTTTATGTAGATTTAAAAAAATAGGTACACAGATTTTTGATGCATTAAAATTGAATTCATTTTCAGAAATAAATTTTCACCCTCCGCCTATAAACCGACTTCTGATCAAATATTCAATAATTGATTATTGGTCTTCTTGATAACAGCTTATTCACATTTCGATTGTGATTCCTAATCATCCTTAGTAGACTGATATACAGAGTAACTTAATTTTCTGATTCGAATTTTTTACTTGTGTATCTAAATTTCTATCTTTGTTTGACATATCTTCAGTTGTTGTTTCTTGAGGGTTTGGTAGTGATCCTATAAGAGTGGAGATTATGGATGGTTTTTGAAGTTTTATAGGCTTTCAAGATGGGAAATCATTAAAATACAGAGCTTGAGAAGTGAAAATAATATGGCTCATACCCGTGCAGTATATCGAATCCTATTAATTTATTTGTGTTAGAAGAGGATACTAAGTTTTACTTTTGTTGTAGAACACTTTATATATATATATATATATATATATATATATATATATATATATATTGTATTAAATGTACAAATTAAATGGGTGCTTTATTTATAAGAAATGAATATTTTTGAAAAAATTGAATATATTTCAATCCTCAAAATAGTATCCATTTTTTTATATAACTTTGCTCCGTCTGTCAGGCAACTGGCGAATCCCTTATCGAAAAAATATGTCTGCTTTGAATCGATGAAGTCGTCGATGCATTTTCGGACTTCTTCCGTTGTTTTAACATTCTTGTGTGTTTTATGTGTCACAGCGGATTCCCAAAAAGCTGAACAAATCATTCCCGCGTGTCAAACATTTTTTTCCAACTGGAATGCGAAAAGTATGGAATGCCTGATATGTTGCCTTACGGACGCCATGGTACCCACCACTGTTTTGTCAGATTATGCCAATTGCTTGTCCAAGATATATAGCGTTTTTAAATGTTAAAGTGTGCACTTGAGAACAGAGTTATGACTGATTCAATTTAAAGGCACATAATTTTTTTTTACACCTAATATTTGTGATTGATTATTTTTATTTCATAAAAGAGTTATCCACGTGTTTCCTGAAAATATAGATTTTCACAGTATAGTTCTGGCAAAGTGTCTTATTTATTCTGTACGTTATCTCTCCGAAGATGATGGCATGTCTTTCGAAATGCGGAAATAAACAACAAGCAATTATTAAAAAAACATTTTTGATCAGAAAAACTTCACAGTAAAGTGAAAATTCATTTATTTTTGAAACACTTCTTCGTCCATCAGTGAATCAGAAATAAAAGAAAAACCAAACTCAGTCCTACTTTATACCACAGCACAGATTTAATAATTCACAGCGATAGTTCGTTAATGTATACACAATTAATTTCATATAAGTACTATTACTCAAACAATTAATAATAGAAAAAGATGTCAGCTGGACGGTGTAATACTATCCATAGATATTATATATATATATATATATATATATATATATATATATATATATATATATATATATATATAAGCTATATAAAGATGTATAGTAAATAATTTATAGGCGTTCGGAAATTCATCAATGCACTGTTATTCGTATATCGGTACTCTGCTAGACATATGTTTTATTTACTGCCCTTGAGGCATAGCTGTTAACATATTTTAGAAGCAAGAACATCGTACTCGACTATTAACAAATACAATACGCATATATATATATATATATATATATATATATATATATATATATATATATATATATATATATATATCTGCGTGACAAATGGTAGAAATAACGATACATTAGAATTCATTTCTTGATTTATTTTAATCATTTTCTAATTTTCTACGGTAATAAATCGAATCTTTATTGCTTGAGAAGAATGACAAAATGTTTATTTTTTGTGGAGAATATCGAATTTCGGTATTGGTGTTGAAACAATATCAGATAGCAGGAAAATGGGATTTGTGTAAACAAGTTTAAGAGATTCATTTCAAGCACCGAAATCGTTTTGTACTCGGTAGCGTTTGAAAGATTGTTTATCGAACGATTTTCGTTTATACTGTCTGTATAATAATTGTTATCTTCGAAGAGATATTCTTTATCTATACATTTCATTATTATGAGATGAGATAGTGGAATACAGCGATGAAATTTAATACTTTCAGTAATAACTTACGTTTTTTGTTTGTGGTTGATAAGATATAAACTTATTCTATAGCGTTTGTATACATATACATATATATATATATATATATATATATATATATATATATATATATATATATATATAAATGTATATGTGGCTGAGTGTGTGTAGTCAGGCTCAATTGTAAATATATATGCACATTGAAGGACAAAATTAAGTGTACGACTTCTATGTGGCTAAAAATGTAACTTAATATCTCAATCGTCTGGTACTTTTAGAAAATGTGTACTTTTAGGCCCTTCCTCTGATCTTTTTAAATTATATTATTGTAATAATATTAGTTCTATTTGTTTGAAGAGTCGTCTAAAATGACTTCCAAAAAGGGTTATTTATGCAGCTCACAAAACAATTTTCTGTTCAGAAGATTTAATAACCTGATATTTGATAGCTTTTGATTTTTGCTTAAACACATTTCGATGATGATAATACCATACTTAGTGAGTTAACGTACAGACGTATCTAATAAGTGACAACCAGATATGATCAGTCATCGACTATTGAACATTTCTGATAAAAAAAAAAATGTTTTGCCGAGCGAGTGAAAAATTCATCCGTGAACATGAATTTAGATAGAGTTCCAACACTAGATCTGTCTCTAAAATTATATTAATAAATTTTGCATGAAATAAAAATATGAGCGCACTTTGGATACCTCATACTTTTGTCCTGTGCCACATAGAGCATTAATTGAATAATACACGTCGAATATTCATTTTAATACGCATTATAAGTCTGTAAATCTTTAAATATAAATATACCGAGTGTCTACTTTAAAAACATTTAAAGAGAATTGACTAATTGTTGGAAAAATTCGTGACTCTAAATGAAATCAATTTAGATACCAGAACAAGCGTAATAAACTATAAAGAGATGTTTGACTTTAAATTAATAGCTAAAGGACATAAACTATCTACAAATGCTATAATACAAGAACGATCCTTTCAATTGGCTCACAAATAACAAAAATGTTCAATAAATGACTACTGAACATTTTTAATTATCTTACAGAGTGAGAGTGAGATCTTTCTAAATGTGCATAAATGATAAAAATGAATTATCATCAATCACACGCTCTGATCGAGTAAAAATTTTTCACTCTCTTTGATCGAGTAAAAAAATTATTTATCAAAAAGACTTTAGCTAGAGTGCTAAAATTACATTGTGAAATGAATCATAAATTAATATTTTTCAATTAGGATGTTTAAGTGATTGCTGCTTGAATGTGATTTGTGATGAGAACTCTCCAAATTTGTTTAATCCATCTCAGAAAGCCAAAGTAATAAATTCACTTTTTTATGACTGTCTCTTATATTATCGATTGTTAGGAGAACATTAATTGAAAATAATAGCTTTTATTAAAAAAACGCGATGCTTGAACTCTTTTTTTAAAATCGTTAAGTTATACATTCTGTACATGAATATAAGCAACGATTGTATCAAATTAAATACAGATATTTAACAAAACTTAAGTCAATATGAATTTTACTTAATAAAATTTAATATGGATTTTATTTTTTAACTGTCCTGTTCCGGTACGGTAAGCTCAGCTGACCGTGTTTTTATTTGCAAATATCCTTCTTTCTATCACTCATAGAATACTGATATTCTTCGATATCCCCTATTATTCGGTACTATCACTATTGAATTTTAAAAAATAATGGTAAAAACCGCAAATATTACTTTAATTTGTTCTTTTATTTCAAAACCAACCTCAACTCTAGTACACATGCGTTGTTCAATAAATCTTAGTTTATTGATCATCAGACATTTGTATATTTTTAATTATATTTCTTTATTTTCTTGTAATACACACGTTCTATTGATAATTATTAGTGGTTTATGGATTAACAAGCTCCTTTCTTTACTAATAATAATTTTTATGAAAAATATTAACGGTAAACTGCGTTTACTGCACCGTCATGGAGAGTTTTAAAATGGCACCGGGCTGGAAAATTTATTTTAAGTTCATTCCATAAGCCGTACTATTTTTTCCGATCAATAATGTTCAATAGTTGATTTCAGATCATCTCTGATTGATGCTTATGCACATTTCAACCGAGATGCCATCATTCTCAGAGCTTCAGCGTATAGAAAAATCTGAATTATAAAAAAAAATATCAGTCTAGACACAAAACGTTTGACAAGTTTGGACCTTGTTGATTATTGTTAATATTTACGATCTCTGATTAAAAATAAACACTGTCTATTCTCTCATTATAATGTGAAACACACACGCGCAATATTAAAAAGTATAAAAACTGAAATTTCCATAATCATAAAATTCTTTTTTCGATAGCCATTGTTGAAACCATAAAATGCATCAATAAACAAACCGATAATATCTCTGAACAAAAACGTTTCACAATTAATTTTTCATACGAATGTCATATAACTGTCCACCTTAATGTATTCAGATCCACGCAGTCTCTTGAACTCTTACAGTCATCTTATAAATAATATTTGGTCTGTGAAAAATATGCCTCGAGGATTTCACTTATTCAAAAGACGAGGCAGGCAGGTAGGTGTTCGTAATACAATGTGCATATATTACACTGAAAAATGTATACCAGGGCGTTTTTTTCCTCGTTCTCTTTTTTTTTAATAAACGTATCCGGTACTCTGAATATTTCAAATAATCTTTGCGAAATCCATCTCTACTAATGCCTAGTAGATTTAATCAATATTCAGAGCCGCATATTATGTCTTATTCGCAATTAATTATACATCACTCTATAATAAGTAGGTGTAATTATTTACTAGTAGATACAACTGTGATTTTTTTTAATAAAAAATCAAAATTATATTAGATGACACAAAAAGATAATATGGAAAGTAATTAAATTTAAATATTTCATAACGCCGTCAAGACTGAATCTTATTTAATATTTCGAACAGTCGATTTTATTTTATTTTAATACACACATTTTAAGCAGTCTATTTATTCTCTAAATGAATTACTTTAAAATATAACACACTAGTAACTCAGAAGAAATGTCATTTTTTGGATATTTTAATAAATATGTACAAACTTTATTAAACTGTTCGTTTGGATGAAAATTTTATTTAAGTTGGAATTGTGAAAAATTGAATCTGCATCCACGGAATACATGATATAAAACCCGTTCTCTATTTCGATAACAAATGTGCGATTTATAAACCAATCTCGTTTTAAAATGAAAAGTTATTCGTTTAAAACGAAAGACTTCTGTACGGCGAGTGAATATAAATGACCTCAGCGAATCTTTGATTAAAAGAGGTTGATCAGAAAATTTTATGAACATATCATCCTTCTTCGTTTCATACAACTAGAGATACTACAAATTAACTTGCAACTATCATCAAAAACCATCAGTACTCTATCTATTCATTTTATTATTAATTCTTTTGGTACACTGAGAGAGAGTTAAAGAAATATTTAGAATTGATGTTATTCTCTATAAAATTCTTGATTAAATACGACCGCTTCTTCACAAATGAATTCGCTTTCATTCCACAAGCTATAAACATTTTTTTATAATCAAAAATGTTTTTTATGTTTTATGGATTTAGTGAGAAATTCATTTGTGGTAGTAAATCTAGCCACAGTGAAGTGTAAGAAAATCTCAATTTGTTTTTCTGCTTCAAATCAGGAAGCTGTCATCAAGATGGAATCAAAAAAAAAAGTGAAATAAGAAGATAAACTCTTAGTAGTTCAAAAGGAAGTTATATTTTCGATTAATTATACTTTTTGTTCTTTCCTTATTCATGTTTTCAATAATGAAAACCGGAAAGTCTCTACGGAACAGCCGATATGTTTAGAAAGAGATATTTGAGAAATATTCGCATACAATATAGCAATTGAGTACAATTCAATTAGTTCGATTCCGATTCGAAAAAGTATCATCACTCTGCACGTTTTTATTGCCGGAACGAATGCATAATTCCGCAGGAAAGAGGCTCCGGCACCAAAGAAACACAAATTACACGTATGTGCACGTCTATTAAAATACATACTTTTTACAAAAGGTCCACGAGATCACCGCACATCATCTCATGAACGTTAAATGTACTGTTGCCTGTATAGGTCAATGAAATATCAGCCGATACCATTGACCTGGTTCTTCGTCATGTAACACAGTTTGTTTATCTCGTGTATAATAAGTTTAATCATTCGCTGCATATTACTTTCATTCCTCGTAGACATTTATTATTATTTTTTTTAATATATACGTTTCGCTTTGTTGTTTTGTACACGGAAATATTTATATGTCGCTTAGTGAATAGTTTTTTATTCGTTTATTTCTGCAGTACCGGCTTTCAGTATACCGTATCGTACGAAATGCAACAAGTCGGTGTGCTGATCTATAAATAAATATTTCCTCGGGCCGTTTTTCCTCCAATCGATTTTTTTTCAACTCAATCTGAATATATTAAAGGTGTTATATATTTTTTTCTAATCATAAGATACGAGGGTGGGATGGAAAATTTCCGGTCTAGGGTGGACAATAACAAAATATTTAGTGAAAAATGATTTTATTTATGGCATAATCTCCTTTTAACTCAATAAACATGTTTCAAAGGACTTAGTACCGTACTTTTTTCCTTTCCTTTCATTTATGCTGTCCGATTTGTCCAACTCTTCAAAATAGGCGTTTGTGGCGGTAATCACTTCGAAATCTGATGCATACTTTTTACTAGCATGTGAAAAAAGTACTGCGGTTGTTTGAAGTGTCAGTACTAGAAACCGAAAATTGACCAGAAACATTTTGGTATGTTTGTGGGATGAAAAAGGAATTAATTTGTGAAACTGAATTTAGCGGCAGTATCAAAACAGATTATGCTATATACGAGGATAACGCCAAATATTCTTCAGCTAAATAGGAAGAAATGTTAATAAAAAAAATATGATTTTACTATTTTTCTATATAATCATTTTTGACTTTAATACACGTTTTACATCACTTAATCAGCAATTTCATACCCTTATAAAAAGAATATTCCGTTCATGTGTTAAAGTGATCAATTACGCTGTTTTCGGCTCATTGTCATCATTAAAACGCTATCCACGTACATCTCTTTTCGAATTACCAAAAAGGTAATAATCGCTAGGGGCCATGTCTGGATTGTAGGGTGGATGATCGAGTTCTTGGTAGCCACATTCTCGAATAACGGCTCGAGAAACAGTAGCAGTGTGAACTGGTACATTGTCGTGCAACAAGCTCACTCTTTCTGTCAGATTTTCGCACCGTTTTTCGCTAATATTATCCCGAAATGTATACAAGAATGAGCACAATATCGACAATTAATAATGGTATTGCGATTCTTACAATTTTTCAATAAAATACCTTTTCAATCCAAAAAATTGATGCTATTCACTTTTGTGGATTGAGATACAAGGATTTTCATGGAAGCGGTTCGCCTGGTCGCCGCCATTTAATGAATTTTCTTTGAGACAGGATCGTTGTAAAGGATCATTGTTTCATCTCCTGTTACAATGGACTCGATTAGTGCATTTGGGTCTGGTACACAGAGTTTTAAAAATGAACATACGCAAGATATTGATGTTTGGACATTGGCTTGGGGAGGGGGTCGCGTGCTAAACTGAATATTAATAATTGAAATATTAAAACGGCCATGGTTGAATAGCTAGAACGCCATACTGATTACCACTGAGTTTAAATCCCGGATAGACAGTATTAAATCATTCATTAAGAAAACGATTGTTTTGAATATTAAATAACCTTCAAACTGTGTTTGTTTAAAGGCATTAAATGCATTACAAACACACACACACATATATATATATATATATATATATATATATATATATACTTATACATAATCTTTAGTCAATTAAAAATTATAAATAGTTAACAAAAATTAGAATGCAATTATATGAAACAAGAAACGTGTTCTCCGTTTGAAGGACTTTACATTCTTCGCATGTTTATTTAAACAGCAGTTGATATAAACGCAACGGTACTTCAAAACCGTCGGAACAATTTAAATGATACTAGTGGAATAATTAAAATAATGTACGATACAATTAAGAATAAATTATTTGAAACGGAGATTATATAACGAGGCTCATCGACGGACGAAAACTCGCCGGCTCGGTTCAAATCCAGACGATTTTTTTCTGTTCAACACAATAGATGCGTTACTAATTCGATGATTTTTCCTACACGTCCGTTACTGCTTGATTGTTTCACTAATGACACGAATCACTTCTCAGATAAAAAGAAGTCGCTGTAACGACTTCCACTCCTAGTTATCTCGACATCGACAGATTTAGTTCATTGTTAAACGTATGTGTGTTCGTATCATGATGTATTCGTAACTGGAAATTCTTAAACAATAATACATAACCTATTTTCTAAACAACAATGCGTAACTTAAAAGTGGTTGTTATCAGATTTTGTGTATGAGTATATAACAGAATACAGAGCAAGAGGAACAAAAGTATTTAACGAATTCATTTCAGATTTATTTCTTACACATCTTTTTTTAAGTGTACTTTTTCATACTTGTGAGCATTTTCTGGGTAAGCTTCTACATTTTCGATCACTTGACATGTGCCTTTTTCATATCAAATCATCCCCAGATAGATTTTCAGACAGTGTGTTACAAACTTAAATCTATTTGAAAAAAGGCACACGTGTCGAAACTAACAGCTGAAAACTGAAACTTAAGAAATCTAAAAGAACGAAGATACGAGGAAATCTTCAAATGATTGAAAAAATATTTATAAACATGAGGGTTTGTAACAAAGTTGTTTTGGTACTGTAGATAAATTTACTCTTACATGTTCATTCTTCACTGACTCCACAAAACATACATTTTTTTTGAATCAAAAATGATTAATAATTAATTATTAACCAATACAAATATTTAGTGTTTTCAAAGTGAAAAGATATAGAAAGAGATATTTATTGATGTTCAAAAATAAATTCTGCATCGTTCACACAAACTACACTTCTTTCTGATCATTAGTGCTTTAAAAATGGTACGAATTTACTTTTTTATAAAATGCATATGCAGTTCTTAAATAAATTGTTCACTCACTCCATAAATCATCAAAACATTCTTCTAATCAAAAATGTTCAATGAGTGATTATTATTAATTTCTGATCGTTGTTTATCTGCATTTCAATAACGATTCCATCATTCTCAGAGCGATATGAGATGTTTCTGGATATCAGTGCTCTGAGGATGATAACATCGTCATCAAAGTTCAAGTAAAGAATAATTAAAAATAATTAATTTTCATTTATTGAACATTTTTGATTAATTCATTATCATTTTTGATCTTCCGGGTGAACAGATACTGCAAGACCTGTTTATTGATACAAATAAAATGTTCACTCTTCTCATAAACTGTAATTTTTTCTTTAAAGTTGATGTCATTGTCATTGAAGCGCACATAAGCTACAATAGAAAATTATCCAACGATCAATGTTTGTACATTTTTGATTAGAAAATATTGTTATGGTTTGTGAAATGAGTGAAAAACTAATTTATGAAATTGAGAATTCATGTTAAAGATTGAACATCTGTTAAGCAGTTTTTGATCTTTTAAAGTTTTTCACTTCTTTCAAAATACTGAGAATTTATTCTCTAAAAGTAGATAAACTATCCTAAATGTTACAGAATTTAGAAACCAGACTAATTAAATATATGAGAACAGATAGTCAGAGATTCAAACGATGAAGATTATCAACATAAGAGATCAGAGATATAAATATATACAATTTTAATTTTAAAAATATGCCGAACTAATAAACGAAGAAGAGCGTTTTATCTAATTCTAAATTTCGAAGAATATTCTGCACAATTGTAAAATTAAATAAATCAGAAATGAATTCTGTTAAAGAATCGATTTGTTCAGATGTCTATTCAAATGAGTACAAATTATATTTTAACCGTTTTTGAAATCTGTCGAAATCTGTAAAATAGCGATTCAGATTTCGAATGATAAACAGTAATGTAAATGTAACTGTAAATGAAACAATGGGATTTTTTAATTAAATCCAGTACAATACTGGTATATGTTTTATGTCCGAGTATAAATCAAATATTGTATTCGTTATTGGAACAATTAAATTCATATTTAAGTATATTACAGTCAGTTGTGTGTGTATGATTTGTGACAATTGGTAAAAGAGAACGTAAAATTTATGGCGTGACATAAAAATTAAATTATTTTTTACCGAACTAAATAGGCAGTTGATTATGAGAGAACTGATAGCTTCTTCTATAATTTGTCGCTTTGAAGATAATGGCATAGAAATGCGCATAAGCAACATTCAAAAATGATCAATAATTATTCATTAAACATTTTTGGTCAGGAAAAATATTCCTGATTTGTGGAACGAAAGAATAATTTTGTAAAAATTCAAATAAAAGAAAAATAAGTGCAGTATACTTAGAAAAATTTCCAGACTTACCACTGAGAATAATCACTGTTATTCTATGCAAGTTTAACCGTTTATGTACTGACAGGACTTTCAATCTCAATAAAAAAAATTATGTTAAATAATCAATGATTTATCCATCATCTCACGAGACTTCTAAGTCCGAAATACAAAAAAATACAGTAAATTTTGCACTTTTTTTAAAAAAACTATTTTTTATTTTCTATAAAGGATGAAATCCGAGCTGTTTATATAATATATATATATATATATATATATATATATATATATATATATATATATATATATATGAATAGAACTGATTTAAATGAGAGATCTTGTCTCAAAGTTTAATACATTTTCAGCATGAATCTTCTTGTATACGCATGCCCTTTTATACGATGATTAGCCTATAAAGGCACGTTAATAGATGTAATAATAATAATAACAATCATCATGTAAATTTTATGAAATTTTCGTAACAGAAACGGTTCACCTTTTACCCGAACGCGAGGTTTTTGCTCTCGGACAATGATTGCTGTCTAGTTTACAAAAATGTATTCAGTATATCATAATTTCCCCTCGTATGTTTTATACACACAATGTTATGTTGTTGATACAATTTACCATACGTGCAGCCATCAATTCAACAACTGTTGGTACGCATCTGCCCATAAACATCCTGACAAAACCGTCCACCATATCTCCGGTACTGAGATGCAATTGGCATGAGCCACTTTATTTCATCCAATATATTGTGTATTATACATACATACATACATGAATCATGTATGTATATATATATATATATATATATATATATATATATATATATATATATATATATATATATATATATATATATATGGAATGTGTAAGTTTGTATATATAATTTATTTAATGACTATTATCCGAGAATTAAACATGGCAACAGTAACAAATGTAGTAAAATAGCATTGACATTTAACAAGTTTTTTTTTTTAAAAAAAATATGTATATTACGAGAGAAAAGGAATTCACAGCGTATATTATTGAATTTATTCTACTCGAAGTGCACTCGTGACGTACATTCTTTATTATTTAACACTATTTATTGTAAATATGTTCGATCTGATTGTTCTGAAGACGAATGTACAGACGTGTGTTCGTTTCGAGCGACTGTTTATGTTAATTAATTTTTACCTACACGTTTATATTTCTGTAATTCGAAACAATGACGTTAATAAACACAGACGTTCTTTGTGTGCCGTTCTTCACGTAGGACGTGGTGCTGTATGGAATTCAGAGAGTGTTGAAGAGATTTTATTGGAAAATATGGAGGAACGTTCCGTTTTTGATTGTCTTTTACCAAACAGTTGGCATAACTTCACAAAACAGTAAGGAACACGATGGCGTCTTGCGTATTTTTCGCATTCCAGTTGAAAAAAATTCTCTCGAAGCCGAAATGATTTGTTCGGCTTTGGGTGAACGTCTTGTGATATATGAAACATGCAGTAGAAAAGGTCCAAAAGTTCATTGTGACTACATAGGGTAAAAACCGTCATTGTTTTTCGACAAGGAATTCGTCAGATACCCGACTGATGGAACAAAGTCATACAAAATAATGGAAGATACTTTGAGAATTGAAATGTATTCCATTTTTTCGTAAACATTAATTTTGTATAAAAAAGGCACCGATTTGTACAACTAATATTTTTTCCGTTTTTTATTTATTTTTTTTATTTGGGAGCACTGACGACCTCAGGTGTCGGCGCGCTCTCAAAACCGCAAACATCTATCTATATTTATTTCGGTTGTTTATTTATTTTTATTTTTTTGTATACTCATTTTCGATTTTTAATATTTCAAGAACGAGTACAGCTATAAAAACAAAGATTGGCGTTTCAATTTATTTGAAGGCCAATCGAGTATTATTTTTCATTCAATCGAAGAATATTGTATTAAAAGAAAGTAGTTACCATAAATTCAAATAATATATATATATATGTGTGTGTGTGTGTGTGTGTGTATGTATGTGTGTCTTTTTTATTTTTCTTAAAATTCTCAAAATCTGAATAAGAAATCGAATAAAATTTATTATACAGACATGTCGTACACATTCGATATCATTTTAGCTCATTAGAAAGCAAATCGACGTTTTTATTCGATATGAATTTTATTTAAATTGCAAGTGTCCTTGTTTGATGACTTTTTTCCGTTGATTGATATTTTATAGAATTTCACTTTCATTTATCTGACACATGCATTATAAATTGCACTTGATATTTAAAATACTGATATTGAAAATATGATTGCCATAAAAGGATTATTCTATATATATATATATGTTTGAATTGTTTATTAATTTGAATATTAGGTCGGTGTAAAAATAATGGCGGTTCTTATCGTTCGAAAACCATGTAAAAACCGCAATTATTTTTGAAATGTGTTTAATTTGTGCTGAGTTGGTAACTGTTCACTCTGTTTATTAAAATGTTTTTCTTTTTTATTATTTTGATATAAAATTTGCTTTTTTAAGGTTCAAAGAATGAATGTTTCTCGAATATTGAAATTACTCATTGCATACATTTTTTTATATATTTGTAGAAAGAATATTTGATTGTATGACATGTATTTGAGGTTTCACTGCAATTAATATTCTAAATTTGTTCCGCATTATTTCATAAAACAACGGAATCGTTCAAACGACCGATAATAAAAATATTGAAAGAAACGTTCAGTTAATGTGTACTTTATGTGCTTTTCATGCATCTCCGCAAATTCTTTTTTAATCGAACGCAAACAATTCGAACGAACGGCCGAGATTAGACAAAAAGAAACACAAGGCCGTAAGATAAAGAATCTATCCATTGTTGACACGGATAAATAAAATTGAATCGCTCTTTGTCCTGCCAAACATTCGTCGGATACAAAATTGTGGTTCTTTCAAATATGCTGACATTTGAGAAAAAAAAAGAAAAAAACTAGAATCGTCCATCTGCATACCTCGCTGGCCGGTATATCGTAACATTCCGCAATCTTCTGGTAGAGTTCTTTGACATTTGAAAATCCCGATATGAGACCTGTCGGGCTCCCGTGCGCGAGCTGACAATGAAACACGAGCTGCGGTTTCCCGACGGACGGGTCCTGCGGGATGGCTGGCGGTTTGCTTTGCACTTTCGGTACGTGGTTGTTGTTTCCGTTAGTTGCGTTCTCGTAATCGTGCGGGGGCTGGGGCGCCGGCACGGCTTTCGCCCTCGTCACTTTCTTAAACATCACAAAATCCGCGAGATTTCCGAGAATGAGACGATAAGGCACGCACACACGATACGTTCAGAGATCGAAGGAGCACCGTACTACTCTACTGAACATCCTACGACACTGGATGAACAGTCACGAATGCAGTTTATCGCCGCAACAATTAATCACTGGATTTTTAATTTACGGGGCACGAAATACGTGGCGGCCAATCAAAAGTCTTACGTCGAGAGGTGATAAGTGAATATTGAATTATATTCACTCACTTATCGTCTATTACATTTTCTGATAAAATGACATTTTATTGACGCGTTGTTCAGTCACGAAGGTTGCTAGTTTGGTCGGGTTTTTTTACGGCCGGCTTACTTGCACATTATTCCATTTCTACCTGAGCACTGTTTGATTGCACGCCGTGTTCGCTGGAACTCAGAAGGTGGGAGATGTGCGCGGAAATAAATTTAGAGTGAATTCGGACCGCTGTCTGTCATTATTGAGACGGGTGGATGTATAACACATGTTACAGGTATTTTTCACAGATTCGACCGTTTTTATTCTTTATTTATTTCAATTTACGAACACCACTAACGAAATTATCATTACAAATTACGATTAACTGACAAAATAGTAACAAACGGTCGTTCAAACTGCACTATGTGTTTTTATAAATAATTATCTTTTGTTGTTTGTAATTAATAGTTCCTTTCTCCTATTTTCTTCTGATTGTCGATTAAATTCTAACAATACACTTATTTTTTATATGGCAAAGACATTAGTTTCTGACCAGATTTCAATTTATGATCACTCATACGAAATATGGAACCTACATGTATTTTAGAAAAAAATATCTAAATTGACACAATAGAGTTCTGGTACTGTTCCTAAATTTACTTTCACAAATAATTTTTCCTCGCCCTATAAACTACAAAAAACATTTTTGATCAAAAATGTTCAGCAATAAATCAATGAACGTTTTTAATTGTTACTTATCCGCATTTCGACGGCAATGCGATCATCTTCAGAGTGCTAAAGAAAGAAAAATCTATTGTTTTTTTTTTTTTTGATACCTCTGAGATTTTTTTGAACATTATCGTTCTGAGTATGATGCCATCGTCTTCGAAATGTGCACAAGCGACAATTAAAAATTACCAGTTATTGAATATTTTTGATCATAGAATTGTATCATGGTTTGTGGATCGATTGAAAAATCACATATTTTCCCTTTTGATTCTCAGAATCATACGCAAGAAAGGTGGCGAGTCTATCGCTCCAGTAATCTAATGAAATCAGACAGATCTGAAGGAAAAGTATGAAATATCCTGATATTTTTATTGTATCGTCTTGTGACGTGCTCGACGTTCATGACTATTCGGTTTAAATAGTTGAAGCAACGTACGAATTTCTCTTTTCTAGGATCTGTTTGAACATTTTCAGTTAGATTTTAAATCCGAAATTTTTCAGCTTTTATCATCTTCAGATAAATTTTGAGTTCAAATCTGACTGAAGATTACAGTTTTTGAAACAAATCATAGAAGATACAAAGTCAAACGTATCTTCAGGAAATCAAACTGCTTAATTATTCCAAAGATTGTTTCATACAGACGTTTGTTGAAAACATTTAAAAGAAATTCAAAACTTCTTTAGGTACTTTTATTTATGAATATCGTGTACTTTTCCAGAATGAATGTCGCCTGATTTGATCCTTCGTTTATTTTATTTTATTTTTTTTAACACTTAAATCAATGAAGTGGTGTAACACATGGATCTACGTAAAAACTCGATGGATTTAGGAAAATATATCCTCGCTTTATCTGATTCCTAGTTTCAAAAATAAGACCAATCATTCTGAAAGAGTATGATTATCTCATGGGTTGGAGAGTTTTGCTAAGATATATAGCGATTTTTGTGGGTTCCTAATGGGACTCTCAATACATTCTCTTCACCCATTCCTTTACGGAATGGGTGATGAAAGTACAGTCGTCGTTTTCCCCATCAGCCCTTGTTCTTCAGCGCAAGCAGACTGGACTGTCTGTGTAGTTAATACTCGGTGATAAAATCGTTCTTCTCTATCGTACAAATGAGCGAGGCCTTCAGTCCCCGGTTATATCGTACAGTCGTTGGACAAACTTATCAATTGTAAGGAGTCAAAGTTACAATATAGGGTGACGTTCAATCACGACAAGATATACTAGATTTGAAACACTTGTAGCCACTTTTAGAAATGATTTTTTTATACCACAAACTAATTTCTAGTTAAAAAGACCAATGAACTATTATTGATCAATTTTTATTGTTGCCTATGAGCATTTTGATGATGCCACCATATTGAAAGCACCAAGGTAAAGATAAATCTGAACATTTTTGATCAGAAAAGTATTTTGTAATTTGTAAGGTGGGAAAACAATTAATTTGTGAAAACATATACACGTATATCAATTTCATGCCAGTAGGGTTGTAGTCCGGCTAGCTACCCATGAAGGCTAAATAAAAAAAATTTTTTCTTGTTCTTAACCTTGGATTGAAATTATGGTCGCTTGATTTTTATGCCCCAGTTCAATGGTCTATTTATAGTATCACCAAATTTCTGCTTTCCAATTTATTGGAGAATATAGAAAATCAAGTAGACAAACATACACTAATAATCTAATAAAGCATATTCGATATCTGTTGATATCATGTAATCAGAAGAGATGTAAAAATGAGATGATACATGTATTTTACTTGTATGTAGATTTCCTTACTCATACATTTGAATGATTAGACAAATTATGTTGTGCAATACATAAACATCAGAAATCTGTGTGTAGTTATTTTAATTGCTCATTAAATAATAAATTTGATTAAATATACTTTGATTTTATTAGTTCGGTTTTTTATTTATGAAAAACAAACATTTAAGTGAAATTAGTGTCAGTACATATGGATTCCATCTGCCGACGTACCTGTATGAAAATTTTTAATTCGATCCATTTAATGACATAGCTACAATATCTGAAAAAAGAAAGAAAAGAAAAAGACCCATTCTTCAAGTTAAATCAACCACTCTTTATTGCCTAGTACAAAAAGACTTCTTTTACAGAGAACAATTAAATGACTTACTTGTTGAAGTATTTAACAGAACTTACTAATTATCATTATGCTTCTTTTACTCTGTTTTAAAATACAATTTAGTAACAATAGATCCATGAACTATAATTCGAAGACACTACGAATTTCTGTAATATCAAACAATATGCGTGGTGGCACGAAACTCATACGTATATATGAACGCATACAGACGCATGTACATACTACATAAATGCAATGTATTTCATGGAAAAACTCAAAAACATAACACAGGGTCACGTACAAAAGAAGACAATCGCTACTTATCGAGAAATCAATTATTAACAAGTCCTGATAAAAAGACCGAAACGCAAGACGGTCGGACGGTTCCGGCCGACAGAACGATACGATCATAAATAAACGCCACGAGAACAACTTCTGGTTTCGTTCCGGTCACTCGATGCGAGCGATACGTCATTAAGTTTCGTTCGTCGTGTCCGGAGTATCGCCGCTCGAATCGACGGCTACTTTTTTCGGCACGGGCCCGACCGGTACGGACTCCGATTCACTTTTGGTCTGTTTGTTTTGTCGAGTTATTTCGATATCCACTCTGTACTTCAGACATTTGAAAAGCTTTTCGATTTCTTTAGGATTCGCCTGTCGGTTAAAAATCTATATAAAACACGATTCACGAAAAACAAGGCAGACGAAAACTCACCATGACGAGAAATACTTTTACTACTCCGGAACTGTCCATCGCAGTCAATCGAATACTTTTCGGACTAGCTAATTCGACAGACATACCTGCCCAGATCTGTGCATCGAATCGAACATTTTATTGAAACGTGCGACACTAGTCTATAATTCAAAGCGTAAATACCTTCGTGTTAAGAACGACTCGCAAACTTCCGGCCGCTCTGATAACAAGCCTGGATTTGATGTTATCGTTATTCAATTCAGAAACGATATCGTTGAGCCTTAAATTACCCCGTCCTCTTTCTTGCCAATTTCTCGTGACTTGATCGAAAGCGAAGAGTTTACAACTTATCTATAAAAGTAAAACAGTCGTAACAGTTTCGTTTCTTTTATGCAAAACATTTACGTGCAAAATAATAACCTGTACGATATTTAACTCGTCTTCTTCGCCTGTAACTACGGCGACTTCTTCGTATTTTCTTTTCTGTGCTCTACTCTCTTCGTACTCCCTCGCGGCTTCGCTAAGCGTTTTAGTTTCGTTCGATAGATCGTTACTCTTCTCGGTTTCGTTCTTCAGCGCGCTGCCGAACAACGTGTCCGAAGAACCGTTCGAACAGCTCGCCGACGCCGTACTGTTCGTGTGAGGCTCGCTGTTCTCCTGGTCGGACACTACTCTTTCGTGCAAGTTCTGTCCGAACACGAAACTCGGCGTCGGCGCCGAAAAATTATTACACGACGTCGTATTCGGTATAGACGACGAAGTCCCCGACAGCGGGACGAATCTCGGCGGCGCTATGCTCGAAGTAAATTCTTTACTGTTCCCGTTGCTCGTACCTTTAGAGTTCTCGTCTTTATCGTCCGAACATCGTGTCTCCTCGTCCACGGATTCCTCGTTCGATGGTTTTTGAAAGAGATTCGACTGAGACTTGGTGCTTAAGGTGTTGTTTGTAACGGTGCTACTCGTCTGACTCAACTGGGATGGTCGTAAAATAGATTTATTGGAAAAACCTGTCGTAAATGAAAATATTTAAAACCGATCACGATTATTTTCTTTTAGATATTTATTGCACTGATTTCAGAAAATTACAATTGTTTTTATATTATTCTGCTAACAATGTACTAAACAATTAATGATGAAATACGGTTGGTTTTTCCGGAGGTCTTCATTCTAAATCAAAACTAATCTGCATATTCTCGCTATAAAAGCACTATAAATTTTATATCGTAAACAGGTGAATAAAATAACCTTCTTTGATGTTACGAGCGAAATGAAAAAACACTCATATTTCGAGAAAAAAAGAACGGTAACAGGTTATTTATTTTTATATCAACGTATATAAAATAACATTTTTTAAGCACGGACGACACTTACTGCTACTGAATCCTAATTTAGGACTGTTTAGCACACTCGATCTCAACGTAAACGAGCTGCTAGTACCGAACTTAGGTTTCGCTAAAATCGAAGTTTTGACGGCACTCTGACTACTGCTCGATTCAGTTTCATTGTTAGTATTTACATCGTTATTAGTATTTACATCGCTCGAATTGTCAGAATGCGAACCTAGAGACGAAACGTTTTAATACACCCGACGTACAGCTCAGAGAAAAAATCGATCGATATACCTTGTGAAATATTTACATTTGTGTCCTCGGAGGCCTCCTCGACCTTCATGACGATCGGCGATTTAACTTCGTCCAAACTATCTGGAATACAGAAGAGAAAATATATTTATCGATAGTCCGAGTACGAGAGTAGCAACAAACCTAACTTCTGTTCAAATTACACCGCGAGTTTCGCTCAAACGCATTTTACTGTATTAAACGTTACACTTGTTTTCCTAAAAAACCCTTAATCGTGTCGAAAAAGCGCAAGCGTCCCTACAGAAATTCGATCGAAAAAAATAACAACAAACGTACCTTCGTCGGCCATGACTGATAATTGAACTGTGGTAAATTGCACCAAACTTCAAGGACTTCTGCAATTACAAAGTAGTGTACATACAAAAGAATGCTGAAAAAACACGTTAGCGTCAAAATTTTGAGGGAATTCTATTTCCCCCCCGTTCAATAGACTTCTGAAAACGCGACGAGTGCTCGTGGCGCGGTCGGCGTTCGACTCACTTCACGCCGTTCTCAGAAAAATATTTCGTCAACAATAAACAAAGCGCTTAAAAATAAATCGAAGTGTAATAATGCGTGTGAAATTGTATCGAAATATTATTTTTTCCGCTCTGTTTACATACTTTACTGCCAAAAATCAAAGTGTCCTCGTATCGAGCTAGAAGCAGGACCGTATTGAACACGAAAGCATATTTTTATTTCGCAATAATGAAACGTTCGATCTGAGAATTTTCATCGATTTCAAATATGCATTTTCTAAACAATTTTACTCCGGCGACAACATTTTCTCTATGAATAATTATTGAGGACTTACGGTATAGTTACGAAATTTTGTATGATTATTCTTTTTTTTTCACTCTAAAGCTATTTATAAACTTTCAAATCGATTCTCTGAGCCGCTGAAGAGAAACTAGGCTTTAATTTTCAAAATCTTTGTACGTGCTCGTAAGGGAAAATATCATATTGTCGAATTAACAGCAGAAAAATATTTTTCTTTTAAAAAAAGTAATCATTTCAAAATGATAGCATACGAAAGTGTATGTAAATTTTCATTAAGGTTTCCTATATCCTTTTGGAAAAAATCTAATTCATTAAAATTTGCTCGTTTCCTTGTTCGAAAGTTTTCATATAAAAATTCTGCAGCTTCAAAGGTACCTGATAACAAAACTTCAGATGTCAGTCTTACACTCTATTTGTATTATCTCCCGCACACATTTTCTTTTCAACGTGCAGATTGTCTACTTATGAATCTGATTGAAATTTGTTAGTGTTGTTATGTTCAATACTGAAAAAAATGTCGAATATCACAATGAATGATATTAAATATAATACACATTAAAAAAAAATTATTATCGCTCATTGATTCGAAACAAAAAATAATGTAATTCAGCTCAATACAAATTACAACACTGGCTAAATTCAGTTTCACAAACGAATTCTTTTTCGCCCCACAAACCATAAAAAAATGTTCATCAAAAATGTTTAATACTGATGGCAACGTTGTCGAAATGCGCATAAGTAACAATCATAAATGATTGATTAAACATTTTTATCTAGAAAAAAAAACTGTTATTTGTGGCATAAGAAACAATTCATTTGTGAAAGTAAGAGAAGTTATTGGCGATATATGACTGTACGCTTCATTCGGATATAGAAATATATTTTTTCATTTACAACGATTATTTCGGTAACATGTATTTGTATTATTGTCTGTTATGTCAGTATGTGTATTTGAAACTGAAAATTTCCTGATTTCAGTTGATATAATTTTGCAAACTAAAATGATGTTCATTGAGGCAAATTAAAGAGTGATGTTTAAATATGAATAAAAAAATGTAATTACGTTCTGTTTATAAACTTTATCAATATTTGTTTTGATTAATTGTGATATTTAAATCTTTCTCCATATGTTAAGAGTAACACCGATGAACTGTTCAATTATGTTCATAAGCTAATTGCCTGACACACTGCAGGATAGATGAGTTGGAAGATATTGTAAAGAGTGAATGTGAGAGAGAAAGAGTGAGTTCCACGTGTTCAGAAATCCTGTCAGCTATCTTTGATGTTACCGTGTTTTCAGTAACGTGTAAACAGGTCAATCTTAGACAAATTATATTTAGTACTCTAAAACGGTACAGGGAATTTTAATGAAAATATACATACACTTTATTCTGTTTATAAACTATGTACGCAAAAAATTTAAAACAATTCTTAGTCCTTTTTTAAACATTTTTTACTATTATATTCGATAGTCATTTTCTCATTTCACAGAGTGTATGTAAGAAAATTTAAAAAGTGGTTTTTCTTAATTTACAGAGAAACGATTCAAAATTTTTTAAGAAGTTTCAGGATCGGAAAGGAATTTTCAAATAGTTTTTCATTTACTTTCTTCCTTTTTACATCTATCCTATACATTTTCAAAAATTAATTGAAAATATGTGCTCAGAAGACAATGTATTGACAGAAACCGTTTCAATCAAACACAAATCTCATTCTCAACTCTGTGATCCAATATGACATTTCGTAATGTGGCATATAAATTCCCTAACCGTATTTAAATAAGTCGTATTGCTATTTTCAGTGTAGTTTGATATTTTTGCTAGTTTGCAATGTCAAAAATAAGATATAAATAAATTTGTACGTAGAATAAATTTAGGTAAATGTTGTTTACTTATCGAAAATCATTTATCCAGTTTTGGTCAAGCCCGTCGCCACAGAACGATAAAATCTGGTCACTAATTGATAAATCTGTTTCTAGTATTGTGAAATGGAGTTCACAGCTGACAATCTCGAGAAGGCCGTATCCTTATTTTATCGGTCCGAAGCCGTTCAACAGGCTCAAGCTCACCAATGGTTAACAGAAGCTCAGTGCTGTCCACAAGCATGGAGTTTTGTATGGGAATTGTTACAACCACATCGGGTACGTTGATTTTCTGAACTATCGTTAGACCTTTCCGCATAGCCTTCTTGCTTTCAATATTTATATAAAATATGATTTGTTTTTTATTATTGATTATGTATGCAAATACCTTTCCAGTCTTTTATTCTACTGAAAATTAAATTTACTGTTTTTATATTTGATTTAAAAAAAAATAAATGTAAAATTTAGACATTTTTTAATATATATATATATATATGTATGTATACGTGTGTGTATATATATATATATATATATATATATATATATATATGTGTATATATACGTGTGTGTATATATATATATGTATATATATATATATATATGTATATATATATATATATATATATACATATATATATATATATATATATATGTATATATATATATATATATATATATATGTATATATATATATATATATATATATATATATATATATATGTATATATATGTGTATATATATATAATGTACATATATTGTATATGTACATATATATATATATATGTATATATATATATATATATGTATATATATACATATGTATATATATATATATATATATGTATATATATATATGTATACATGCATGTATGTAAATGACTTTTAGAGTTCAGAAGTGCAATTTTTTGCTGCAACAACACTTCATACAAAAGTGTTAAGGTATTGGAAGGAAGTTCCTGTGGAACAATACGAAGTGTTGAAAAAACAAATTCTAGATGCCATCGTGAACTATGCGATGGGACCAAAAATAGTATTAAATAGGCTGTGTATTACTGTAAGTATATCGATGCATATTTCGATTCGATAACCGTGATGATGTCAACGTTCTCTATTTCAGTTATCTGCATATATATTATATACAATTCCTACACATTGGCCGAATGCTTTTAGTGATATAATCACAAGCTTTCAACCGTGCAATCTTCCAAACATACAACCGGAACGAGTAGTTTGGATATTATTAGAGATACTTACTCTTGTACCTGAAGAAGTAAATATAATCTGTGAAGTGTATGCTTTTCACTTGTATATTGTTTTGTCGATAGTTTCAGAGCATGAATTTCACGTCTGTACAAAAGAATACGATACGTATTCAGCTCCATGCGGTTACGAAAGACGTATTAAGAGTTTCGGAGATGTGTTTAGCATCGTCTACTAATAACTTGTGCGTGAAATATATACATGATTATTAAACGGGTTTTAATAATGGTTTTTGAAAAAATAAATTTATTTCAGTTCCAATAACACGAATCTGACAACGTTATCGAATTCGATGCGATGTGTGAATTCGTGGTTTCAGTTCGGTGGAGTGACGATAAACGAATGTGAAAGTCTCCTAACGCTTATTCTAGACATATGTTGTAATTGTTATTGGAGTTACGAGGAGCCGGATTCGATGTCATCGGACGAATTGGAATTGATCGAAGCGTCTTTAGAATCGTATACGACGATGCTGTGTCATCCGAGTACTTCTAAATATCCGAAGGTGGTTGTATCTCATTTAGAAAAAATGATGAATAAGATCATTAAGATTATACAGACGGAACGTGAGAGGAAGATTGTCAATATGGTATGTGTGTATCATCGTTATTATTTAAGAAAAGTATGATTTATCGTGTATGTTTTCAGAATATTCAAGTTCCTTTCTATGGATTAGTCATAACAGCGGCTGAAACACATATTAAAATAATTCTGAATAATTTGTTAGAAAAAGGAACTTCTGAATATGAGTTGTCTTTATGGATTATTCATACGATTTTGTTGTGTACAAATACACCTGGGTTAAATCCAATCGATGAAGAATGCAGTTCTCTTACTTTTGGTTTTTGGTACATGTTACAGGTAAGCGCTGTATTTTTTGTCTCATGAACTTTAATAAAAAGAGACCTATTAATAGTAAAAGTTCTGATCTTGGAGATTCCTGCATTCGTTGACACGTTTTAGGATGAAATACTTACTTTACAACCCAGACAACGTGATTTATGTATAAACACGGTGAAACCGTTTTATAGCGATCTGATTTCGATCTTATTACAAAAGTCGATGTTACCTAGTAACGACGACGATCCGAAATGGACATCCGAGAGTAAAGAAATTTTCCGGTGCCATCGGCAAGACATAGCTGATACTATCGTAAGTTCCTTCGGTGAATACGATTATGTGTTTTTATACATTTATGATTTGAAATGCTTTTTTAGATGTACAGTTGTGAAATTTTATCAGGTGACCTGTTGACTATTCTCGATGTAAAATTGCACGAAGCGATCGAGAAGTGTACCGATAACGGGAAAATCGTTCCTGACAATTGGCCTTATATAGAAGCTTGTTTACATGCGTACTTAGCTATCGCTGAACATTTCGAGAACGAAAAAAGTGATCACTTGATGCGTCTTATGGAAGTTTTAAAAGATATTCTTCATGCTGATCTGCATACTAAAGTCTTATCAACTTCACTCGACATCATAGGTATGATGTCATGAATTTCAGATCAGTGTGCTGATGAATATATTCGTACTGAATAGTCGGTGATGATTTTGAATATTCGTTATTATAATTGTAAAAAATTTTCAGGTGCATACGCAAACTGGATTAATGAAAACCCATATGTTCTTAGTATTGTAGTGCCTTTATTATTGCACGGTTTGCAGAACGCAGATGTCGCTCCAAGTGCGACATTGGCACTAAAAGATATATCGAACGAATGTCGGTGTCATATCAGACCGTATTCGTCGCACATTTTAGAAAGTATACAGGTATTTATAATCTATATATTGTTATATACGTCTATGTGAGTGTGTTATTTTTCTTTCCAGTCTGCACTTCAGAGTGGAAGATTGAGAATATCTGAAAACATACGTCTTATGTTTACAGTCGGTAAAGTCCTTAGCGTGTTAGATATAGACACTATAATGGAATTTCTAAACGTTATACTGACACCAATATTAGAAGAAATCAATCAAATATTAATGAGTGATCAGATTACAGTTTCATCCAAATCGATATTATTAGTTAAGTTAAAAATGTTGTCGATGTTGTTTTCTACATTAGATAATAAATGTAAAGACGATGAGCCTCAGTTCAGTCCAGGTTGTCCGCAACCTTTACTGTTAGTTTTACAAAAGACTATGTCGTTGTTTATAAATCTCGCAGAGAAAATGTCCAACGATCTCGAAGTGATGGAGGTAAAGTCAAAACAAAAATCATGATCTAATTTGATGTTTCTGAAATCCTTTCTTTTTAAGGTTCTCTGTTCCGCACTGAAATACGCTGTGACTACATTATTCGATGAATGTAAACCGATAGTTAATGAGTTATTACAGTTGTTAGTGTCGAGTTATAGAGTTAAACCTCTTTGTCCGGCACTAGATGTTTTAAAACAAGTAAGTTTCTACTAAAAAAGCAAATAAAAATATTTATAAATTTGCTTGTTTTTATTTTTTAACTGAAAACAACCAGGAAATTTTATTTTTTATTTTAGTTGATGATCATGTTCGGTAAAGATCGTGAATATTCGCAATTAATGCATTATCTACTCTGCGAGTTAATAAATGTGACTTTAAATCTTTGCGGAGATCTGAATCCAAACCAAATGTCGACTCATGTGGATATCCTCGAAGCGTTTTTTAATTTTTTAGCGCAACTTTTAAAAAAAGATCCTGAATTGTTGTTCCGTGAAGGAGTTAATCCCACGGCGTTATTTCAATGCGGTAATTATGTATTTGGCTTCATGTCGATGTGAGAAATTTCAATGTTCCTACTGATTGTTCTATTAATTTTTTTTCTCATTTTGCAGCGATAGTTTGTGTAGGTTTACCTGAAGCACCGGTCGTTAAAGCATCGGTTTCGTTTTTAGTGAAACTGATATCGCACAGCCGAGAATTCGAACCTTTAGTTAGTCTTATACAAACGTATGGTGAAATGTTGTTGATAAAAGTTATGCTTTGTATAGGTAAGTTGATATAAATGCACTTGTTTGTTTCATTTAAATGTTTTTGATTATTCAGTGACTCGATTTTAAACTCGATTTAAAATTTGAGGTGGTGAATCGTCGAGGTACGGAGTCGATCCGCTCTCTGATATCTTATTAATTTTAAATAAAAAATATTGTGATTCCTTAACGCGTTGGCTTAACGTAAACATGTCCAAAGAAGGATTTCCGTCCGTAATTCCGACCGCCGAGCAAAAAGAACGATTCGTGAAATCTATTTTGAGGTAAACGTTTGAAAAGAAACAGATCGAATTATCTGAACGTAAACGTATACATTGCAAAGCACGGTTGATTTGATTTTATTTTTAGAGAGAAAGCGAATAAAAGGAAAGTACAAGAAATAGTACGAGAATTCTCTCTCTTATGCCGAGGTTTACTAGGAACTGAATACGGACACCAAACGACTCCGTTTCTATAGATTGTGAAATACTTCGACCGGATTCTAGTTTTAAATCGAACGGTCTGTGTAAACATTCAATTTTCTGCCAAATTCAAATCTTTCAGTCTTTATTCAGTGTTACTAAACAATAATAGTGAATAAAAATACATTTGCAAAGTAATTAATATTTCAAGATCCGTAGATCTTTCAAATAATGTTAGAACGAATTAAATTGACTGTTGATTATTTTTTCGTTACGTGGTTAAGTTCTCGATCCTATATCAAAGAGTAGTTTGGGTTTAAAAATACTCATCGTCCAAAAATAGCATAGAACGATGAATCGTGTATACAGTATTTTTCAACTTTATCTCTGTATAGTGCAGGAGATTTTTTTTATAGGAAATGAATTTTTTTATCAGTAATTTACGAACATTTGAAATTATTAATGTGTTACTTTTGTACAATTTGAAAGCGAATAATTTTACAGTTTTTCCTAAGTAGATTTGATAAATAGTAATTTTACAAGTAAATTGTTTGTAATTGGTTTTATATAGATTGAAAATACTGTAGATTTTTATAAAAACGACATTATTTTCTAAAGTTGGGAAATAAAAAATGAAGATAATTTAGTTTTGAACTAACATTATGTTGAACATGCATGTAAAGTCGTTGCATTAATGTGTTTTGTAATGAAACAGTCATATCAATAAACCACGAGAATATTTCTGAAAGAACATAACGACACTAAAAAAAGTACTGGCTTCGAATCAAGGCAAAGATTTTTACATGGTTCTTTACGAATTGTGATAGATATTTTTTGTAACTACGTAGCAAATATAGTATAAATTGTACATTAGGTCGTTTTATTCATCACCTGTATGTTATGAAAAAGAGTGACAAACACCTGATATGTTCATCATAAAAAAACTACTACACTATACACACATTAATGCCTTTGATATCGAAATGTGCATTGATAACATGTTTTATCTAAATTGCAAATAATCACTGTTTTGTTTAGTAATTATTATAAGATGTCATAGTTACAAAATACGGTTCTCTATTCTTATTTTATAATGAGTTTATTTACAAGTCGATTGTGAAATAAACAATTTCATTTTCACCAAATTTTGTATGGTTAAATCATAAATGTAATGTGATGTAGACTGATATATTTAAATTCACATATTTTTTTGAATAGAAGGTCTAGAAAAAGAAAATATATTTTCGGTTTATCCCATTTAGAGCGAATTAGGTGAATAATAAATACATAAACAATTAATTGTAGGTTGTCATTTGTAAATATAGCTTCATCTTTCTTAATGAAATGTTTATGTAAATTTTTTGTTTAAAAACATTAAATGGATATAGTTTTTAAAATGTATATCAATTCCAGGACGGAGAATTTGATTTGAATTTCAAAACAAATAATAAATCTTCATCCTGTTCCTCAGGATAAAATGTGTTTTTCATGGGTGGTGCTGTGTTCACTATTTTTTCACATAAAAGAATAAATGTCTTTGTCTGTCATATGTATATCTACTAATCTTATTAGTAAATTTTTAACGAGGATAGGTGAATATGAATAGAGATTAAATTTTGTATTATCATTTTTGTTGTGCTTGTTTGTACTTCAAAGGCGACAGATCTATGGGAAAAATATTTTCATTTTTCATAATCTTCTATTTGGAAATTTTTGAGTAAAATTGTCAGACTATATTCATTGCATATGTTTTAAATAATAGTAAATAAATTGATTAAAAATGATTTAATTATAAAAAAATATATATATTTCTTTTTTTAACTTCAACTAATTTTTGATGCTCAATTCACTAGAAATATCAGTTTAAAATGAAAGTATATACTTAAATCATTGTTTTACATATCAAAATTACTAACTGAAATTTTTAAAAATAGTATAAAAAATATCACAAAAACATTCTTTATTAATACAATAAAAATAAATTTCAACCACAGCTATTAAAATTCCGGTTTTGACTGCACTCCGTATTTTTCCATGAGCTCTTGTTTCCTGCGGCGTAGTAAAGCTTGTTCTACTTCTTGTTGGCTTGGAACAGGAACATGCGCTATGTATCTAGGCTGAGATTTATCTTCTGTTGTCTTCATTTCATCATCAGAAGTCTATAAGAAAAGCACGTGAGATTTCATGCTCATTTGATAAATTTAAGGTAAGAGTATTTTACTTTCATTTTATTTTGTGTAACAGTTACTGACATAAACGCTTCTTTTTTGTTTTAAATATTGAAACTAGTGTTTAAAATGTATGTGTATAAAGTGAAATTTTTGACTTATTTTTTGAATTTAACGTTAATGTTTTAAAATCTGATTGTGTATATAAAACAAACCTGTTCTGATGTCTCAACCTTATATATGTCTTCTTCATCATCTTCTTCTGCTGAATCTTGTTTATTTGAATTGAGTGCTTCTTCTTTTTTGGCTTTCCACTCTGCTATCGCTTTTTGAATTGCTGGAAGAAAAATTATATTGTAGTAGTAGTGTTTTTGAAGGAACTAAGTTATTTTTTTTTTAATATTCTTAGCTATAAATAAAATATATTTTGATAAATTTTTAAATTTGATCCAATTAATAATTAATAGATAACTTTCTGGATACAAACAGAATAGCAAAAGTAGTTTTATTTCGAAATTTATATACAAAAAAAATAAGATCACTACGCATGTTTTGAGTTTTACATTGTTTCTCTGCGCGGATTTCTAAAGGCACAAGTATGCCATCGTCGTCATCACGGTAACCATAATAGTCTGCATCGATGTCTTTCATCATCTCGGCTCGAGTTTTTCTGGGAGGGAGCGGCGGTTCCTGCTCGAACAATTCACGTACACCTAAAATAAAATTGATTCGTCGGTAATATAAATCTTTGGTTCAAAACTATCATTCTTTCATTTACCTGGAAGTTCTTTCGCTGCCCCGAAATATTTATAACCACGGTTTCCTGGCACTTCTTTACCTTCATGATCTAACATGCGAGGTCCTGTTCTTTGATAATCTGGACCACCCAATTCACGAATCTGTACTTCCCAGTGTTGCTTTTCACGAAGTAATTTGTTTATTTCATCGTTCAAGTCGCGAATACGAAATTCACCGAGGCCAGCTAGAAAAGTAGATTGTCAAAAGATGTAAATACGTAAAAATATGTATAACAGCGTACCGTTTTGGATCTGAGCTACTTTCTTTGCAATTTCACGAATAATCTGAAGCCTCCATTTTTCACATTTACGTAGATCTTTACAGTCTGATGCCAAGTATGGTCTTCGTTGTTTGCTTTTGTCGTTTTCACCTAATTGTGCAGCTCTCCATCGAGCTAGAGTTGTCCTACAATTGAAGTCATCTTATTGATGTTCCAAAAACAATATTTTATTAAATACTTACATAGCCTTTTCTGCGTTCCGAGCCTAAAACAGCAAATAATTTATCGGTAAGAGGTTACTTAAAATAATAATAATTATACATACCATTGTGAATTTTACTTATGTGCTCGAATGTTATATAAAAGTTTTAGCAAATAAACTATTACCACTATTTATTTCTTAAAACGTAAGACAAACATCAATGCAAATATAAAATTAGAGGTTATAAACAATAGTAGAGAAAAAAAAGGGACCAGAAGTTCTTTAACTGTTATGTAAAAATATATGAAATACTGTATAAAAAAGTGCACAATGGTATAATTGGATAAAACAGTAAAAAAGTCCAGATTTGTCCATTATCAACATTATCTAAATGTTTATTGATTTAAAAAGGATTAACGTTAAGTAAGTGATTAATTTTAAATGACTTCGAATTGTATTTTAATAGTTATTAGTATTAAATTATATTTTTTTTCTATTGAGAAACGTAAATGGTATGGAATTTGAATCTAATGTATATATATATATATATATATATATATATATATATATATATATATATATATATATATATATATATATATATATATGTATATATATGTATATATATGTATATATATATATAATGTGTACGTTTTGTTACATTTTGTTTAATTTTTGGCCCAAAAACTAATATTCGTCGTCAAGTAACGTAAATTTCTCGTTCAAAAATGAACAGTTTTTAGACAATTTCTTATTTTTCTCTAGCTGGATAAATATGTCAAGTTGATTGTAAACATTGTCGTCCAAAAAGAAATGTTTTTTTTTTACAATTTTGTATTTTATTTGAGCTGAACATAGAAATTACTTTTTAACGGTTATATGTCATTTTTTTGGTAACAATCGTTTATGACTATTTTATTTGGTAGTTACCAGACAGAGCATTTAAATACTCTTAATTCGATATGTGTATTGTTTGGGTTATTTAACATTAATTTTAATTAACATATCAGAACTGATTAACATATCAGAAGATAGAGCAATTATGTACTCAATTTTCAACATATATACAATGTATAGGTTATTTTTACATTTTGTCCAATTTTAAGCCAAAAAACTAAACATTTTCGCGGTCTTTAGATATTTTTACCTTGTATCATATACGAATAGTATTTTACGTCATTTCAGCATATACAGCATATAAATACGCATCTATATAAAGTGCAACGTTTGTTACATTTTATCAAATTTTATGCCAAAAAATTTATTTTTTTTGCAGTTTTTTGGTCTTCTTTACCATGTATCATATGTGAATTGCATTTTTTGCATTTCAACATACAGAAAATATAAATACGCATCTTACAACATGTATAATATATGGGTTTTGTTACAATTTGTCCAATTTTATTGAGTTAGTTTTAACTATCACGAAATTATCTATCATGTGGTGTGCGATTCGATCCGATTATTTGCCAAAATGGCCTTATTTTGCCCAAAAAACCCATTTTTCAACCAGTTTTTCGTCCATAAGTAGTCGAAATTGAGTGCGAATTGGATAATGTCATATCGTTAGATGCGTCTTGAAATTATCTATTGCGTGGTGTGCGATTCGATCCGATTATTTGCCAAAATGGCCTTATTTTGCCCAAAAAACCCATTTTTCAACCAGTTTTTCGGCCATAAGTAGTCGAAATTATGTGCGAAATGGGTAATGTCGTATATCGTTAGATGCGTCTTGAAATTATCTATCGCGTGGTGTGCGATTCGATCCGATTATTTGCCAAAATGGCCTTATTTTGCCCAAAAAACCCATTTTTCAACCAGTTTTTCGGCTATAAGTAGTCGAAATTGAGTGCGAATTGGGTAATGTCGCATATCGTTAGATGCGTCTTGAAATTATCTATCGCGTGGTGTGCGATTCGATCCGATTATTTGCCAAAATGGCCTTATTTTGCTCAAAAAACCCATTTTTCAACCAGTTTTTCGTCCATAAGTAGTCGAAATTATGTGCGAATTGGGTAATGTCGCATATCGTTAGATGCGTCTTGAAATTATCTATCGCGTGGTGTGCGATTCGATCCGATTATTTGCCAAAATGGCCTTATTTTGCCCAAAAAACCCATTTTTTAACCAGTTTTTCGTCCATAAGTAGTCGAAATTGAGTGCGAATTGGGTAATGTCGCATATCGTTAGATGCGTCTTGAAATTATCTATTGCGTGGTGTGCGATTCGATCCGATTATTTGCCAAAATGGCCTTATTTTCCCCAAAAAACCCATTTTTTAACCAGTTTTTCGTCCATAAGTAGTCGAAATTATGTGCGAAATGGGTAATGTCGTATATCGTTAGATGCGTCTTGAAATTATCTATTGCGTGGTGTGCGATTCGATCCGATTATTTGCCAAAATGGCCTTATTTTCCCCAAAAAACCCATTTTTCAACCAGTTTTTCGTCCATAAGTAGTCGAAATTATGTGCGAATTGGGTAATGTCGCATATCGTTAGATGCGTCTTGAAATTATCTATCGCGTGGTGTGCGATTCGATCCGATTATTTGCCAAAATGGCCTTATTTTGCCCAAAAAACCCATTTTTCAACCAGTTTTTCGTCCATAAGTAGTCGAAATTATGTGCGAAATGGGTAATGTCGCATATCGTTAGATGCGTCTTGAAATTATCTATCGCGTGGTGTGCGATTCGATCCGATTATTTGCCAAAATGGCCTTATTTTGCCCAAAAAACCCATTTTTCAACCAGTTTTTCGGCCATAAGTAGTCGAAATTGAGTGCGAATTGGGTAATGTCGCATATCGTTAGATGCGTCTTGAAATTATCTATCGCGTGGTGTGCGATTCGATCCGATTATTTGCCAAAATGGCCTTATTTTGCTCAAAAAACCCATTTTTCAACCAGTTTTTCGTCCATAAGTAGTCGAAATTGAGTGCGAATTGGGTAATGTCGCATATCGTTAGATGCGTCTTGAAATTATCTATCGCGTGGTGTGCGATTCGATCCGATTATTTGCCAAAATGGCCTTATTTTGCCCAAAAAACCCATTTTTCAACCAGTTTTTCGGCTATAAGTAGTCGAAATTGAGTGCGAATTGGGTAATGTCGCATATCGTTAGATGCGTCTTGAAATTATCTATCGCGTGGTGTGCGATTCGATCCGATTATTTGCCAAAATGGCCTTATTTTGCCCAAAAAACCCATTTTTCAACCAGTTTTTCGGCTATAAGTAGTCGAAATTATGTGCGAAATAGGTAATGTCGCATATCGTTAGATGCGTCTTGAAATTATCTATCGCGTGGTGTGCGATTCGATCCGATTATTTGCCAAAATGGCCTTATTTTGCTCAAAAAACCCATTTTTCAACCAGTTTTTCGTCCATAAGTAGTCGAAATTGAGTGCGAAATGGGTAATGTCGTATATCGTTAGATGCGTCTTGAAATTATCTATCGCGTGGTGTGCGATTCGATCCGATTATTTGCCAAAATGGCCTTATTTTGCCCAAAAAACCCATTTTTCAACCAGTTTTTCGGCCATAAGTAGTCGAAATTATGTGCGAATTGGGTAATGTCGCATATCGTTAGATGCGTCTTGAAATTATCTATTGCGTGGTGTGCGATTCGATCCGATTATTTGCCAAAATGGCCTTATTTTGCCCAAAAAACCCATTTTTCAACCAGTTTTTCGTCCATAAGTAGTCGAAATTGAGTGCGAAATGGGTAATGTCGTATATCGTTAGATGCGTCTTGAAATTATCTATCGCGTGGTGTGCGATTCGATCCGATTATTTGCCAAAATGGCCTTATTTTGCCCAAAAAACCCATTTTTCAACCAGTTTTTCGGCTATAAGTAGTCGAAATTGAGTGCGAATTGGGTAATGTCGCATATCGTTAGATGCGTCTTGAAATTATCTATCGCGTGGTGTGCGATTCGATCCGATTATTTGCCAAAATGGCCTTATTTTGCTCAAAAAACCCATTTTTCAACCAGTTTTTCGTCCATAAGTAGTCGAAATTATGTGCGAAATGGGTAATGTCGTATATCGTTAGATGCGTCTTGAAATTATCTATCGCGTGGTGTGCGATTCGATCCGATTATTTGCCAAAATGGCCTTATTTTGCCCAAAAAACCCATTTTTCAACCAGTTTTTCGTCCATAAGTAGTCGAAATTATGTGCGAAATGGGTAATGTCGTATATCGTTAGATGCGTCTTGTAATTATCTATTGCGTGGTGTGCGATTCGATCCGATTATTTGCCAAAATGGCCTTATTTTGCCCAAAAAACCCATTTTTCAACCAGTTTTTCGGCTATAAGTAGTCGAAATTGAGTGCGAATTGGGTAATGTCGCATATCGTTAGATGCGTCTTGAAATTATCTATCGCGTGGTGTGCGATTCGATCCGATTATTTGCCAAAATGGCCTTATTTTGCCCAAAAAACCCATTTTTCAACCAGTTTTTCGGCTATAAGTAGTCGAAATGCAGTGCGAATTGGGTAATGTCGCATATCGTTAGATGCGTCTTGAAATTATCTATCGCGTGGTGTGCGATTCGATCCGATTATTTGCCAAAATGGCCTTATTTTGCCCAAAAAACCCATTTTTCAACCAGTTTTTCGGCCATAAGTAGTCGAAATTATGTGCGAAATGGGTAATGTCGCATATCGTTAGATGCGTCTTGAAATTATCTATCGCGTGGTGTGCGATTCGATCCGATTATTTGCCAAAATGGCCTTATTTTGCCCAAAAAACCCATTTTTCAACCAGTTTTTCGTCCATAAGTAGTCGAAATTATGTGCGAAATGGGTAATGTCGTATATCGTTAGATGCGTCTTGAAATTATCTATCGCGTGGTGTGCGATTCGATCCGATTATCTGCCAAAATGGCCTTATTTTGCCCTAAAAACCCATTTTTCAACCAGTTTTTCGGCTATGAGTGGTCGAAATTGAGTGCGAAATGGATAATGTCGTATATCGTTAGATGCGTCTTGAAATTATCTATCGCGTGGTGTGCGATTCGATCCGATTATTTGCCAAAATGGCCTTATTTTGCCCAAAAAACCCATTTTTCAACCAGTTTTTCGGCCATAAGTAGTCGAAATTATGTGCGAAATGGGTAATGTCGCATATCGTTAGATGCGTCTTGAAATTATCTATCGCGTGGTGTGCGATTCGATCCGATTATTTGCCAAAATGGCCTTATTTTGCCCAAAAAACCCATTTTTCAACCAGTTTTTCGGCCATAAGTAGTCGAAATTATGTGCGAAATGGGTAATGTCGCATATCGTTAGATGCGTCTTGAAATTATCTATCGCGTGGTGTGCGATTCGATCCGATTATTTGCCAAAATGGCCTTATTTTCCCCAAAAAACCCATTTTTCAACCAGTTTTTCGTCCATAAGTAGTCGAAATTGAGTGCGAATTGGGTAATGTCGCATATCGTTAGATGCGTCTTGAAATTATCTATCGCGTGGTGTGCGATTCGATCCGATTATTTGCCAAAATGGCCTTATTTTCCCCAAAAAACCCATTTTTTAACCAGTTTTTCGTCCATAAGTAGTCGAAATTGAGTGCGAATTGGGTAATGTCGCATATCGTTAGATGCGTCTTGAAATTATCTATTGCGTGGTGTGCGATTCGATCCGATTATTTGCCAAAATGGCCTTATTTTGCCCAAAAAACCCATTTTTCAACCAGTTTTTCGGCCATAAGTAGTCGAAATTATGTGCGAAATGGGTAATGTCGCATATCGTTAGATGCGTCTTGAAATTATCTATCGCGTGGTGTGCGATTCGATCCGATTATTTGCCAAAATGGCCTTATTTTCCCCAAAAAACCCATTTTTTAACCAGTTTTTCGTCCATAAGTAGTCGAAATTATGTGCGAAATGGGTAATGTCGTATATCGTTAGATGCGTCTTCAAATTATCTATCGCGTGGTGTGCGATTCGATCCGATTATTTGCCAAAATGGCCTTATTTTGCCCAAAAAACCCATTTTTCAACCAGTTTTTCGGCCATAAGTAGTCGAAATTATGTGCGAATTGGGTAATGTCGCATATCGTTAGATGCGTCTTGAAATTATCTATTGCGTGGTGTGCGATTCGATCCGATTATTTGCCAAAATGGCCTTATTTTGCCCAAAAAACCCATTTTTTAACCAGTTTTTCGGCTATGAGTAGTCGAAATTATGTGCGAAATGGGTAATGTCGTATATCGTTAGATGCGTCTTGAAATTATCTATTGCGTGGTGTGCGGTTCGATCCGATTATTTGCCAAAATGGCCTTATTTTGCCCAAAAAACGCATTTTTCAACCAGTTTTTCGGCCATAAGTAGTCGAAATTATGTGCGAATTGGGTAATGTCGTATATCGTTAGATGCGTCTTGAAATTATCTATCGCGTGGTGTGCGATTCGATCCGATTATTTGCCAAAATGGCCTTATTTTGCCCAAAAAACCCATTTTTTAACCAGTTTTTCGTCCATAAGTAGTCGAAATTGAGTGCGAATTGGGTAATGTCGCATATCGTTAGATGCGTCTTGAAATTATCTATCGCGTGGTGTGCGATTCGATCGGATTATTTGCCAAAATGGCCTTATTTTGCCCAAAAAACCCATTTTTCAACCAGTTTTTCGGCTATGAGTAGTCGAAATTATGTGCGAAATGGGTAATGTCGTATATCGTTAGATGCGTCTTGTAATTATCTATTGCGTGGTGTGGATTCGATCCGATTATTTGCCAAAATGGCCTTATTTTGCCCAAAAAACCCATTTTTCAACCAGTTTTTCGGCCATAAGTAGTCGAAATTGAGTGCGAAATGGGTAATGTCGTATATCGTTAGATGCGTCTTGAAATTATCTATCGCGTGGTGTGCGATTCGATCCGATTATTTGCCAAAATGGCCTTATTTTGCCCAAAAAACCCATTTTTCAACCAGTTTTTCGGCCATAAGTAGTCGAAATTATGTGCGAAATGGGTAATGTCGCATATCGTTAGATGCGTCTTGAAATTATCTATCGCGTGGTGTGCGATTCGATCCGATTATTTGCCAAAATGGCCTTATTTTGCCCAAAAAACCCATTTTTCAACCAGTTTTTCGGCCATAAGTAGTCGAAATTGAGTGCGAAATGGGTAATGTCGCATATCGTTAGATGCGTCTTGAAATTATCTATCGCGTGGTGTGCGATTCGATCCGATTATTTGCCAAAATGGCCTTATTTTGCCCAAAAAACCCATTTTTCAACCAGTTTTTCGTCCATAAGTAGTCGAAATTGAGTGCGAATTGGGTAATGTCGCATATCGTTAGATGCGTCTTGAAATTATCTATTGCGTGGTGTGCGATTCGATCCGATTATTTGCCAAAATGGCCTTATTTTGCCCAAAAAACCCATTTTTCAACCAGTTTTTCGTCCATAAGTAGTCGAAATTATGTGCGAAATGGGTAATGTCGCATATCGTTAGATGCGTCTTGAAATTATCTATCGCGTGGTGTGCGATTCGATCCGATTATTTGCCAAAATGGCCTTATTTTCCCCAAAAAACCCATTTTTCAACCAGTTTTTCGTCCATAAGTAGTCGAAATTATGTGCGAAATGGGTAATGTCGTATATCGTTAGATGCGTCTTGAAATTATCTATCGCGTGGTGTGCGATTCGATCCGATTATTTGCCAAAATGGCCTTATTTTGCCCAAAAAACCCATTTTTCAACCAGTTTTTCGGCCATAAGTAGTCGAAATTGAGTGCGAATTGGGTAATGTCGCATATCGTTAGATGCGTCTTGAAATTATCTATCGCGTGGTGTGCGATTCGATCCGATTATCTGCCAAAATGGCCTTATTTTGCCCTAAAAACCCATTTTTCAACCAGTTTTTCGGCTATGAGTGGTCGAAATTGAGTGCGAAATGGATAATGTCGTATATCGTTAGATGCGTCTTGAAATTATCTATCGCGTGGTGTGCGATTCGATCCGATTATTTGCCAAAATGGCCTTATTTTGCCCAAAAAACCCATTTTTCAACCAGTTTTTCGGCCATAAGTAGTCGAAATTATGTGCGAAATGGGTAATGTCGCATATCGTTAGATGCGTCTTGAAATTATCTATCGCGTGGTGTGCGATTCGATCCGATTATTTGCCAAAATGGCCTTATTTTCCCCAAAAAACCCATTTTTCAACCAGTTTTTCGTCCATAAGTAGTCGAAATTATGTGCGAAATGGGTAATGTCGTATATCGTTAGATGCGTCTTGAAATTATCTATTGCGTGGTGTGCGATTCGATCCGATTATTTGCCAAAATGGCCTTATTTTGCCCAAAAAACCCATTTTTCAAACAGTTTTTCGGCCATAAGTAGTCGAAATTATGTGCGAAATGGGTAATGTCGTATATCGTTAGATGCGTCTTGTAATTATCTATTGCGTGGTGTGCGATTCGATCCGATTATTTGCCAAAATGGCCTTATTTTGCCCAAAAAACCCATTTTTCAACCAGTTTTTCGGCCATAAGTAGTCGAAATTATGTGCGAAATGGGTAATGTCGCATATCGTTAGATGCGTCTTGAAATTATCTATCGCGTGGTGTGCGATTCGATCCGATTATTTGCCAAAATGGCCTTATTTTGCCCAAAAAACCCATTTTTCAACCAGTTTTTCGGCCATAAGTAGTCGAAATTATGTGCGAATTGGGTAATGTCGCATATCGTTAGATGCGTCTTGAAATTATCTATTGCGTGGTGTGCGATTCGATCCGATTATTTGCCAAAATGGCCTTATTTTGCCCAAAAAAACCATTTTTCAACCAGTTTTTCGTCCATAAGTAGTCGAAATTGAGTGCGAATTGGGTAATGTCGCATATCGTTAGATGCGTCTTGAAATTATCTATCGCGTGGTGTGCGATTCGATCCGATTATTTGCCAAAATGGCCTTATTTTGCCCAAAAAACCCATTTTTTAACCAGTTTTTCGTCCATAAGTAGTCGAAATTGAGTGCGAATTGGGTAATGTCGCATATCGTTAGATGCGTCTTGAAATTATCTATTGCGTGGTGTGCGATTCGATCCGATTATTTGCCAAAATGGCCTTATTTTGCCCAAAAAACCCATTTTTCAACCAGTTTTTCGGCCATAAGTAGTCGAAATTATGTGCGAAATGGGTAATGTCGCATATCGTTAGATGCGTCTTGAAATTATCTATCGCGTGGTGTGCGATTCGATCCGATTATTTGCCAAAATGGCCTTATTTTCCCCAAAAAACCCATTTTTCAACCAGTTTTTCGTCCATAAGTAGTCGAAATTATGTGCGAAATGGGTAATGTCGTATATCGTTAGATGCGTCTTGTAATTATCTATTGCGTGGTGTGCGATTCGATCCGATTATTTGCCAAAATGGCCTTATTTTGCCCAAAAAACCCATTTTTCAACCAGTTTTTCGGCCATAAGTAGTCGAAATTGAGTGCGAAATGGGTAATGTCGTATATCGTTAGATGCGTCTTGAAATTATCTATCGCGTGGTGTGCGATTCGATCCGATTATTTGCCAAAATGGCCTTATTTTGCCCAAAAAACCCATTTTTCAACCAGTTTTTCGGCCATAAGTAGTCGAAATTGAGTGCGAATTGGGTAATGTCGCATATCGTTAGATGCGTCTTGAAAGTATCTATTGCGTGGTGTGCGATTCGATCCGATTATTTGCCAAAATGGCCTTATTTTGCCCAAAAAACCCATTTTTCAACCAGTTTTTCGGCCATAAGTAGTCGAAATTATGTGCGAAATGGGTAATGTCGCATATCGTTAGATGCGTCTTGAAATTATCTATCGCGTGGTGTGCGATTCGATCCGATTATTTGCCAAAATGGCCTTATTTTCCCCAAAAAACCCATTTTTCAACCAGTTTTTCGTCCATAAGTAGTCGAAATTATGTGCGAAATGGGTAATGTCGTATATCGTTAGATGCGTCTTGAAATTATCTATTGCGTGGTGTGCGATTCGATCCGATTATTTGCCAAAATGGCCTTATTTTGCCCAAAAAACCCATTTTTCAACCAGTTTTTCGGCCATAAGTAGTCGAAATTATGTGCGAAATGGGTAATGTCGTATATCGTTAGATGCGTCTTGTAATTATCTATTGCGTGGTGTGCGATTCGATCCGATTATTTGCCAAAATGGCCTTATTTTGCCCAAAAAACCCATTTTTCAACCAGTTTTTCGGCCATAAGTAGTCGAAATTGAGTGCGAAATGGGTAATGTCGTATATCGTTAGATGCGTCTTGAAATTATCTATCGCGTGGTGTGCGATTCGATCCGATTATTTGCCAAAATGGCCTTATTTTCCCCAAAAAACCCATTTTTCAACCAGTTTTTCGGCCATAAGTAGTCGAAATTGAGTGCGAATTGAGTAATGTCGCATATCGTTAGATGCGTCTTGAAAGTATCTATTGCGTGGTGTGCGATTCGATCCGATTATTTGCCAAAATGGCCTTATTTTGCCCAAAAAACCCATTTTTCAACCAGTTTTTCGGCCATAAGTAGTCGAAATTATGTGCGAAATGGGTAATGTCGCATATCGTTAGATGCGTCTTGAAATTATCTATCGCGTGGTGTGCGATTCGATCCGATTATTTGCCAAAATGGCCTTATTTTCCCCAAAAAACCCATTTTTCAACCAGTTTTTCGTCCATAAGTAGTCGAAATTATGTGCGAAATGGGTAATGTCGTATATCGTTAGATGCGTCTTGAAATTATCTATTGCGTGGTGTGCGATTCGATCCGATTATTTGCCAAAATGGCCTTATTTTGCCCAAAAAACCCATTTTTCAACCAGTTTTTCGGCCATAAGTAGTCGAAATTATGTGCGAAATGGGTAATGTCGTATATCGTTAGATGCGTCTTGTAATTATCTATTGCGTGGTGTGCGATTCGATCCGATTATTTGCCAAAATGGCCTTATTTTGCCCAAAAAACCCATTTTTCAACCAGTTTTTCGGCCATAAGTAGTCGAAATTGAGTGCGAAATGGGTAATGTCGTATATCGTTAGATGCGTCTTGAAATTATCTATCGCGTGGTGTGCGATTCGATCCGATTATTTGCCAAAATGGCCTTATTTTCCCCAAAAAACCCATTTTTCAACCAGTTTTTCGGCCATAAGTAGTCGAAATTGAGTGCGAATTGGGTAATGTCGCATATCGTTAGATGCGTCTTGAAAGTATCTATTGCGTGGTGTGCGATTCGATCCGATTATTTGCCAAAATGGCCTTATTTTGCCCAAAAAGAACATTTTTCAACCAGTTTTTCGGCCATAAGTAGTCGAAATTATGTGCGAAATGGGTAATGTCGCATATCGTTAGATGCGTCTTGAAATTATCTATCGCGTGGTGTGCGATTCGATCCGATTATTTGCCAAAATGGCCTTATTTTCCCCAAAAAACCCATTTTTCAACCAGTTTTTCGTCCATAAGTAGTCGAAATTATGTGCGAAATGGGTAATGTCGTATATCGTTAGATGCGTCTTGAAATTATCTATTGCGTGGTGTGCGATTCGATCCGATTATTTGCCAAAATGGCCTTATTTTGCCCAAAAAACCCATTTTTCAAACAGTTTTTCGGCCATAAGTAGTCGAAATTATGTGCGAAATGGGTAATGTCGTATATCGTTAGATGCGTCTTGTAATTATCTATTGCGTGGTGTGCGATTCGATCCGATTATTTGCCAAAATGGCCTTATTTTGCCCAAAAAACCCATTTTTCAACCAGTTTTTCGGCCATAAGTAGTCGAAATTGAGTGCGAAATGGGTAATGTCGTATATCGTTAGATGCGTCTTGAAATTATCTATCGCGTGGTGTGCGATTCGATCCGATTATTTGCCAAAATGGCCTTATTTTCCCCAAAAAACCCATTTTTTAACCAGTTTTTCGTCCATAAGTAGTCGAAATTATGTGCGAAATGGGTAATGTCGTATATCGTTAGATGCGTCTTGAAATTATCTATCGCGTGGTGTGCGATTCGATCCGATTATTTGCCAAAATGGCCTTATTTTCCCCAAAAAACCCATTTTTCAACCAGTTTTTCGGCCATAAGTAGTCGAAATTATGTGCGAAATGGGTAATGTCGTATATCGTTAGATGCGTCTTGAAATTATCTATTGCGTGGTGTGCGATTCGATCCGATTATTTGCCAAAATGGCCTTATTTTGCCCAAAAAACCCATTTTTCAAACAGTTTTTCGGCCATAAGTAGTCGAAATTATGTGCGAAATGGGTAATGTCGTATATCGTTAGATGCGTCTTGTAATTATCTATTGCGTGGTGTGCGATTCGATCCGATTATTTGCCAAAATGGCCTTATTTTGCCCAAAAAACCCATTTTTCAACCAGTTTTTCGGCCATAAGTAGTCGAAATTATGTGCGAAATGGGTAATGTCGCATATCGTTAGATGCGTCTTGAAATTATCTATCGCGTGGTGTGCGATTCGATCCGATTATTTGCCAAAATGGCCTTATTTTGCCCAAAAAACCCATTTTTCAACCAGTTTTTCGGCCATAAGTAGTCGAAATTATGTGCGAATTGGGTAATGTCGCATATCGTTAGATGCGTCTTGAAATTATCTATTGCGTGGTGTGCGATTCGATCCGATTATTTGCCAAAATGGCCTTATTTTGCCCAAAAAACCCATTTTTCAACCAGTTTTTCGTCCATAAGTAGTCGAAATTATGTGCGAAATGGGTAATGTCGTATATCGTTAGATGCGTCTTGTAATTATCTATTGCGTGGTGTGCGATTCGATCCGATTATTTGCCAAAATGGCCTTATTTTGCCCAAAAAACCCATTTTTCAACCAGTTTTTCGGCCATAAGTAGTCGAAATTGAGTGCGAAATGGGTAATGTCGTATATCGTTAGATGCGTCTTGAAATTATCTATCGCGTGGTGTGCGATTCGATCCGATTATTTGCCAAAATGGCCTTATTTTGCCCAAAAAACCCATTTTTCAACCAGTTTTTCGGCCATAAGTAGTCGAAATTGAGTGCGAATTGGGTAATGTCGCATATCGTTAGATGCGTCTTGAAAGTATCTATTGCGTGGTGTGCGATTCGATCCGATTATTTGCCAAAATGGCCTTATTTTGCCCAAAAAACCCATTTTTCAACCAGTTTTTCGGCCATAAGTAGTCGAAATTATGTGCGAAATGGGTAATGTCGCATATCGTTAGATGCGTCTTGAAATTATCTATCGCGTGGTGTGCGATTCGATCCGATTATTTGCCAAAATGGCCTTATTTTCCCCAAAAAACCCATTTTTCAACCAGTTTTTCGTCCATAAGTAGTCGAAATTATGTGCGAAATGGGTAATGTCGTATATCGTTAGATGCGTCTTGTAATTATCTATTGCGTGGTGTGCGATTCGATCCGATTATTTGCCAAAATGGCCTTATTTTGCCCAAAAAACCCATTTTTCAACCAGTTTTTCGTCCATAAGTAGTCGAAATTATGTGCGAAATGGGTAATGTCGTATATCGTTAGATGCGTCTTGAAATTATCTATCGCGTGGTGTGCGATTCGATCCGATTATTTGCCAAAATGGCCTTATTTTCCCCAAAAAACCCATTTTTTAACCAGTTTTTCGTCCATAAGTAGTCGAAATTATGTGCGAAATGGGTAATGTCGTATATCGTTAGATGCGTCTTGAAATTATCTATCGCGTGGTGTGCGATTCGATCCGATTATTTGCCAAAATGGCCTTATTTTCCCCAAAAAACCCATTTTTCAACCAGTTTTTCGTCCATAAGTAGTCGAAATTATGTGCGAAATGGGTAATGTCGTATATCGTTAGATGCGTCTTGAAATTATCTATTGCGTGGTGTGCGATTCGATCCGATTATTTGCCAAAATGGCCTTATTTTGCCCAAAAAACCCATTTTTCAAACAGTTTTTCGGCCATAAGTAGTCGAAATTATGTGCGAAATGGGTAATGTCGTATATCGTTAGATGCGTCTTGTAATTATCTATTGCGTGGTGTGCGATTCGATCCGATTATTTGCCAAAATGGCCTTATTTTGCCCAAAAAACCCATTTTTCAACCAGTTTTTCGGCCATAAGTAGTCGAAATTGAGTGCGAAATGGGTAATGTCGTATATCGTTAGATGCGTCTTGAAATTATCTATCGCGTGGTGTGCGATTCGATCCGATTATTTGCCAAAATGGCCTTATTTTCCCCAAAAAACCCATTTTTCAACCAGTTTTTCGTCCATAAGTAGTCGAAATTATGTGCGAAATGGGTAATGTCGTATATCGTTAGATGCGTCTTGAAATTATCTATCGCGTGGTGTGCGATTCGATCCGATTATTTGCCAAAATGGCCTTATTTTGCCCAAAAAACCCATTTTTTAACCAGTTTTTCGGCCATAAGTAGTCGAAATTGAGTGCGAATTGGGTAATGTCGCATATCGTTAGATGCGTCTTGAAAGTATCTATTGCGTGGTGTGCGATTCGATCCGATTATTTGCCAAAATGGCCTTATTTTGCCCAAAAAACCCATTTTTCAACCAGTTTTTCGGCCATAAGTAGTCGAAATTATGTGCGAAATGGGTAATGTCGCATATCGTTAGATGCGTCTTGAAATTATCTATCGCGTGGTGTGCGATTCGATCCGATTATTTGCCAAAATGGCCTTATTTTCCCCAAAAAACCCATTTTTCAACCAGTTTTTCGTCCATAAGTAGTCGAAATTATGTGCGAAATGGGTAATGTCGTATATCGTTAGATGCGTCTTGTAATTATCTATTGCGTGGTGTGCGATTCGATCCGATTATTTGCCAAAATGGCCTTATTTTGCCCAAAAAACCCATTTTTCAACCAGTTTTTCGTCCATAAGTAGTCGAAATTATGTGCGAAATGGGTAATGTCGTATATCGTTAGATGCGTCTTGAAATTATCTATCGCGTGGTGTGCGATTCGATCCGATTATTTGCCAAAATGGCCTTATTTTCCCCAAAAAACCCATTTTTTAACCAGTTTTTCGTCCATAAGTAGTCGAAATTATGTGCGAAATGGGTAATGTCGTATATCGTTAGATGCGTCTTGAAATTATCTATCGCGTGGTGTGCGATTCGATCCGATTATTTGCCAAAATGGCCTTATTTTCCCCAAAAAACCCATTTTTCAACCAGTTTTTCGTCCATAAGTAGTCGAAATTATGTGCGAAATGGGTAATGTCGTATATCGTTAGATGCGTCTTGAAATTATCTATTGCGTGGTGTGCGATTCGATCCGATTATTTGCCAAAATGGCCTTATTTTGCCCAAAAAACCCATTTTTCAAACAGTTTTTCGGCCATAAGTAGTCGAAATTATGTGCGAAATGGGTAATGTCGTATATCGTTAGATGCGTCTTGTAATTATCTATTGCGTGGTGTGCGATTCGATCCGATTATTTGCCAAAATGGCCTTATTTTGCCCAAAAAACCCATTTTTCAACCAGTTTTTCGGCCATAAGTAGTCGAAATTGAGTGCGAAATGGGTAATGTCGTATATCGTTAGATGCGTCTTGAAATTATCTATCGCGTGGTGTGCGATTCGATCCGATTATTTGCCAAAATGGCCTTATTTTCCCCAAAAAACCCATTTTTCAACCAGTTTTTCGTCCATAAGTAGTCGAAATTATGTGCGAAATGGGTAATGTCGTATATCGTTAGATGCGTCTTGAAATTATCTATTGCGTGGTGTGCGATTCGATCCGATTATTTGCCAAAATGGCCTTATTTTGCCCAAAAAACCCATTTTTCAAACAGTTTTTCGGCCATAAGTAGTCGAAATTATGTGCGAAATGGGTAATGTCGTATATCGTTAGATGCGTCTTGTAATTATCTATTGCGTGGTGTGCGATTCGATCCGATTATTTGCCAAAATGGCCTTATTTTGCCCAAAAAACCCATTTTTCAACCAGTTTTTCGGCCATAAGTAGTCGAAATTATGTGCGAAATGGGTAATGTCGCATATCGTTAGATGCGTCTTGAAAGTATCTATTGCGTGGTGTGCGATTCGATCCGATTATTTGCCAAAATGGCCTTATTTTGCCCAAAAAACCCATTTTTCAACCAGTTTTTCGGCCATAAGTAGTCGAAATTGAGTGCGAAATGGGTAATGTCGTATATCGTTAGATGCGTCTTGAAATTATCTATCGCGTGGTGTGCGATTCGATCCGATTATTTGCCAAAATGGCCTTATTTTGCCCAAAAAACCCATTTTTCAACCAGTTTTTCGGCCATAAGTAGTCGAAATTGAGTGCGAATTGGGTAATGTCGCATATCGTTAGATGCGTCTTGAAAGTATCTATTGCGTGGTGTGCGATTCGATCCGATTATTTGCCAAAATGGCCTTATTTTGCCCAAAAAACCCATTTTTCAACCAGTTTTTCGGCCATAAGTAGTCGAAATTATGTGCGAAATGGGTAATGTCGCATATCGTTAGATGCGTCTTGAAATTATCTATCGCGTGGTGTGCGATTCGATCCGATTATTTGCCAAAATGGCCTTATTTTCCCCAAAAAACCCATTTTTCAACCAGTTTTTCGTCCATAAGTAGTCGAAATTATGTGCGAAATGGGTAATGTCGTATATCGTTAGATGCGTCTTGTAATTATCTATTGCGTGGTGTGCGATTCGATCCGATTATTTGCCAAAATGGCCTTATTTTGCCCAAAAAACCCATTTTTCAACCAGTTTTTCGGCCATAAGTAGTCGTAATTGAGTGCGAAATGGGTAATGTCGTATATCGTTAGATGCGTCTTGAAATTATCTATCGCGTGGTGTGCGATTCGATCCGATTATTTGCCAAAATGGCCTTATTTTGCCCAAAAAACCCATTTTTCAACCAGTTTTTCGTCCATAAGTAGTCGAAATTATGTGCGAAATGGGTAATGTCGTATATCGTTAGATGCGTCTTGTAATTATCTATTGCGTGGTGTGCGATTCGATCCGATTATTTGCCAAAATGGCCTTATTTTGCCCAAAAAACCCATTTTTCAACCAGTTTTTCGGCCATAAGTAGTCGAAATTATGTGCGAAATGGGTAATGTCGCATATCGTTAGATGCGTCTTGAAATTATCTATCGCGTGGTGTGCGATTCGATCCGATTATTTGCCAAAATGGCCTTATTTTGCCCAAAAAACCCATTTTTCAACCAGTTTTTCGGCTATAAGTAGTCGAAATTGAGTGCGAAATGGGTAATGTCGTATATCGTTAGATGCGTCTTAAAATTATGTGTGTGTGTGACGATTTTTCGACGTCAATTTTAGACATTGTCCAAAAATCGTCGACACATCCGAGTCTATTTTAGACAATGTCCAAAAATCGTCGACACTTCCGAGTCAATTATAGACAATGTCCAAAAATCGTCGACACATTCGAGTCAATTTTAGACAATGTCCAAAAATCGTCGACACATTCGAGTCAATTTTAGACAATGTCCAAAAATCGTCGACACATCCGAGTCAATTTTAGACAATGTCCAAAAATCGTCGACACATCCGAGTCAATTTTAGACAATGTCCAAAAATCGTCGACACATCCGAGTCAATTTTAGACAATGTCCAAAAATCTTCGACACATCCGAGTCAATTTTAGACAATGTCCAAAAATCGTCGACACATCCGAGTCAATTTTAGACAATTTCCAAAAATCGTCGACACATCCGAGTCAATTTTAGACAATGTCCAAAAATCGTCGACACATCCGAGTCAATTTTAGACCATGTCCAAAAATCGTCGACACATCCGAGTCAATTTTAGACAATGTCCAAAAATCGTCGACACATCCGAGTCAATTTTAGACAATGTCCAAAAATCGTCGACACATCCGAGTCAATTTTAGACAATGTCCAAAAATCGTCGCTACATCCGAGTCAATTTTAGACAATGTCCAAAAATCTTCGACACATCCGAGTCAATTTTAGACAATGTCCAAAAATCGTCGTCACATCCGAGTCAATTTTAGACAATGTCCAAAAATCGTCGACACATCCGAGTCAATTTTAGACAATGTCCAAAAATCTTCGACACATCCGAGTCAATTTTAGACAATGTCCAAAAATCGTCGACACATCCGAGTCAATTTTAGACAATGTCCAAAAATCGTCGACACATCCGAGTTAATTTTAGACAATGTCCAAAAATCGTCGACACATCCGAGTCAATTTTAGACAATGTCCAAAAATCGTCGACACATTCGAGTCAATTTTAGACAATGTCCAAAAATCGTCGACACATCCGAGTCAATTTTAGACAATGTCCAAAAATCGTCGACACATCCGAGTCAATTTTAGACAATGTCCAAAAATCGTCGACACATCCGAGTCAATTTTAGACAATGTCCAAAAATCGTCGACACATCCGAGTCAATTTTAGACATTGTTTAAAAATCGTCGACAGATCCGTGTCAATTTTAGACAATGTCCAAAAATCGTCGACACATTCGAGTCAATTTTAGACAATGTCCAAAAATCGTCGACACATTCGAGTCAATTTTAGACAATGTCCAAAAATCGTCGACACATCCGAGTCAATTTTAGACAATGTACAAAAATCGTCGACACATCCGAGTCAATTTTAGACAATGTCCAAAAATCGTCGACACATCCGAGTCAATTTTAGACAATGTCCAAAAATCTTCGACACATCCGAGTCAATTTTAGACAATGTCCAAAAATCGTCGACACATCCGAGTCAATTTTAGACAATGTCCAAAAATCGTCGACACATCCGAGTCAATTTTAGACAATGTCCAAAAATCGTCGACACATCCGAGTCAATTTTAGACAATGTCCAAAAATCGTCGACACATCCGAGTCAATTTTAGACAATGTCCAAAAATCGTCGACACATCCGAGTCAATTTTAGACAATGTCCAAAAATCGTCGACACATCCGAGTCAATTTTAGACAATGTCCAAAAATCGTCGACACATCCGAGTCAATTTTAGACAATGTCCAAAAATCTTCGACACATCCGAGTCAATTTTAGACATTGTCCAAAAATCGTCGACAGATCCGTGTCAATTTTAGACAATGTCCAAAAATCGTCGACACATCCGAGTCAATTTTAGACAATGTCCAAAAATCGTCGACACATCCGAGTCAATTTTAGACAATGTCCAAAAATCTTCGACACATCCGAGTCAATTTTAGACATTGTCCAAAAATCGTCGACAGATCCGTGTCAATTTTAGACAATGTCCAAAAATCGTCGACACATCCGAGTCAATTTTAGACAATGTCCAAAAATCTTCGACACATCCGAGTCAATTTTAGACAATGTCCAAAAATCGTCGACACATCCGAGTCAATTTTAGACAATGTCCAAAAATCGTCGACACATCCGAGTCAATTTTAGACAATGTCCAAAAATCGTCTTCAAATCTGAGTGATTTTTAGACAATGTCCAAAAATCGTCGACACATCCGAGTCAATTTTAGACAATGTCCAAAAATCGTCGACACATCCGAGTCAATTTTAGGCAATGTCCAAAAATCGTCGACACATCCGAGTCAATTTTAGACAATGTCCAAAAATCGTCGTCACATCCGAGTCAATTTTAGACAATGTCCAAAAATCTTCGACACATCCGAGTCAATTTTAGACAATGTCCAAAAATCGTCGACAGATCCGTGTCAATTTTAGACAATGTCCAAAAATCGTCGACACATCCGAGTCAATTTTAGACAATGTCCAAAAATCGTCGACACATCCGAGTCAATTTTAGACAATGTCCAAAAATCGTCGACACATCCGAGTTAATTTTAGACAATGTCCAAAAATCGTCGACACATCCGAGTCAATTTTAGACAATGTCCAAAAATCGTCGACACATCCGAGTCAATTTTAGACAATGTCCAAAAATCTTCGACACATCCGAGTCAATTTTAGACAATGTCCAAAAATCGTCGTCACATCCGAGTCAATTTTAGACAATGTCCAAAAATCGTCGACACATCCGAGTCAATTTTAGACAATGTCCAAAAATCTTCGACACATCCGAGTCAATTTTAGACAATGTCCAAAAATCGTCGACACATCCGAGTCAATTTTAGACAATGTCCAAAAATCGTCGACACATCCGAGTCAATTTTAGACAATGTCCAAAAATCGTCGACACATCCGAGTCAATTTTAGACAATGTCCAAAAATCGTCGACACATCCGAGTCAATTTTAGACAATGTCCAAAAATCGTCGACACATCCGAGTCAATTTTAGACAATGTCCAAAAATCATCGACACATCCGAGTCTATTTTAGACATTGTCCAAAAATCGTCATCAAATCTGAGTGATTTTTAGGCAATGTCCAAAAATCGTCGACACATCCGAGTCAATTTTAGACAATGTCCAAAAATCGTCATCAAATCTGATTGATTTTTAGACAATGTCCAAAAATCGTCGACACATCCGAGTCAATTTTAGACAATGTCCAAAAATCGTCGACTTATCCGAGTCAATTTTAGACAATGTCCAAAAATCGTCGACATATCCGAGTCAATTTTAGACAATGTCCAAAAATCGTCGACACATCCGAGTCAATTTTAGACAATGTGCAAAAATCGTCGACATACCCGAGTCAATTTTAGACAATGTCCAAAAATCGTCGACACATCCGAGTCAACTTTAGACAATGTCCAAAAATCGTCGACACATCCGAGTCAATTTTAGACAATGTCCAAAAATCGTCGACACATCCGAGTCAATTTTAGACAATGTCCAAAAATCATCGACACATCCGAGTCAATTTTAGACAATGTCCAAAAATCGTCGACATATCCGAGTCAATTTTAGACAATGTCCAAAAATCGTCGACACATCCGAGTCAATTTTAGACAATGTCCAAAAATCGTCGACACATCCGAGTCAATTTTAGACAATGTCCAAAAATCGTCGACACATCCGAGTCAATTTTAGACAATGTCCAAAAATCGTCGACACATCCGAGTCAAATTTAGGCAAAGTCCAAAAATCGTCGACACATCCGAGTCAATTTTAGACAATGTCCAAAAATCGTCATCAAATCTGATTGATTTTTAGACAATGTCCAAAAATCGTCGACACATCCGAGTCAATTTTAGACAATGTCCAAAAATCGTCGACACATCCGAGTCAATTTTAGACAATGTCCAAAAATCGTCGACATATCCGAGTCAATTTTAGACAATGTCCAAAAATCGTCGACACATCCGAGTCAATTTTAGACAATGTCCAAAAATCGTCGACCCATCCGAGTCAATTTTAGACAATGTCCAAAAATCGTCGACATATCCGAGTCAATTTTAGACAATGTCCAAAAATCGTCGACATATCCGAGTCAATTTTAGACAATGTCCAAAAATCGTCGACTTATCCGAGTCAATTTTAGACAATGTCCAAAAATCGTCGACATATCCGAGTCAATTTTAGACAATGTCCAAAAATCGTCGACACATCCGAGTCAATTTTAGACAATGTCCAAAAATCATCGACACATCCGAGTCAATTTTAGACAATGTCCAAAAATCGTCGACATATCCGAGTCAATTTTAGACAATGTCCAAAAATCGACGACACATCCGAGTCAATTTTAGACAATGTCCAAAAATCGTCGACACATCCGAGTCAATTTTAGACAATGTCCAAAAATCGTCGACACATCCGAGTCAATTTTAGACAATGTCCAAAAATCGTCGACACATCCGAGTCAAATTTAGGCAATGTCCAAAAATCGTCGACACATCCGAGTCAATTTTAGACAATGTCCAAAAATCGATTAATGATTTTTGGACATTGTCTAAAATTGACTCGGATGTGTCGACGATTTTTGGACATTGTCTAAAAATCAATCAGATTTGATGACGATTTTTGGACATTGTCTAAAATTGACTCGGATGTGTCGACGATTTTTGGACATTGCCTAAATTTGACTCGGATGTGTCGACGATTTTTGGACATTGTCTAAAATTGACTCGGATGTGTCGACGATTTTTGGACATTGTCTAAAATTGACTCGGATGTGTCGACGATTTTTGGACATTGTCTAAAATTGACTCGGATGTGTCGACGATTTTTGGACATTGTCTAAAATTGACTCGGATATGTCGACGATTTTTGGACATTGTCTAAAATTGACTCGGATGTGTCGATGATTTTTGGACATTGTCTAAAATTGACTCGGATGTGTCGACGATTTTTGGACATTGTCTAAAATTGACTCGGATGTGTCGACGATTTTTGGACATTGTCTAAAGTTGACTCGGATGTGTCGACGATTTTTGGACATTGTCTAAAATTGACTCGGGTATGTCGACGATTTTTGGACATTGTCTAAAATTGACTCGGATGTGTCGACGATTTTTGGACATTGTCTAAAATTGACTCGGATATGTCGACGATTTTTGGACATTGTCTAAATTTGACTCGGATAAGTCGACGATTTTTGGACATTGTCTAAAATTGACTCGGATATGTCGACGATTTTTGGACATTGTCTAAAATTGACTCGGATATGTCGACGATTTTTGGACATTGTCTAAAATTGACTCGGATGTGTCGACGATTTTTGGACATTGTCTAAAATTGACTCGGATGTGTCGACGATTTTTGGACATTGTCTAAAAATCAATCAGATTTGATGACGATTTTTGGACATTGTCTAAAATTAACTCGGATGTGTCGAAGATTTTTGGACATTGTCTAAAATTGACTCGGATGTGTCGACGATTCTTGGACATTGTCTAAAATTGACTCGTAGGGTGTCGACGATTTTTGGACATTGTCTAAAATTGACTCGGATGTGTCGACGATTTTTGGACATTGTCTAAAATTGACTCGGATGTGTCGACGATTTTTGGACATTGTCTAAAATTGACTCGGATGTGTCGACGATTTTTGGACATTGTCTAAAAATCAATCAGATTTGATGACGATTTTTGGACATTGTCTAAAATTGACTCGGATGTGTCGACGATTTTTGGACATTGTCTAAAATTGACTCGGATGTGTCGACGATTTTTGGACATTGTCTAAAATTGACTCGGATGTGTCGACGATTTTTGGACATTGTCTAAAATTGACTCGGATGTGTCGACGATTTTTGGACATTGTCTAAAATTGACTCGGAAGTGTCGACCATTTTTGGACATTGTCTAAAATAGACTCGGTAGTGTCGACGATTTTTGGACATTGTCTAAAAATCACTCCGATTTGATGACGATTTTTGGACAATGTCTAAAATAGACTCGGATGTGTCGACGATTTTTGGACATTGTCTAAAATTGACTCGGATGTGTCGACCATTTTTGGACATTGTCTAAAATTGACTCGGAAGTGTCGACCATTTTTGGACATTGTCTAAAATTGACTCAGATGTGTCGACGATTTTTGGACATTGTCTAAAAATCACTCCGATTTGATGACGATTTTTGGACAATGTCTAAAATAGACTCGGATGTGTCGACGATTTTTGGACATTGTCTAAAATTGACTCGGATGTGTCGACGATTTTTGGACATTGTCTAAAATTGACTCGGATGTGTCGACGATTTTTGGACATTGTCTAAAATTGACTCGGATGTGTCGACGATTTTTGGACATTGTCTAAAATTGACTCGGATGTGTCGAAGATTTTTGGACATTGTCTAAAATTGACTCGGATGTGTCGACGATTTTTGGACATTGTCTAAAATTGACTCGGATGTGTCGACGATTTTTGGACATTGTCTAAAATTGACTCGGATGTGTCGAAGATTTTTGGACATTGTCTAAAATTGACTCGGATGTGTCGACGATTTTTGGACATTGTCTAAAATTGACTCGGATGTGTCGAAGATTTTTGGACATTGTCTAAAATTGACTCGGATGTGTCGACGATTTTTGGACATTGTCTAAAATTGACACGGATCTGTCGACGATTTTTGGACATTGTCTAAAATTGACTCGGATGTGTCGAAGATTTTTGGACATTGTCTAAAATTGACTCGGATGTGACGACGATTTTTGGACATTGTCTAAAATTGACTCGGATGTGTCGACGATTTTTGGACATTGCCTAAAATTGACTCGGATGTGTCGACGATTTTTGGACATTGTCTAAAATTGACTCGGATGTGTCGACGATTTTTGGACATTGTCTAAAAATCACTCAGATTTGAAGACGATTTTTGGACATTGTCTAAAATTGACTCGGATGTGTCGACGATTTTTGGACATTGTCTAAAGTTGACTTGGATGTGTCGACGATTTTTGGACATTGTCTAAAATTGACTCGGGTATGTCGACGATTTTTGGACATTGTCTAAAATTGACTCGGATGTGTCGACGATTTTTGGACATTGTCTAAAATTGACTCGGATATGTCGACGATTTTTGGACATTGTCTAAAATTGACTCGGATAAGTCGACGATTTTTGGACATTGTCTAAAATTGACTCGGATATGTCGACGATTTTTGGACATTGTCTAAAATTGACTCGGATATGTCGACGATTTTTGGACATTGTCTAAAATTGACTCGGATCTGTCGACGATTTTTGGACATTGTCTAAAATTGACTCGGATGTGTCGACGATTTTTGGACATTGTCTAAAATTGACTCGGATGTGTCGAAGATTTTTGGACATTGTCTAAAATTGACTCGGATGTGTCGACGATTTTTGGACATTGTCTAAAATTGACTCGGATGTGTCGACGATTTTTGGACATTGTCAAAAATTGACTCGGATGTGACGACGATTTTTGGACATTGTCTAAAATTGACTCGGATGTGTCGACGATTTTTGGACATTGTCTAAAATTGACTCGGATGTGTCGAAGATTTTTGGACATTGTCTAAAATTGACTCGGATGTGTCGACGATTTTTGGACATTGTCTAAAATTGACACGGATCTGTCGACGATTTTTGGACAATGTCTAAAATTGACTCGGATGTGTCGACGATTTTTGGACATTGTCTAAAATTGACTCGGATGTGTCGACGATTTTTGGACATTGTCTAAAATTGACACGGATCTGTCGACGATTTTTGGACAATGTCTAAAATTGACTCGGATGTGTCGAAGATTTTTGGACATTGTCTAAAATTGACTCGGATGTGTCGACGATTTTTGGACATTGTCTAAAATTGACTCGGATGTGTCGACGATTTTTGGACATTGTCTAAAATTGACTCGGATGTGTCGACGATTTTTGGACATTGTCTAAAATTGACTCGGATGTGTCGACGATTTTTGGACATTGTCTAAAATTGACTCGGATGTGTCGACGATTTTTGGACATTGTCTAAAATTGACTCGGATGTGTCGACGATTTTTGGACATTGTCTAAAATTGACTCGGATGTGTCGACGATTTTTGGACATTGTCTAAAATTGACTCGGATGTGTCGACGATTTTTGGACATTGTCTAAAATTGACTCGGATATGTCGACGATTTTTGGACATTGTCTAAAATTGACTCGGATGTGTCGACGATTTTTGGACATTGTCTAAAATTGACTCGGATGTGTCGACGATTTTTGGACATTGTCTAAAATTGACTCGGATATGTCGACGATTTTTGGACATTGTCTAAAATTGACTCGGATGTGTCGACGATTTTTGGACATTGTCTAAAATTGACTCGGATGTGTCGACGATTTTTGGACATTGTCTAAAAATCACTCAGATTTGATGACGATTTTTGGACACTGTCTAAAATTGACTCGGATATGTCGACGATTTTTGGACATTGTCTAAAATTGACTCGGATGTGTCGACGATTTTTGGACATTGTCTAAATTTGACTCGGATGTGTCGAAGATTTTTGGACATTGTCTAAAATTGACTCGGATGTGTCGACGATTTTTGGACATTGTCTAAAAATCACTCAGATTTGATGACGATTTTTGGACAATGTCTAAAATTGACTCGGATGTGTCGACGATTTTTGGACATTGTCTAAAATTGACTCGAATGTGTCGACGATTTTTGGACATTGTCTAAAATTGACTCGGATGTGTTGACGATTTTTGGACATTGTCTAAAATTGACTCGGATGTGTCGACGATTTTTGGACATTGTCTAAAATTGACTCGGATGTGTCGACGATTTTTGGACATTGTCTAAAATTGACTCGGATGTGTCGACGATTTTTGGACATTGTCTAAAATTGACTCGGATGTGTCGACGATTTTTTGACATTGTCTAAAATTGACTCGGATGTGTCGACGATTTTTGGACATTGTCTAAAATTGACTCGGATGTGTCGACGATTTTTGGACATTGTCTAAAATTGACTCGGATGTGTCGACGATTTTTGGACATTGTCTAACATTGACTCGGATATGTCGACGATTTTTGGACATTGTCTAAAATTGACTCGGATGTGTCGACGATTTTTGGACATTGTCTAAAATTGACTCGGATGTGTTTACGATTTTTGGACAATGTCTAAAATTGACTCAGATGTGTCGACGATTTTTGGACATTGTCTAAAATGACTCGGAAGTGTCGATGATTTTTGGACATTGTCTAAAATTGACTCGGATGTGTCGACGATTTTTGGACATTGTCTAAAATTGACTCGGATTTGAAGACGATTTTTGGACAATGTCTAAAAATAACTCGAGACAACCGACGATTTTTGGACATTGTCTAAAAATCACTCAGATTTGAAGACGATTTTTGGACAATGTCTAAAATGCACTCAGATTTGAAGACGATTTTAGGACAATGTCTAAAATTCACTCGGATTTGACGGCGATTTATGACAATGTCTAATATTCACTCAGATTTGATGACGATTTATGGACAATGTCTAAAATTTACTTGGATTTGACGACGATTTTTGGACAATGTTTAAAAATAACTCGAGACAACCGACGATTTTTGGACATTGTCTAAAATTCACTCAGATTTGAATTCGATTTTTGGACAATGTCTAATATTTACTTGGATTTGACGACGATTTTTGGACATTGTCTAAAATTCACTCAGATTTGAATTCGATTTTTGGACAATGTCTAATATTTACTTGGATTTGACGACGATTTTTGGACATTGTCTAAAAATCTCTCAGGTTTGACGACGATTTTGGACAATGTCTAAAAACAACTCGAGACTACCGATGATTTTTGGACATTGTCTAAAAATCACTCAGATTTGAAGACAAGTCTTGGACAATGTCTAAAATTTACATGGATTTGACGACGATTTTTGGACAATGTCTAAAATTAACTCGGATTTGACGACGATTTTTGGACAATGTCTAAAAACAACTGGAGACAACCGATGATTTTTGGACATTGTCTAAAAATCGCTCAGATTTGAAGACAAGTTTTGGACAATGTCTAAAATTTACATGGATTTGACGAAGATTTTTGGACAATGTCTAAAAATCACTCGGGTTTGACGAAGATTTTTGGACAATGTCTAAAAATCACTCGGGTTTGACGACGATTTTTGGACAATGTCTAAAAATCAGTCGGGTTTAATTAAGATTTTTTGACGTTGTCTAAATATTACTCGGGTTTGACTACGATTTTTGGAAATTTTCTAAAAATAAGTCGGATTTAACTACTAGGTCTGGGTCTAGGTATGGGTGTGGTTAAGTGTTTGGGTTTGGATCTGGGTCTGTGTCTGAGTTTGGGTCTGTTTCTGTGTCTGGGTCTGGGTCTTGGTCAGTGTCTCTCTGTATCTGTGTGTTGGACTGGGTCTGTGTCTGTCTGGGTCTGGGTCTCTGTCTGTGTCTGGGTTCGGTTGTGGGTCTGGGTGTGGGTCTGAAAAACAATTTCTTTTTTATTCAATTTTAATTTTTACATTTTCCTTTACAATTTTTAAATTTTCCTTAGAAATAATTTTATTGTTATTTATAATTGAATTTAATTTATTTCATAAGTATATTTTATTCAAAGATATTTTGCAGTTTAAATTGATAATACAATAAAAAAAGGAATACAAAATTAGATCTTAACCCGATATACAGTTTTATCCTAAGTGAATGCAGTTATAAGTGGATTTTGTTTCTGATCCAGGAGGTTCCATTGTACTTTTTGGACTTACATAAAGAGGACCGTAATTTTCTAGCGTGCATTCTTTTCTAGAACTTCTCCATCCAACAACACCTGTAATAAATATTTAATTTTGAGATCGGTCAATGCATACAAATAAATATTTAAATTTTTTGGAATAGCTATAATCATGTCTTGAAATATTCAATCTTTTTATTAGCTATAAAATATGTACTTCTCTTTCACTACATCACGGGATTTTCAGTTTATTTCGGTTATAAAAAAAATAATTATCTTTTAGACTAGGAAATTTTGAATATTTCTGATATTATTTTTGTAATATTTCTTTAAATGTCTCGACATCCCTAGCGTGTATTTGAAAACTATTTATAAAACTATGAATAAATAAAATATATTGTTGTTTACCTGAACTTTTGACCGGGAACGGTTCAGATGGAATTGGTTGAAAATGTTGCGGGGGCTCGAATTTGAAACGTTTACGAGCTATTAAAGCTTTATATTCATCCTCACTTAATCCGAATATTCGAGATGCTTCCTCTATGCAAACCTGTTCATGTATTTAAAATTAATACAACTAAATAACTTATGGTTTGACAATTTATATTAAAATTTACTTACTAGGAAGAAATATTTTAACTTAATTATTATGAATTATTATTTGAAATTAATTTAAGTAAAGAGATGATTCATTTGCTCGTTTTCATGTAAAAAACGTGACTGGTAAATTGAATCTACAATAGATTAGGAGATTGACCTTTTTAGTCACTAAATAGAATAGGAAATTGATAGACTAAGAATTGAAATTTCTTAGACATTTTCTTAATTCACTTAAGCCTGATTGGAAGACACTACATAGAGAACGAGATTGTTCTTTCAAGAATGAACAGTTAACAGATATATTTATGTTTTGCTCGATTTTTCAAAACAATTCTGTAGAGTATGCTACTGATTGTCTGAGAATGAATATTTCTTAGACGTTTTCTTAATTTACTAAAGCCTGACTGTGAGTTATTACATAGAATATGATATTGATATTTTAAGAATGAACAATTTTTAGATATTTTTGTATTTTGTTCAATCTGGCGAAACACTTATATAGAGGATGATATTAATTATCCAAAAATAAACATTTTTTTAAGACATTTTCTTAAATTACTAAAGCTCGATTGGTAGTCATTACATAGAGTATGAGATTGATATTTAAAGAATGAGTATTTTTTAAGTATTTTTGTATTTTTCGTGTTTACAGTCACTGTATAAAGTATGAGATTTGTATTTCAAGAATGAATGTTTTAGATATTTGTTGTCGTTTGTTTATTTTTTTATACAATAAACATTGAAATGAGTAAAAAATCTGCATGAGAAGATTTATTTTCATTTAACATTTTATAAAAAAATATATTAGGATTAAAAAAGTCACAGGAAAGTTTATACCTCTGATGAAATGTTATTTTAAATAAATAACAATTTCATTAGAAAAGGTAATTGTTTCTGTGGGAATTGATTTGTAAAATAAAAAAAAAACTGTTTTAATATATTATGAATCACAATATAGTTTCTGTACTGTGACTAAATTCAATATCACGAATGAAATTTTTACTCTTCCACAAACTACAACGAATTTTTCAGATCAAAAAAGATAATAAATTATGATAATAACGAAATAACTTAAAACCAGATAAGTATTTTAAAAATACTTATTTATGGAACGGATGTATAATGTACGTAATACATTTTATATTTTTTCCATCATTTGTATTCTTTAAAATGAACCCCTGTTGCAATATATTTTACTGACTAAATTCACTGTTGTAGATGACTTTATCATTCATCTCATAAATTATGAATTTTTGTTAATAATTGACTATTGATCACTTTCAATTTCTAGTTATGTGCATTTCATTAACGATTCAATCGTCATGAGAGTATTAAGGTACAGAAATATAATTGAGTATGAGGCATTGTCATGGAAATGTGTTTAAGCAATAATCAAAAATGATATATAATCAATTATTAAATATTTTTGATCAAACATTTTTCCTGTGGTTAGTGAAAAATGTGTATGTGAACAAAATGTGTATGAATTTTTTTATCTAAAATAATGCATATACTATTTTATTCACTGTACATTGATATTACTTACTTTATCGAATTCTCGTATGAATTTCCATTTTCGTTCGCAAATGGCTTTCGATTCCTCTTCTTTTTGAACTTGTTCCTTCCTGTTAGTGAGCAGAATTTTATATAAAATACAATTTACATTCAATCACCATGATTAAATTAGAAATGATTACCATTAATTAATTAAAGTATGACTGTTTATGCACATGAACAATTTAAATCGTAAAAAGACTACACTATTTACTTTATTTGAAATAAAAAACTAAGTAACTAATTTTCAATGCTGTTTAAGTGCTATACTTTTCAATTTCGAAAGAAATAATATTTAATATGCTTATAAAATCTTAATTTTTGGAAAAAGAAATCTATGAATCAATTTGATCAAACACGAGAAAATTAGTATTTAATTAAAAGAAGGTTATATCTAAATATCGTTTTTTTATAGTTTAAATTTGAAATCAACGTTTTATAATTATGCCGAGCACACATAGATTAATTGCATGTCTAATCTGTTTAAAATATTAAACATTCACACACGATTATTTTAATATTTACTGCACAAAACAATAGAAATACATTTTTATTCAATTATCACTGTCACATTTTAGAGGTTATGTTTCACTAAAATGAATGACGGGAGAAGAAGAACACTTTCTCAGTATTACCAATACATGAAATTAAATGTGACTAAATTAAGAACCTTAACAATTTTTCTATACATAGATTGAACTGCCAAGAAGAGGCTACACTCTCGGAAATTGAATTTGAGACCAGACTTCGTGTAGATAGGTAGGATAAACCAAAGGTATTAATATAGGAATGTACTAGCTCGCACTGTCCAGCCATTTTGTAGGAAATAGGCTCCAAAGTTTGTATGAGACATAGATTTTCTCCGGTAGTAAACTTGCTTGATAGCTAAGCGGCAGTGTACCGGCTTCACGTGTCCGAGATTTCAAGTTCGATTCTCGGTTGGTGCTGTTTGTTTTTGTCACTTGAAAAATTATTTAATACATTTTTTTAAATAAATATTTAAATAAAGATGAAATAACATTTTACAAACTTTGGTCCCAGACTCAATTTTCGATAGCGTGGCGAATCCGTACCATGTCGGAGGTATTCATTCTCGAACTTTTAAAAACGTGAAAAATGTATATAAAAAATTAAAATGTTTTCATCTTCAAAGCGTTAAAGTATCGGAAAATCTGGTATCTGAACTCTCTGAGATTGGCAACATTGTTATCGAAATGCCCGTAAACAAAAATCAATAATTATCGATAATTAATTATTTAATAAATTTTGACGAGTAATCATTTTATAATTTTACTACTTGATATTTCATTCGGGGTTTCATGCAATAAATAAGCTGGCAAAACTTTTAATTGAAATAATATTTTACTATAAAAAGATTTATAAATTAATTGCAGGGTTTTGAAAAACACCTTTGATCTGTATAAGGCTGCCTTCTAAGAAATATTTTTTCACTCACCTATATTCACAAATATATATGTATATATATATATATATATATATATATATATATATATATATATCTATATATATATATATGTATGTATATAAAATCAAAATTATTCACAAATAACTTTATAAAACAACACGTTGCAAAAAATAATCTATCTGCCAGAATATTTATATAAATATACTAATATGTATACATATATATATATATATATATATATATATATATATATATATATATATATATATATATATATATCCTTGACGTCGATTTATTTATTTGGGACGAAATTCTATGATACCCAAGTATATTTATTGTTTCATTCGGTTACATGTATATTCTTATAATTGATAATCAGGCGAGCGCAGTAAGCCCGAGGGTTGGTGAGTGAAGCGGGCAGGTGGAGAAGCTCCATTATATATATATATATATATATATATATATATATATATATATATATATATATATATAAGGTGTATAAATTGATTCAGTGCCCTATTTCCGGAAAATAATTGTTTATGAAAAAATATAATACATTTTAATCTTCAAAGTAGCTTCCATTATTTTGTATAACTTTGCTCTATCCTCGGTTACGATTTTTGGCAAAGAATCCTTCTTTTTGAATCCTGTGAGCGAGAACAGAACTCTATCGTAATTTATTTCTTTGTTTTATAAGCTGATCTCATGTGGAACCCATGAGTCTAGCTTTTGAAAATTTCTCAGTCGATGTAGACGATAGGACATTTTGCTTGTCTTCAAATTGCTTTGTTTGTCCGGGAAGTTCTCGATCGAAAAGATCACACTCACCATTTCTAAAATTTTGAAACCATTTTTTTCACTTGTTTAATGAATCGCATTTTCCCCCAAAGCTGAACAAATAATTCCCTCTGTATTGGAAACATTTTTTTAACTAGAACGTGAAAAGTATGCAGTGCTTAATATGCTGCTTTTCGACCTTCATCGTGTTCACCATACTGTTTTGTGAGGTTGTGCCAACTGCTTGGTCAAGATATATAGTGTTTTTAAATGTTAAGGTTGACACTGCAAAATCCTCAAACGACGAGAAAATATTTTATTTTGAAACAGAATTATGATTGATTCAATTTAAAAGAATTAATGTTTACACCTAACACACACACACACACACACATATATATATATATATATATATATATATATATATATATATATGATATATATGATATATACTTCTTTTTAACGTTTATTTCAACATGAAAATTACATCGAAAAACAAACAAACAAACCCACTATTCAAAAACATAACATGCTACAACTTTTACCAATCTATTCAAGTATAAAAACTGACTTCATGCACTAACATTTTTCCATCAAGTTTCACAAGATCGACGTAACGAGCTCGCACTATTTCATTATTTGCATCCATCGTACAAACTTTATTTGTGTTTTTAGATTTTATTCGTTTTATTTTAATTATAAGAAAAGCAAACACAATGTATACACTCGAGCACATTCGATTACATGATTTCGTTCGCAACGGCTGTACTTTACATGTTCTGTTGGCTTTTTCAATAGTTCTGGCAACCATGGCGATAATCGTTGCTCGATAGAACGTCGACGTGTGCTATAGATTCTCATAGAATGTTTGCGAAACCTGTCGATGGATGGATGCATTGTGCTTGTAACGATGGATGAAATTGTACGCTTCTATTTGTTTTGTATTTCGCTCATTTGAAGTTTATTTAAATTATTTACAGTATATACTATTGAATTTCTATATCGACTATTTAGTAAAGGGAGTGTTCATTTATTTAACAAACTTAAGTACAAAAGTGTGATTGAATAGAAATATTACAACAGGTTTCATAAAGGATTTCGCACTGCTCACAAACTTTCATGATTAAAATCTTTTTTTATGTGTGTTTAAATGGAAATGCTACCACGATCCTTTCATAACATGATGACATCCCCATAGAAATGTGCATAATCAGTAATCAATTTTTGAATATTTTAATCAGAAGACTTTTTTTGTACATAAATTCTACTCAATTCACAAACCATCAAAATTTTCTGACCAAAAAAGTTGAATAAATAATTATTGATAAATAATTAAATTCATTTATGAAACATTTTTGATCAAACGATTTCTAGTCGTTTGTAGGATAAGAGGAACAAGTGAACTTAGTAAATGTCAGAATTATATTGTAACAAGACTTTTGTGGATGTGGAGAGAGAAAATTAATTTTTGAAACATGCTTCTTCTTCTTCCGAAGAACGGTCTGGTTTCTAACGAGAAACACATCAATTAAAGTTTGACGTTTTAAGAATATGATTGAACAGTGATTTCTTGAAAATTAAAAAATTGCATTATATATAAACCTTTTACCATCTAGCGAGTTCGATCGAAGAAAACTTGGAAAATAGTTAAATTGAATTTCTAACCAAATGCCAATATATTCAATTCAAAAACTAGTTATTTTCATTTATTCAGTTTTTACACTTGTTAAGAGCAAGAAAACTTCTAATATGTACATTGGGAAGTTTGATTGACTTTTAATATATTCACAAAATATGTTAAATCTCTTCCATGACTTTATTTAAAACTTTAAATGTATTATCACAATATAGTTCTGACACTGTTGTTAAATCCAATTTCACGAATTAATTCTTTCCTCGCTTCCCAAACCACACAAACGTTTGATAAATGGTTATTAATCATTTTTAGTAGTTGCTCAAGCGTATTTCGATGGTGAAGCCATCATTTTCAGTGTTAAGATACAGAAAAATATATAGTTCTTCTCTACGCACTTCTTAGTTTCACTGTTAGCTTTGTGGCATTAATTTTGAGGTGCTATTCCATTTTTCCGACGATCCAGTGTTTCTTTTCATCCACTAAACATTTTATTAGGCGACATTCTAGATTTATTTATTTCCTGATCTCCTTTAGTATAATTTGTAATAATATTTTCAATAGTGGATGCATTTTTATTGACAAATATTGCTATTTGTCTGACTTTTACCACTTTTAAAAAGAAAAATTGAATTTTTATCGATTTTCGAACCTCTTCCACTATTTGAGCATATTTTATGTATCACAAAAATTTCCCCTAAAGTTTGGTAGCTTTTTTTTTAACTGAAACATGAAAAGTATGCAATCCCTAATATACTGCCTTTCGAACACCATCATGTTCAATACTGGTTTGGGAGGTTATGCCAACTGCTTGATCAAGTTACATAGTGATTTTTAGATGTTAAGATTGATATTTAAAATTCTAAATTGACAAGAAAATATTTTAATGTAAAATAGAGTTATGATTTATTCAATTTAAAGGCATTGAATTATTTTGTACAACCTATTGATTTTATTAATCATTCTTATTTTCCATCAAAACTTGAGCTGCAAGTCATTCTACACTTATAAAAAAAATATATTTACTTTAAATATAAATAAAAATATTTTTAAAAATAGAAATTATTACACTGAGTAGACTCATAAAAGTAATATCCAAATTTGACTGATTTCTTTTAAAATTTCAAACCAGACAGTTATTTTAATTGAGCTTTACGTTGACAAGGAAAAATATTGTTTAACTCAGTACTTCAAAAAGTTTTATTACAGAACATAACCAAGCTTTCTGACATGCTTTAGACTCTCTTATTTAAACCTCGAACTTTTCGAACACGCCACGCTTGCATTTTTTTAATTTATATTTTCAATGTCACATCTGTTACCATCGCTGGAATAATAAATTAATATAATAGCGTTGACCAAGAAAATAACGACAGTTATATACATATATACATATATATATATATATATATATATACATATATATATATATATATATATATATATATATATATATATATATATTCGTGTGCATATACAGAGGCTAATACATGTATATAATGGTTGTTTATGAAACGGGAACAAGAAAATCAATAGCTGTTTGAATGAAAGGATAATATGTATGACCTTGACAGTACTTCTCAGGTCAGGTCATGCGATATTTCATTCATAAGTCGATCAAGTGAATGTAGTTCAAAAGTCATCGATGGAAATGTATTTCATGTTGAACTCGAAGGCCCGTGTATCTGATTATGCTTTCAAAATGTTTACATATCTTTACAAATTATATATATATATATATATATATATATATATATATATATATATATATATATTAGATCTGTGCAAAAGTTCGTATACGATTTAAAATTGAAACTCAAGCGATTATTTTTCGCAGAAAACACTTTTATTAATCAATTATGTATTCATCCTCGTTTTTTGCAATCATTTTCTAACGCTCAGACAGCTGCTGGATCCCTCGTTCTTAAAAGTTGAGTGGTGTTTCGGCAAAAAAGGCGGTGAGGTGGTTTTTGATGGCCTCCACGGTGTCAATTTTTTTATCGTTTAAACTGTGTTGCAGCGACCGGAACAAATGATAATCCGGAGGTGCAATGTCCGGAGAATACGACGGATGCGACATTATTTCCCATTTCAACTGATTCAGTTTTTGCAGTCAGTTTTTGTGTATGCGGTTTTGCGTTGTCGTGGTGGAAGATGACCCCCTGCGATTGGCCAAAATCGGACACTTTTCTTTAATTGCTGCGTTCAGTTTGGTTAGTTGTTGACAGTACTTCTCCTTAATAATCGTTTCGCCCCGTATGGGCAGCTCAAAATAAACAACACCATTACAATCACCACCAATACACAGTAACACCTCCTTCCATCGGATGCTGTCCAGCTTTGGTGACTGGTTCTGCTCCTTCATTCGCTTGTTTCCACATTCATCTGCATCGGACGTTGTTGTACAGGATCCATTTCTTATCGGTAGTTACCAACCGATTCAAAAAAGGCTCTCTCTTGAGGCATCCAAGCAAAGAAACTGCCGAAGAGACACGATCAAAGTCGAGCACCGCCATGCGACATTCTTAACACCACCTATTGAATCATATACAATCTTTTGCACTGATCCAACACACACATATATATATATATATATATATATATATATATATAAGCTTTTAAATATCACCTTATTATATTTATATCTCGCATATGTGTTTTTCGTTGTCTTCTAATCTTCAAAGACGTTTTCCCTTTCCCCAGTCCCATACATCAAACGTCCGATCGATAGTGAACTTGGCACACATTTCCAACGAATCTTTTTTGTATCTGTGTACAGTTTTTTCCTTACGCCGAGTCAATTTTCTCGGACCGTCAGACTAAATGAGATATTTGATACTGATGATCTTCTTAAGGTCAAACTGTCCGATTACGTCTCATCAGTGATCTTAATTCGCATGTTGTTCGATTTGTTTCACGTCAGTAACATAAAAGTACGTATCGTTATTTCATTTTATTGTGTCCGATTTGATTTCGTTCTTGATGCAGAGACCCTTATTAGTTTTATCCATATTACCTCACCGCAAGGGAGAGTCTTCTATCTCATTCGATTCAATCACAAAGAGTAAACAAAAGTGAACGATTTTTAAGACTGGATTCAGATTTACACTTTATTGATTAACAGCTTAATGTATTATCCATTTTATGTTTATCTGTATGCATCTATAAATACACACACACACACACATATATATATATATATATATATATATATATATATATATATATATAATATTTTCAAACCAGTATAGGATGTAACATTAAGAATGCTGACGAAAATGGTGCCAGTAAAATAATAAATTATGATTCGTCTGCGTTATAAACACACAAATACGAACTCGCACTCAAAACTCACTCTTCATACACACATTTATATATATATATATATATATATATATATATATATATATATATATATATATTTATATGTATAAAACATTGTTTTGGTGAGGATTTAGAGTAGAATTTATTTCATCACAGCGATAAGCTTATAAGCAATGTGCCTCGAACTCTTTCACAGCTATTGTATGCGAGTTACAAGTGTATGAGTATGATTACATATATATATATATATATATACATACACACACACACACATATATATATATATAAATGTATATGTGTATACGCTGGAGAAACTCGTTGCACAGACTCATTTATCATCCACTTTGGTCAGAATTTCGCGCGACTCGTCCATGGATCGAAAACGGTTGATGAACATACACGGCGTGTGTTCTTTTATATGCATCCGTTCATCTGTGAAACTGTTTTTGCACGATCGTTGGTAAGGTGCACAGTTGATGTTAGATAAAACACATACGGACAGAATATGTTGCACACACACACACATAGACATTTTATATATATATATATATATATATATATATATATATATATATTATTGTATGTATGTATGTATGCATGTATGTATGTGCACATCATTATCATCAGTAGCAGATGTAGAGTTTATATATATTGTTATTACTACAATCTAACTACGGATGTGCATTTGACAATTTCCAACCAAGTGTATTTAATCTATTTGATTGTACTTGATTATTGCTTCTTGCTAAAACAAGGCAATCAGTGTCAACGGTTAATGTCGTAATAATAACAATAATGCAAGATCCTAATCTAAATTCAATGCAATATAACAGTTTTTATGTTAGGTGTAGAAATTAATTCTGTGCCTTTAAATTGAATCAATCATAACGATGGTATAAATTAAAATATTTTCTCGTCGTTTTACGATTTTGAAGTGTTAAACTTGACGTTTAAAAACACTATATATATTGGCCAAACAGTTAGCATAACCTCACAGAAAAAATAGCGTCCAAAAAGCAGTATATTGGGAATTGTACACTTTTCGCATTTTTTTAAAAAAAATGTTGTCGAATCCCTGGGAATGATTCGGTCAGTTTTGAGGGAAGGTATTGTGACGCATAAAATATGAAAAAGACGACATCATCAGCTCAAAGCCACTGTCTTTTTTTGACAAGGGATGCGTGAGTTATCAGGCAGGTTGAGCACAGTTATACAATAAATGGAGGATATGTTGAGGATTGAAATGTATTCCATTTTTCCGTATAATTATTTATTTTCTATTAAAACGGTACCGAATTAATTTGTACACTTAATAAATTGAACACAGTATAACTGTTTTTTTTTGTCATTAAGGCGTCTGTTATTTGTTTTAAGCTATTATTCATGGAGAAATAAAAACTAAGAATAATGAATCTTGAGGGTAAAAAAATAAATTGTTTCAAATCCAGATACAGTATAGAAATATGCAGACAAATATGCAATCTACTGACATATGCAGACAATTTGATTTTCACGTCGCGTACAAATGTGCTTACTTTTTAAAAATCTATAAAGCATACTTTTGTGTATGGTCGTGTTTGCAATCAACTGTTCTGTCAGAAATGTGTCTAGGTCAATGCAGACGACCTACACCATTGACCCAATTCTCTGTCGATAGTGTTGCCGCATTCGTTTCTGAACAGAAATCCGGCCGCGGGGCCTGGCACAAGACAAATTTCGTCTGCCATTTTGACGTCTGCTTCGACGCGGTGGAAGACACGCGCCATTTCCTGTACCATTAGGGCCGCTTCGTTCGGCCCGTTTCGTTCGATCTTTTTGATGGCTCGAGAATGGCCCCGTCCGATGCTAATGGCACCGCGTTGCTCGTATGTGAACACCGCAAAAATCGCTTGTCGTTTAAATATTCCCCGACACTGATTACACTCTATACGTCTTCTTGATTATTCTCATCCATTACTGAATGTGTTATGGTAAATAAAAATATATATCCATACGCGTATATGTTCAGAATGTTAAATATTTATAACTGATTTCACTAGCAGTGAGAACAACCGTATTGTGTATGTGATTTACTATGAATGCCTTGTTAATAAGCTCGAAAGTTGTAAATTGTTAATAGCAGTGTCAGAATTATAGAAAATTAATGTTCTAACACTGATTGATCGAACTTCACGCACGCATTTATCACCAACAACAGAGAATTGTTGTTACGAAATCCTATGAATAAAATAATTGGTCACAGATGGGAGTAATACATTTTCTAGTCAATATAGTTCTAGCCCTGCGAGTAAAATCAGTTCCACAAATCAATTTTCACACCTCACCCACAAACCATAAAAATATTTCTGATCAGAAATGTTCAATAATTGTTCCAAGATAATTTTATGATTGTTATACGCATTCGATGATACCATCATTTTACAAAAAAACTAAAATACAAATTTTTTGTACCTCAGCGTCATAGGGACGAGAAAAATGTTTTATGGTTCACTGAATAAGAAAATTTTGTGTGTGAAAAGATGTAATGATTGATTAATTTGTTTTTTTAGAGATGTTTTTATTTTATTTGAAGCAAAGTAATTGTAACAGCTCTTGATCGAAAATACTCATTTTTCAATATAATTAAATTTATTGCTCTTTGCTAATCTTCACAAAAATATTACAGACTCGTTTCTCTTACAATTGATTTCGATTTTCATCGTGTTAAGACATATTTTCAGAATTCAAAATCTGTCTGAAAAATTCGAAAATCAAAACAGATTTAAAACAACGAGCCAATTCGTGGCATCAAATATTCGATGAGATCAAGATTAAAATTTTTAACACATTTTTCAATACCTTCGATAACTGTAACTCTGTGGCGTAACTATCGCCCGGGCATGTCGGGTGGCTCCGGTGTCAAGGAGGCTTCCGGCGGTAAGTGTTAAGAATTTTAATATACATGTGAAAAAAAAGCGATGAAGTTGTAATATGAGATATTTCCAACGTGTTTCAATGCAATCGTTTAAATTAATTAATGGCAAGTTCTTAGTATATGAAACCTATATTTATTTGAATTATTAAATCTTGTTATTTTTGCATTCGCATATTAAGCAATTTATTTAATGGGTAGTAAATATATAACTATTTCGGCTAGACGTTAAGTGTCAAACAATAGTCATAAATTATAAGATAACGCGAGCAATGCATATTTCCCTTTTTTAATTAATAAAGAAAATAGCTGACCGCAGAAACCTTTTTGTCCGGGAGCCCGAAGTATTGTAGTTACGCCACTCATCAAATTATATAAAATAATTGGGGATATTTTGACGATTGAAATCTATTCAATTTTTCCACAAACATTCATTTTTTTTATAAAAAAGGCATCGAATTAATTTGTAAATATGTTTATATTCGATTCAGTTATTGAAATCTTAATTTTTTAACAAATGTATAAAACATCAACAAATCTAGAATCTATGAACTGTCTTGAAGAAAACATTTAAAATAATTTAAGCGGCGAATTGTTTTATATTAAACAGATAGAAATATATTCAGAGACCATTTACGCCCTGTATATTTTTTCCATTTCACTCTTCTCTCTTGGCTACACAGCATGGACATCCGAATATCAAACTGTCGTACATCTCTCATACTTTTGTATACAGTAATATGAGACCATGTCCCCGGAACATTTTTTGGCAAGAGATTTCAAACCTCTGCGGACATTGCTGCAGTATTTATTATACGAATTGTTCAGTGCAGTCGTTTCAAATACTCCCACCGTATCTATCCATACTGGTATTAATTTTAATAAATACCTTATACATGCATATATATATATATATATATATATATATATATATATATATATATAAAGTGATAGAGAGAGGAAAAATCAATAACGAGTCGTTGTAAAAACAAGTTTGTCCTCAATTCAGAAACTTATACCATTTCATTAAGAACTCCTGCTACTCTACAGAAAATATATTTGATAATTATCTAAAAATACACGGTTATATATGATAATTGTCCAAGAATAAATTTCAACAATTTTAATTGGTACACAAATAAGTATCAAGACAAACAGTCGTTTTACATGCAATACATTCCGGGAGTCACGTAGTTCGGTTCGAATCGATTATTAATCAACTGGCTAATAAGGTACAACAATCCTCTCTCTACGATATAAGTATATATATATATGTATGTATGTATTTGTAGGTCGAAGGAGCGTCTTTCATATAAAATTAATATTAATTTCGTACGACGAATAATCTGCATTGAACTTGTCCGCCTGGGACTGAGAGATGCGTATCGGAGGATATTATTAATGCCGGAAAGTTTTTCTATTTTTCTGTCGTACGAAAATGCTTTTCAATTTCATTAAGATCGTCGATCGAGACGATCTGTCATCGTTAATTTAAGTAGAGTTCGATGTAACTGTCTGAAGAAATATCTCAGTGGCACACACAAATGTACACACACTTTTGTATACGTGTGAGTATACGTTCGGTCAATGCAGAAGTTCGGGCACTTTTAATGAGAGAATATCAAGTATTGATAGATGCATACACTTATTTATTATTAATGTATATGTACTGAAACGAAAACAACCGATAGAAAGAAAAATATGCGGCGAGAAGTGTAAGGAATTGTCGATAGATCCAGGGAACAAAAATTTTAGGACTGTTTTTGATTGTTCGGTTGTTTGTACAAAATTCTCGAAGAAAGGTCAAAAAGCTCAACTTTATTCAAAAAGCTCGAAATTCTTGAAATCGAATGAAACAAAAAATGTAGTTTTGGTTTTTACAAATGAATTCCTTTTTCATTTCATAAACCGTTAAAAATATTTAATTAATTATTCTTGATTATTTTCGATTATCTCTTATGTGCATTTCGAACGCAACTGTGGTTGGTACTGTGTTTAAATTCACTTTCACAAATAAATTATTTTTCTACCCTATAAACAATTAAAAAAATTGAAATCAAAGAGGTTCAATAAATGATTACTGATAATTTTTAATTGTTGCTCGTACTAATTTCAAAGTCGATGCCATCATCTTCAGGTCTGAGATACAGAAAATACTGTATTTTCTCTATTTGTTTTACAGAAAAATCTCTTATACTTTTCTGTATTTTAGTATTTTAAAAATAATGAATCGTCACTGATCTTTTATATAAAACTTTTTAACTAATCTTGTAAAAATAAAAACTCAAAAGAGAATTAATTTGAATATAGTAAAGCAAAATTAAAAATGAAACTATGCAGAAAAAGAACAATAAACCACAAAAAGGAACATCAAAAAGTAGAAAGATGGTTTCATTCCTAAAACTTTTTCATAGTATTTTTTTCTACAAAAATGTTTAGTAGTCTTTTGGATAATATTTTTTTGAATATTTCCAAAACCTAACCCACAGAGAACCACGATACTAAAATGTAACAGAAAGATGTGTTTATAAAAAAGTAAGAAATAGAAATAGTAACTTTAAGTATCTTAAAATAATTCAAAGAAAAAGGAATCAATATTTGGAAAAGTGAATATAAACAAGAAACACAGAAACAAAATTTTCTATCAACAGAAAGTCCAGCAAAAATCTTAAGTAGAATGTTACTGGAAGAATACGTCAATTAATAAAATAAATAAATACATGTCTGGAAGACAGATGACAGAAAACACCTAAAAGAACAACAACGAAATTTAATATTCATTGAAAAATCAATCCTAAATTAACAAACCCTCTAAAACACATCATCTGCGAACACAATTGAAAAAAATGTCTCTTCGTTGGTTTAAGGCTAACGATCCTTGCACTGGATACAATATACATGTTCTTTCATAAAACATAAGTCATTAATGTTTATGAAGGTACCGTACAGGGTTCCATGCACACAGCCCGTTTCAGTCATTGGAGCGTTATAATTTTTGTAATAGTGTTGTGAATAATAAATCAATCTGTGTACGAGGATATAAAGTATCTAGACGATGGTGAATAATAAAATAGAATATATTAGGATCAAAAACACACACATACATGTACACATTCTCAAGATTAGTTTTTATGGACTGAAATATGAAGTGTATTGCGTTATTAATTATTTATTTACTTTGACATTGAGTGTAATCTAGATAATTTAAATATACAGAGAAAATTGCATACTCATTGTGTTTATATATATATATATATATATATATATATATATATATATATATATATATATATGTATAGAAACAAAATGAGTATTGTATATATACCGGTGTTTCGTAAAACTGTTATATAAAATTTGCAAAGAGAGAGATGTAAAATTAACATGAGATATTTAACGCATTATAAAAGATTCTGATATTTTACTTTGCTTGTATTGCAAATGAGTGTTTGTTCTGAATCTTAAAAAAATCTTATTAATAGACTTTGTTGTTTTATCTAAAAAAATATGATAGTTAGGTTATAGTTTTGTACTGTAGCTAAATTAACTTTCATAGATTTAGGTAGCATTGGTGGATTTTTCCATCTTAACTCACTAATAAAGCGATTAACACCGAAATGCATACAAGTCAGTATAAAAGAATGAGCATTGTTTCAGAATGAAAGATTTTTCTGTATCTTGGCTGGATGAAAATTAAACCGTTCCAATTGAAATTCACACAAGTAACAATCAAAAATTATCAATAATCAGTTATTGAACATTTGCGGTTAGAAACATTTTTTTCTATTGTTTGTACGACACCTTCTCCCAAAGCGATGAAAAAAATCATTTCTGCAGATTCGGAATCGTTTTTTTTTAACTGGAAGAGTATGTATTTTTTTTTAAAGAAAAAGCATTAAAAGTATGCAATACCTTATATGCTGCTTTTCAGACGCCATCGTCTTCACCACTGTTTTGTGAGGTTATACCAACTACTTGGCTAAAGTATATAGCATTTTTAAATGTTAAGGTTGGCACTTCTAAATCATGAAAGAGTGAGAAAATATTTTAATATAGAACAGTTATGACTGATTCAATTAAAATGCACAGAATTAATTTTTACACCTATAGTCTCAGTGGAGTTCAGTGGAAGAGAATTGACAGATGTATGCCCATCTCTTGGGCGGTCGTCCATGTAACCTTTCCTGAAGGTCGTCCATTTTTGAAAACGCAGGCAAGCCGCCATTCTTGCATTTTATTCTTATTTTATTCTATTATCTTACTTTATTTCTATTTCGTCCTTGGTCTGTGATATCCTCTTGTTCTGTGATGTGTTGATGTGTGTGATATCTTCTGTTTTACGGAAAATAGGGTGCTAACCTTGTCTTCCAACCCTCCTCCTTTATCCGGACTTAGGAACGGCAACAGTTGCATTGGACTACTCAATCCATCCGACGCAATTGCAGGCGGAGTTACGTTCGTTTATATAGTCATTAACATTGAAAATAAACTCATCTGAAAAGGAAAGCAATCGTGTTCATTAATATTCATCAAAGATAGTATACTTCAATTGAAAAGACATTTTTAATAAAACAAAACACTTTTGTAAATGAAATAAATGCCGATGCGTTCTTTGAAGTTGATTGAAACTGAATTATTATTATTAAATCACAAAAAACTATGTTTGATCTCAAATTTGCTGAAAGCAACATTTACTTTCCGTTTTTATAAATTTAACGCCGAATTAAATCTTTATCTATGTGTTAATAGTTTAACCTTCAAGAGAATATTTGCGAGATAGAAAAATTATATTCTTTATGTTTCAATAAAATGTCTGATGATCATCAATTCTGGAAACTATTCGTTTAAAGTTGAATATATATATATATATATATATATATATATATATATATATATAGAAAAAATAAAAGAATTCCAACTGAAACAGGAGCTTATCTCTCCGAGAGAAAATATTATAATCGAATTGATTATAAATTCGTTATACGAGCGAGCCGCCGTCGTAACTACACAGTCATAAGAATCAGACATTCAGTGAGACAATGGTAATAATTTTTTTTGTTTGTCGCGAGACGCGTCTAAGAACAACAAGCCGATGATTTCGCAGACGGATCGTCCGATTAGATTATGAACGCATGTAACGAAATTACATTCTCTTTCATCGCGCATTAACGGCACCAATTTCAATAAAACAACGCGCCCGCTCATCCGGCCGTACAGAATAATGGGAAAAAGGAGGGTGGAAAAAACGGACCGTTCCGAAAATTAATTTTCACATTCGAAACGCACTAATGTAATTAACAATATTCATTAACGGATCACTAATGTTCGCGAATGAGCGAGTTCACAGATTAATTATTTGTAGTTGAAAACATTGCAGAGCGCTCGTGTTCGATGATTTTAATAATTGAGTACAAGATAGAGTGCAATTACACGTTTTAAATATTAGATTTTCAATATATGTTTGTACTATATATATATATCTTCATAAGTCATTAATGCAATTTTCTTCATACTTGAAAATGTATCGTTTATAGTAATTGGAAGATTGATTTTTAATCACATGTGAAATACAAGTACAGGTATAATATTTACAATTTCATGTCAGAATTATTACTCAGATTTGCAGTTTTATTTTCATAGATGAATTGTTTTTCTTTCACTATATAAACAACATTAATGTTTTTAGATCAAAAATATTCAAAAAATTATTATTGATTATGTTTGATTGTCGCTTATGCGCATTCAGATGACAACGCCATCTTCCTCAGAACGCCAACTTACCAAATGTTATGTATTTAACTATAATTATTTCATAATAAGTGCAGACTGGGGAGAATTGTCAGATATTAAATTATGTTATGAGCGCCTTTTTCGAATATACAAGTTTATAGATGTGTGTATGTGTGCGAGTGTAGATGTCGTGAATTCTAATTATCATACGAGTGTTGAAACAGTGGCAGAGTTTCAGTGTTGCTTCTACGTTTAGTATTTTCTTATAATGTGTAATGAAACTTTGTATCAAAACATTGAAGTTTGTAACTAGTCGGCACGTATTTAATATGTACAAAGAATATACAGACACACACATACACACACATACACACACACACACACACACACATATATATATATGTATATATGTGTGTGTGTGTATATATATGAGGGTAACGCCAAATATTGTCGGCCTAGATAGGAAGGAATGTAAATAAAAAATACGATTTTACTATTTTTCTATATGAATCATCTTTAACTCAAATACATTTTTACATCGCTTAAATAGAAATTTTATACCCTTTTAAAAATAATCTTCCTTTTTCATGTTAAAGTGATCAGTAACTACTGTTATCAGCTCATTGTCATTAAAACGGTGTCCACGTAAATCTTTTTTAAAATTACCAAAAAGGTATTGATCGCTAGGGGCTATATGTATGGTGGGTGATCAAATTCTCGGAAGCCACACTCCCGAATAGCAGATTGAGAAACACCAGCAGCGTGAAATGGTTCGTGCAAGAAGCGCACTCATTTTGTTGGTTTTTCATGCCGGTTTTCACGAACACTATCCCGAATTTATGCGAGAATGTTGCATAATATGGGTCGTTAACAATGATATTGAGCTCCTTCAAATCTATTAAAAAAATGCGCTTGCAATCACGAAAAAATGTGGCCATGATTTTTTTTTGGATTGAGAAACAAGGATTTTCTCGGGAGTGGTTCGCCTGCTCGCCGCCATTTAATCAATTTTCTTTTAGACAGGATCCATAGCAAAGGATCATCGTTTCATTTCCTGTTACAATGGACTCGATTAGTGGATTTGGATCTGGTTCACAGAGTTCTAAAAATGAACGTACGCAGGTACACGATCTTGATGCTGAATGATTGAAAGAAGTTTGCGTACCCATCCTGCATTGACCTTATTTACACCAAAATGATCGTAGAGAATTCGGCGAACGGTTGTTTGTGAACGATTGGACATTGCTGATAATCCTGTCATTTTCAAGCGCCAGTCGTTGAGCACTAGGTCTTCGACAAGTGCAACAGAATCGAGCGTGAGCACTTGCATTGGACGACAAGGATGCGATTCATTTTCCAGTGACTCTTCTTCCATCCGAATCTCTTACCCCTTTTTTTGTCATAGAGTACGAAAGGGTAGCTTCCTCATATACGTCATCTGGTCGCTGTTTTATTTGTTTCGGTGTGACGTCTTTTTTGGCAGAAATTTTATCATGGCATAGTACTCAATTAGAGGTCATTTAAGATATTGTTAAGAACATATGGTGCTCTTATCGCTATCACTATACGATTGATCAAATTGTAATCTTGAAATTTTTGCTGAACGCTATTAAGACATGAATTTACCTTACTGCATGATTTACTATGTGTGCGCATGCATGAGAATATTTGGCGCTATCCTCGTATATATATATATATATAAATGTATGTAAAGGAAAATTTTTAGTCATGTCTCAAAAATAATCACAGGTGTAAATATGTATTCCTTAATCGCTCAACGAAATTGATTTTTGATAATATCTTCAAATATTTTGAGTACAAGAAACTAATTGAAAATTTTACTTCATTCCAAATGAAAAACTTTATAAATTTTCAATTCATAAACAATTTTATTCCGAAAAACAATAAAAAAAAGTACTCATCGAGATGTATCCGTCTTTACACTTATTTTGATATACTGAAAAATTGATTTCTTCTCATTAAAACGTGGATGTGAAAAAACAGCATTCATATTCACTTAACATTTTTTTTAATATATTCATGAAAACTGAAAAATCAATTTTGTTAGGATGCGAAGGTAGGAGATAGGTAGCTTCATCTAAGCTCTTCCGTTATAGAATATTTTCAATTAATTTTATACGTTAATAAAAAACGGGAAACGATTTTTCCACTTAATTTTAATATACTCTAACGGTATTACAAAAAAAGACATTCCGCCGTCGCCGGAGACAATTGCGCTGTAGTGTTTTTCTTTGTGCCGTCGAGAGTGGAACAACATTTCACTTACACACACACAGAGAGAAACGTGTTTGTGCGTTTCTAAGGATTTGTTAGGCAGTACATAACAACACTGTTCTTGTCTATCGGTTTTCCTTTCTCGTCGCTGTAAACGTAAGCAATACACAATAATGCTTGATTACAAAATTTGATTGAAACAGTTGAAATGGACAAAAGAAACAAAAGACTTGTATCAAAGGCGGTAGTGGAGTCTAAAATCGTCTACGATAATAGAGGTAGCAGATATAGGACGAAATGTTTGTGTGAAGACAGAGACGCACTCGGATCGTTCATTTTTCTAAAGAACATCTAGGATTTCAAAGTGATACGTTTTCATGTAACATTATAAGATAATTTAAGACAAGCATGATGACTTACTACATTATCTTAATGGTCTTCATCCTTTAGATCATCCGGTCTTTTATTCTCCTTTATAAGTTTCATTACTAATGCAATCTTTAGGTAGATCACAAAATATATTTTTTTTCTGATCAAAAATGTTCAAATCATATAAAAATTAAACACGTTTCAAAGATTCCAGTCAGTTATGTATAAAAATATTTATATTAAAATATTGTTTCGATTAAGAGTCTTAAATGATTCTTCACTGCATGAAACTCGACACAAAATATTTGATAATATAATCATAATAATAATAACACGTTTAAATATTTAGTCAATAATTGGTTATTGATCATTTTTTGATCTTTTTTTTATACGAATTTAGCCCAAAATGTCACCATTCTTAGAAAGATAAAGTGCAGAAAAATCTGTATTGTTGGAAAATCGCTTCTTGACACAATAATTATTTTTATTTGCACAAAATAATTTTCATTCCTTACAAACTACACAAAAATTCTCATCAATAATAGTCAGTTTATTAACAATCACTTTAATTATTACTTATGAGTATTTTGATGTTGACTCAATCTTCTCCAGTGTTTTAAATTACAGAAAAATGATGGTATTTTCATAATAATTCATATAAGTAATAATTAGAATGATCGATAATTAAGTATTGATTAATTTTATCAGAAAAAATGTGTTCTTTCTAAATCAGGGAATTTGCGGTACGAAAATTAATTTGTGAAACAATTTTATTTTTAAAATGATATTAGAAATGAATAAAAAAAAACTATACATTTTCAAATCAGATCCAGTACATTTTTCAAATGAAAAATCATGCGTTCCAACTCTGTACAGTTATGCTCTGCCGTCACTGAGCCCTACACACAAATATTAGTGTATGTGTGTGTCAGCAGTTCATTTCTCCGCTGTGTAATACACCGTCGCGACCCTGAAAGTTAGGTGTCGCCCCATTGGCCGTGCTTTATTAAGCCTGAAAACTCGAGTTCGTTTCAATCTAGCGGGTTCGCAGCCGACACAAACGCGCGAAATCTCCGCTCATTTATTTCGAAAACACTTCTCCTAATGGTCTTTAATTAATTTTCATTAAGTGAGAATTTATGTTTCGTTTTCGCGGCGATCGGATTAAATATTTACGGGACGTCGCGGGGAATTCGTCGGAATATATTCGGCCTGTGTACAGAGTTACAAGGAAATTGTGAAGATCTATCGACTCGCTTCGATTTTTATAAGGATATATTCCGAGAAGAGATAATTGCTAGATGGGAAATAACATTTCGTTTCTCTTTTAGACACAAATTCATTTTTCAACAACGCACAAACTGGAAACATTTTTGATACATTTGAAATCATAAACATTTAACATAATAAATACCATCCTTAGAGTATCAAGGCATAAAAAAATGTCTTGTGGATTGAGTATTAGGTGTAAAAATTAATTCTGTATTTTTAAATTGAATCACTTATAACTCTGTTTTAAATTAAAATATTTTCTCGTCGTTTTAGGATTTTGAAGTGTCAACATTCATATTTAAAAACACTATATATATATATATATATATATATATATATTGGCTAAGTAGTTGGTATAACCTCACAAAACAGTAGTAAATACGATGGCGTCCGAAAAGCAGTATATTAGGTATTGCATACTTTCGCATTTCAGTTAAAAAAAATATGTTGAAGCCGCAAGAATGATCTGTTCAGTTTTGTGGGAAGTTAGTTAGTTATTTGGTGTTTTAGGGAACGTCGACAGTTAAGATCATTAGCGCCAGTTTAGAGTGAATGTGTCGTGATGTATACACTGTTCAAAAATCTTAAAATAGTGCAAAAAGTTCTTTAATGTATTGGCGACATCATTGACTTAAAATCGCTATATTTTTCCAAGAAGAGATTCATCATTTACCCGAAAAATGGAGTAAAGTTATATAAAATAATGGATGATATTTTGAAGATTGAAATATATTCTATTTTCACATAAACATTCATATTTTTTAAAAAAGGCACCGGAATTAATTTGTACTCTTAATATTTTATTATAAATGAATTTCAATTCAATTGCATATTTTCGACTTCCTAGAATATTCTATGTAATCAGTCTATTATTTTTTAAAAAATACATTTTCTTCTGTGATGACATCACAAACCCCATTCGAAATAAAAGTGTGAAACTGAGTTTTGAATTTAACTCACAAATTCATTAAACAAACGACTTGTTTAGAATAATAAATGTTATTATTTAAAATAAGGATACACTTTCAACCCTTAAATGCACACTTTTTTCGCAAACTTAAAATATAATTCCAAAAATTATGATATATTTACATTACATGATATTTTTTTACATGTTTACTCAATAATTGACACAATTATGTCGTAGAAATACATTAATACGTGGTAAACATATTTCTACTACCTAATATCATCTATATAAATGAAAAATAAATATTTTCCAGTTCTGCAACCATATCTATTTAAGGATTAAAATTTATTTGCAACCCTATGTTTCTCTTTTCAATCATTTCTAATACCTTCAATATCTTTATTCCATCGTTTTTTTCATCCTGTTTTGTTTTTGTTTTTTGTATTTTCTCGCTCCTATTTAACAATTATTTGCAATTTTGTTCTCAATTTCTATTTTAAACTCTTTATTCTTATTATCATATCTGTAACTTACTTGAATTATTATTCTAGTCTTCTATCTTTTGTATTTTCTAACATCTGTTTTTATATACAATATATATATATATATATATATATATATAGGTAGATAGGTAGATAAATAAACATACTGAAGCATTTCCGAACCGATCAGACATCTTACCTGTATCGATTCAATTTTCCAAGCGACCGAAACGTGCGTATGTACCATCGAAGTTTTTAGTGAATCGGTTACGGCTTAGACACGAACACCGTGCCCGCGATATAAACGATAATCCACTATTAATCCGACGTTAAATATTTCAGTCGGAAAACGAGGCGAGAACAGTAGTTATTATCGGGCGAACTGATGTTTATGTGGAAGCGAACACGGCATGTACGTACAGATCGAAGCGAACGGTCCGGGGATGAGTGAAGATGAGATAATTCATTGGCAGTGTTAGGATACAGCTCGTATGTTATCCAATCAAGTACAGTAATGATACACATTGGTTAGAAGGCGAAATGATTGTAATATATGTAGAATAAATCAGTGTGTGTCGAGCGCTGTTCGAATGAAATGATCTGTTCGGGTTCAACAAATTACAGATACACACAGTTATGTCACGGGCTATTATACTGGTATAATGTTTATTTACACATATGTTATGTACGTATTACAGAGATATCCCGTGTGTTATTCATACTAAAACTATAAAATTATTGTAGTTGTTATTACAGAGCACAATGTTAAGTCATGAACATTACATTATTTCTGATATTACAGTCTTGTATCTCAACAACCATACATACTTTTATAGAAACACATGATTGATTAATGTTTAGATTTCTTCTGAGTTATTAAAGGTCCAAAAATTGATAGACTCCTCTGTATATGCGTAATCTTTTTTCTTGTCAAAGTTCAGGCAATTTGAAAAACGTCGCATGTCTATTTTTAGATATATAGTGCTTTATAAGGATACACAGTTTTTTCTTACAGTTAAGATGGTCTTTGTGGTAGTGCAAACTCATATCTAAATAAAATCTTTTAAATAGATACAAGACTTTTTGCTCAAAGATTAAACACTCTGAGATAAAGTGTAAGTTTATGCTTGGGCACATAATCCTCTGCAAGGATTTTTTTCTTAATGTATGGCACACGACTTTTCCCTTAAAATCCAGGCCCTCTTAGAGATATTCTGGGCCCATATATCGACACAGAATCTTTTATAGACGTTGTTAACGTATTGTTCAGTGTAATACAGGAAATTGTTCTATTTTAAGTATAACCTTAGACACGAATTCAAAAAAAAAACGTATGAAACATTAGATTCTTTTTACAATAAAGATAATGGCATTCTAGAGATGAAAACTGATATGTTTATATTAGACAAGCACCGATGGACTGGAAATATATTCAGTTCTAAAACTCGTTTTGTCTCGATTCCTTTTATAATAAATGTTCTCGTCTAATGCAAAGCTTTCAAGCTGTCCGTCTCCGTGGATGCAACGTCAATGACCAGCTTTTACCAATAACGCAACTGTCTGTCATGGATTGAAATTTCCGTCACAAATATGAAAAAAGACAATGATTGCTGTCTTGCTCATGACGTCTACTATTTCTCGGATGCTGCATTCTATTATAAAATACAGATTTAGAGAATAGAATTTCTGTTTGAAATCAGTTGGGGAAATTTGATATCTATGTTATTTCAAATAATATCAATCGGAGAAGGTATGGAATTGTTTTAGTGAAATTGGATAGATATTTAAATGTTATATACTCGTAATTCAGTAAGAATTTCTGTCTGAATTTTCGGAATATGTGAGTCGTTATTTATTTTATACTCAATTTATCAGTGATTATTCTCTCAGAAATTTGAAATTTCATTATGTATTTAGTCAGATTTCAGAACGATTTTAAGAATTCATATTTACTTGTCATTCTTCATTTTATTTGAGTTAGATTTTTTTATAATAATAATTATTAAAAAATTCTTGTCTGTTTTCGAGCCGATCTTTAATATTTGTCTTAATAAAATCTGGAATATTTATATTGCTAGAAAGATTAATGATTTTATTTTAATTTTTTAATGTTTGTTTTTAATTAACTTTTTGATTGTGCACTAATTTTATCGACGCTTTCAAAGTCTTTAATTTCAATTTGCATATTGTTTAATATATTCTTCTTCGAATAAAATAATGACATTTGTTTTTAAAGCAAATATTGTTAATATATTGTCTATTTTCAAGTCGCTTTTTAATATTTTTATAATTATAATATTTATGCGTATTGTCCTGAAGATTCTCTTTCTTTACAATCAGCTGATAGTCTGCTTTTGTCAGATTGAAAATGGTACACGTGCTGAAAATAGTCGTGGAAAGTAGATTTTTAGCTGGTTCTAAAGGAGAAAGATCTTAATTTCCTAAACGAGGAAGACCAGGATAACATTTAATATTTTTCTTAGTAAAATCTAGAGTATTTATTTTATTGAAAAATTTAATATTTTATTTTCATTTTTGTAGTATTTGTTTTTAATCTATTTTTTGATGAATCAATGAAATGAAAGGAGTTTTAATTTTTATTGGCGATGATTTAGAGTTCTTTTTTTTAAATATATTCTTCGTATGTTAAGTACATGCAGTGAAATTTGTTTCTTAAAGCAATCATTGTTAGATTTCCAGTCCAGTCGTAGAGAAATCAAACATTTTAAAAATTCATCACCGTATCAGAACTTCGAACCTTCCCCCCGATATTTCTTCATCGAACGGGCTCGAATCTCATCCGTCAGCATTCAAAATAGATGAACTGCCAGTTTAATTTACTATAATTTATCTATCAGACGTCCGTCGATAAAACATTTATCTCGCTGCAGATCCATCTTTCTTGTAGAAAAACCGTCCCCAGACAGAATCCGTGCTGGATGTAACGAGCGCAGCGGTCGATCCGACGGGGAGCGTGTTCGGTACGTTCAACCCGTCCGAAAGAAAACGTACAGTAAGTCGATTCGTTTATCAATCAATGACCACAAAAGTAAATGATCGAAAACGATAACTGGCAGACGTCACGCGATACAGAAATGAAACTAATTTATTTCACACGAACTCCAGTTCGAACGGCTGCGAAGAGAAACTGCGCGGCGCTGTTTCGCTGAGCGGACGGCTTTCTTTTTAAGTAGCGCCGATCAAAGCGATACACATCTATTTTTTTCTCTCTGATACGTTGATTATTTTGTGGAAAACTGCTGAACAGTAATCTAGGACTGATTGCAATCGAATACCGCTTGAAATGTATTAAAACGTTTATTTTTAGAACCGGATATTTTTCTAATAACTAGTAGAACGTTTCACAGTGTTTCTCTTTTCTGAGATGAACGTGAACGGATTCTTCGTCTTTCTTTATTTTATTTAATATAATCGTGTTTGATGGATACGAATATATTATACAGTTCAGGTCAAACATTTTCTTACCCATTTCTTTAAATAAAAATGTTTTTTCTTTGGTAAAATATGTATTTCCCTGGCGATCTTCATCCTTTTGGACCAGCTGTCTACTAGTTTCTGCAAATATACCATCTTCAGGTAGATGTTGAAAGCTGATTTGAAATCTGATTAATTTTCAATTAATATATGGTTCAGATGGGGTGTGATTTATAATTTCAGGGTATAAAATATCACGTAGATTCTTGTATGTGTGTTTTTTAATATATTTCTAATTGTTCAAGAACAATTTTATCTTTTTATAGTTTTTTATCATTTCTATTGGATTATTTGATTTTAATGTCATGTGTGTTTTCTAAAATTTAGAGAATATTAAATAGGTTTCATTTTATTTAGTACTTTGAATGAGTTCTCTATACCTGTCTTTAAATTTTCAAATTTTCTTCTTGTCCTATATTAAATTCATTTTTCTGGATTATTTATGTGTAACGTCAATAAATAATAGTAAAAATGCTACACTTACAAAGTCTTAAATTTAAAACAGGTTATTCTAATTTCAATCAATGTAATAAAATTAAAAATACATACTAGACGAACAAATAAATACGAATATCGACAAGATATTTTATATTCTAAAATTATAAACCATGCTCCATCTAAATAATATTGGAGAATAGACACTTACTTGATCCAAAAGAAAGAAGACCTTCACGAAGGGATCTCAGATGTAAAAAAACACAGTTATAATTTTGATAAAATATGTGATTTTATTACAATCGTTTTTTTTTTAAAAAAAATGATTAGGATTAATGTTTTTTTGGTATTTAGAATGTTTAATTATTTTGTTCTAGTGGCTTGCACCCTTTTGGAGGACTCTAGTTTCTATTTTTCACTACTAGTTGCGGCACTTGTGTTATATTCAAGCATATTGTAAATATTCGAGTATCTGAAATCTATCTGAAGACGGTAAACCGGATTGCAGGTATGAAAGTTTATAATTATAAATTTTATTTAATTATGTTTTATGGGAAAAATTGAAAACAGCGAATTATTCGATTTGAAAATCATTAAAAATATAGTTTTGGAACTGTAGTTGAATTCAGTTTTAAAAATCATTCGCACACGTTTTATAATTTAGTGCCAGTATGTAGGAAAAAGGTATAGACTTTTATACATTTTAGAGGATTGAGAGTGATGGATTTTCATATAAATGCATATCGAAATTATCCAATAAAAGAAGGATTAAAAATGCCTAATAAATAATTATTGATTTTTTTTAAATCAGAACGAAATTGCAGTTTGTGAGACGAGTGAAAAATTATTTATAGAAGTTAATGCTCATTGAATATAAAGCTAATAAATGAAGAACTTTTTTTAGAATTTTTACCTTAACGCAGCAATCAAATATTATAATAAAAAAATATTTGATTGACTTTCCTTTTGCCATTCATGACAGCTTAGCAATGATCTGCTATCAACTTCAATAATTATTCTAAAAATAAAAAGGGTATTGACACCCACGTCTCTTTCATTACAGGATTGTAATTCCATAATTTCTATGTGATTTCATTTTAATTCTGTTTAAATATTCTTATTGGGATTAGGACGACTAATTAATCATATAAATCTCGATTTTACAAATGTTAATTCAAATATATATATAAAAATATTAAAAATATGAATTCATTCCCTGATTCGCTTTTGCAGTTAAAGTCTATTTCACGATACAGTTCTTTCTTTCACAAATAAATTCTGTTTCACTTGACAAACCATAAGAAAATCTGATCGAAACGATACATTTATCTTCACAGAGAGAAGGTACAGAAAAATCTGCAATATTTTTTTTAAATTTCATACTCTCACCCTCACTTATATTAAAAATTCATCACACTTTTAATTATTAAAATTATAATCTCGAAAAATGAAAAATTATCAATCTTAATTTCATTCAACAATTAAGTTAAACAATTTAATGATATCTTTTTGAACTTTATATATATATATATATATATATAAATAGAGACATCACGATATTACAAATATGCAGTATAACCTTTGGCATGGCGCCCAACGTGATATTCACTTAACCCGACCTAAACCTATTTCGATACACAACAAGGCTACGAACTCATTCAATTCTTAAACAATGTCGTCGTTTAATGGAGCCTTGTCATGAAGTGTCTGGCGTTATTTCTTTGTATCTGTAGTATGTAAGTTTAAAAATACATTTTTAGATTAAATTTTTGTATTGTGTCCTATTCGAGCATCCGCATACACACAGACATGCGAGCGAGTGCGTACGAATGTGTGCGTAAACTCGTTTTATATTTATGGAAAAGACAAAGAATGGAAATATAAAAATGTATGTATAGTTCTTTTTTATACGAATAGAGTTAGAAAGGAATCGTGTAGTTCTTCCCAGGTGGTTTGTTTTGAAAGTAAAGACAGGAGTTGTTTTCTCAGAATAGATTTTTCTTTAGATGTGAAGATGATGGAATCGCTGTTGAAATAAGTTAAGATCAGAAATGTTCAATAATGTTTTATTGACCATTTATCATTAGAATTTGAAGGAGAAATTGGTTTGTGGGGTGAAAAATGAAATTATTGATGGAAATGATTTTTTGTCTATCAATACACTGTTCTGCAAGAGCTTAATATTTTTTGTTTGAAACTTCAGACTCTCTTCAAGCTTTTATAAGTCAATATATGGCTAGAAAGTCTTTTGTAACGGCAAACGATTCTTTTGTTTAAGGTTCAGACTCTCTTCAAAAATTTTTGTAGGCCTATATGTCAATACGGAGTCTTTTGTAAAGGGGTGCGATTTTTTCTATTAAAGTTCAGGCTCAATTTGAGAAACTACAGGTTTACATGATGACACAGTTTTCTGAATGGACACGCGATTCTTTTTTTAGAACTCAAATATTGTACTGTACTGTAATATTAATTAACAACATTTCAAGTAATTAATTAACTGTAATATTAATTACTTGAAATTTATTGTAACTTGGAAGAGTGTCTTATATAATTTTTCGAATCTAACAATAAATAAACATATAACTCATCGGATGAAACATCTATTTTGCTGGATAATGTTCAGAATACATTTCGAAATGATACGACTTTATGAATCTATTTATATTTAACTTATTTTTAAACAGAAACAAAACTTGATCATTCTCGAAATACTTACAAAACTTTAATACAGAAATACGTTCCACTCGTTAGAAATTTCAATGCGGTTTCATTAACAACGAACAAATGCTTCATAATTTGTCAGTAACAATAAAGTACAATATTCAGCTAATTTGTGAAAGTTTTCAATCGTACACAGCATTACTGTAATTACACAAAAACAAACAAATCTCTCTTCGAATCTCTTTCAAACCTTTATATATATATATATATATATATATATATATATATATACATAATTAGTAATTATCGCGAAACCGAAACGAAAACTTCATGACGTCTCCAATTATATAAATCAGATTAGTAATTATGACATTAAGCTCGTGCGATTAATGTGTCTTACAAGTTTAATGTTCTTACTTGTACTTTCAAAGATCTCGTTTCTATAACGAGTTACACTCGAGAGAAAACTCAACAGTGGGAACGTTTCACTGATTCAAATGTTCTCGGCGATCATTGTTTGTACAGATACAGGCTCGAATTGGAAAGTTTTCGAGTGGAAGAAGGACAGGACGTAATTAAATCCGGTTGAAACAAAAACGTGAGAGGATGAACGCGACGGCACGGTCTCTGTCACTCTCCCTCGGCCCGGGTTCTTATATTCTTTACAAACGCGTTGTTTTGTGTAAATTTTAAATGCGAGAGAATTAAGGATACCTCATTTATATATATATATATATATATATATATATATATATATATATATATATATATATATATGTATGTATGTATATAAACATACAAAGAGTAAGTTGTGTTAAAAACATTTTATTTCATAATTCCTTAATTTATTAAGAATAAAATCTTAAGATCAATATGAAAAAAAAATATTTCAACAGAAAACTTGAGAGTTTCTTTGTAACTTTGATATTGAAATTATATTTTCACAAACGATTTCACCAAAAAGGACATACATTTTTTCTGAACTATGATGTTCAGTAACTGATAATTACTATGCGTATAAAAATAACCAATAAAAAAAAGAATAAAAATGTTCAAGAGCTTTTGATTGAAAAAAACCGCGATTTAAGTTTCACACTAGTAATGTTTTATATGCGCTTATATGATACTTAAACGCATTTAATGTAAGTAATTTCTACAATTTTAAAATTTTCTTAGATTCTTGAAACATTAAAGAATCTAAAAACCAGAAAAAAATCGATTTTTTTAAAAGTTTTAGACCGGAAACTTGCCTTAACTACAGGACTAAAAACTATAATCGTATTTTTTTCAATTATTCTGACAGTATTTTTTCTGGGCGAATATTTTCAGTACGAATCAAAATTTATAAATGAAAATAAAGTCTATTCACAAAACAGTTCTGATACTATAGCTTCACATCTTGGCGCTCTGAGGATGACAGTGCAGCTATTGAAATGCGCATAAGCGAACTAATAATAATTTATTGAATATGTTTGATCGGAAAAATAGAGCATCCAAGATGTGTATACAAATATTTTATGTTCAATAAAAGGAATTTTTATTTGAAATTTATCAATTTTGATTTATTGTTTTCATTTCAATGATTTATTTCAATGGACTAGTTATTTTTCTTTAAAAATATCTTTATGTTAACTTGTGTGTTATATCAAATAACAAGTATAGATATTAAAAGTTCGGTTGGTATGAAAGGATATTCGATTTAATAGTTCTTCTTGTTCGAAGTTATTATATATATATATGAAAGAACAGACAACAGCAAAAAGTATAGCTCGCAAATAAGCCTACAGTGTTCGAACACAGACCGGCTACGCTATCGACCAATTTACCATCCCGTTGTGTTTGACTCGTGGCACAAACACGAAGACAGATTATTGATTTTAGTTGGTAGCGAGGAGCGCGTCACAAAAACAGCTTATATCAATTCCTACCGCAAATTATAGTTGTTTTATCACGAACAGTAGCAGCGTTGACCTTGAACTACTTTCACCCCCGTGCACGACTTATCGGCCGAGACGCGTTTAATAATTTATGCGCGAAGATGTTTCCGATTTGATATTCAGCTGATGGAAATCGGACGGCGGGCGTTGCGAGCCCGACGCCTCGACTTGCCTCTTTTTTTTCACCCTCTCCCGACCGCACGGGTCCCATTTCTGGATACGAAATCGAGTTTTTTATGACGGTAGTACGTGATTCGTTCGTGCGGGTATTAGGGAGGATCGACCGCACGGGACCAAATATGAAGGTGTTGTGTGTCCGTTTGTTTTTCATTTTCAACGAATTTTCTTTCGGAAATGATCACTTATGGAGGGCGAAGTATCATCACGTCGGTTGGTTTTAAAATAAATATAAAAATAGGTTCGTTATAATATATATTACATATATATATATATATACACACACATACACACAAAATCTAGTATTGATTGAAGTTGAAAAATGGAAGAATGGGTAGATTTATTTATCAACATGTAGATTTTTTTGAACAACTTTGTTAAAATACAAGCTTATTAAGTCTTCTAAATAATTTATCTCTAAGAAAAGATAGTTATGACCTAGAAACTCGATTTTCCTTTCACAAATAAGTTTTTCGCTCACAGCACAAATCACAAAAACATTTCTAATCCAAAATTTACATTAATTGATTAATAATCATTTTGATTATCGTTAATAGACATTTTGGTAACGATTCGATCATCCTGAGGGTGTTATGAAACAATTCTGTATATTCATGATCCAAGAATGATTGAATCGCCATCAAAATATCTATCAGGTCGGTAGGAAAAATAATTGCGGTAATGTATATGAATTTGAAGGTCATAAATCGCAATTATTTTCTACCGACCTAATACAAACAATAATCGAAAATTCTCCATCATCTAATTTATGTATTTTGATCACAGCTATATATATATATAGCTCTGAATATATATATATATATATATATATATATATATACATATGTGTGTGTCAGTATGTAATTCAGGAAGATATGTATTACAAATGTACAAGAACTGTACGTGCGTTTCGTAAGTCAATTACGGCGAAATTGTTCAGCATCTCGATCCCGCCGAGAGAAACGGACGGTCAAACCAAAAATACTCGATTGATTCCGTTATTCAAATGTAAGTATTAAATTATACAGAGCGAGCGAAGGAACGAACGCCCTCATCCCGTTTGCACAATGCGCTCGGGACTCGTCTTGAATATCTAATCGTGGCCAGACATAGTTCGTCGGTTAGGATTAGTTAGGGAATTTTAGCGGCGGCTGAATGCAGGGTGAGGTGTTACGTATGTGCGGCGTTTCTGTACATCAAACATGCAGTGGGGCCGCGTACGTATGTGGTGTCACTAGTTTGACGTGCTGTGAGCCGTCTCCAAGTCCCGACTTCGAGATTTCGGTCAGAATTGAGACCGTTTCACATTGAAGACTGGCGGCCGCGTTTGCGTTCGAATCAGATTAAATCTTACCGGAGGAGGATTAAATGGATTCCAGTTTCAATTCAATCATACACACACGGCTCGCTTAGATTCCATTTCGTTTGATTTAAACTCTTATACTTAATTGCTTTTGTTTGTGTGAGATTCGTTAATGTATACGAATATATCAGTTATGACATTACACGATTTCCACCTAAAATATTCTTATTCGCCACACGAATCACAAAAAGTTTGACCAAAGAGATTAATGTTTGTTGGAGTTACAGGGACGTTTATTTTGAATTATTGAATTTTGGTCAGAGAAAAATAAACCGAGTGGATACTGTACTTTCAGAAATAATGTATTTATTTAAGTACATTTTTATGGTATTAAATTCATTATTTTCCTTGCTTGTTGGCGAAAAGGAATTGCATAATCAAGGTGATGATGATAATCTGTTTGCAAGAGCTCCTTCACAAATTGCACTTTGAATGGGAATATTTTTAATGCGACCAAAATTCTTTGCAGTGACCTCAGAGATATTTTAAGTTGGGCTGAACATCTTCTGGTAGTCATGCCAGGACTTTGCTCAATACTCTCCTGTACACATTGAATCTTTTCCTCGGTTAGAGTCGAGAGGTGTCTTCCAAATACTATACGGTTATTAACTGCAATTTGTTGTCGAAAACGTGCATCCAAACTATTAATCATTGACTCCGATGGCCCTGTTTGAACATTAAAATAACGAAGATATGCTCGCTGCGTCAAAATAATTAAACGCTGGTTTTCAAAATAAAATTCAATTATTTTGGTACCCTGCTCCGTCGTGTACCTTTGCCTGATAATTTCTCCAAGTTGTATTTATACAATGCTGAAAAGAATAGAAAAAAACATTTTAATAAAAAAATGTTTAACTATTCTAACCCATTTGTTCTCTTTGCGTCACTCTGTGTTTACTAAATTGTGTGAGAAATAGTTAAACATGTATTGTTGTGCTGATAAACACAGAGAAATACAGTATGACTGATATTTTTAAATTTATGCAAACAATTATTTCAATCAGCATTATAATTCAGGGCGTTGTTACTACATTCACTTCATTAATTACTCAAAATGATTTTTTTCTCTCACAGAAATCACACAAAAAATCTATGAACCAAAAATATTCATTAATCGATTATTTTAATTGTTCTATCTTTTCTATGCCTTCCATTTCTAAAAATCTAAATACGACTAAGTAACAATCGAAAATCATTTATTAGACATTCTTGACTAGAAGAGTTTTTATAGTTTGTGGAATTAATTTGTGAATGGGATTTTAGACACAGGGTTATAACTGTATTATGATAATATTCTCATAATTGACAGATTGATTTTTAATCGTTGTATTTTTATAGATTTACAAATTAATATAACTGTTTTTAATTTTTTAATTAATTACATTACTAATCGTTTTCGCTTATTGTTTATTTGTATTTTTATGACTATGATCTTATCTTTGGAGGACTAAGATAGAAAAAATATTCGCAAATGTTCTGAAGATGATTGTCAGCGAAATGCATATAAACTATAATCAAAAATGGTCGATAATCAATTATTGAAAATTTTTGAGTTTTGAAGAATTCATTTATGAAATTTTCAATCGAATAATTTCCATTAACTGAAATGATTTTTCTCGGAAGCTCATTAATTTATAGAGTATCTATTAAATAATCTATGTTAATTGATTTAAATAGTAAAAATAGCCTTACAAACTATATTATTTTGATAAAATCTTACAATCATTTCCCAAAGATATTATTTTTCATCCCACAACCCACTAAAAATTCATTCTAACCAAAAATGTTCAACAAACAACTATTGACAAAAAGACATATTTTCCAATATCACTGTCGCCAATCCGTGCACTGGAATATCAGAAAAGTATCCAATACTGATAGATATTCAAAGCCACAACATGTCGAGACCGCGGACCTAACAGCAGGTATGAACTGTTCAGTGACATAGCGCACGTTCCGATCTCTGCTCGAGTGTGTGGAGAAATGTCGCGTTTAATGCAGGTACTATGTCAAACTGTTATCGTTGACAGTCATCGATTTTAAGAGCATCATTTGTTTGAAACCTGTATGCCGATTTTTTTTATTATTTATGTTACGAATGTAGGTCAGCTCATCCTTTATGTAGATGTATTATAGAAGTTTGAAAATGTGTCGAAAATTTGTAAATTGGTTTCGATCGGACTTACTGTAAAAAAAGAGGTATTCAGGTCGGATGTAGTGCTTTTCAGACAGAGATGCAGTTATTAAAATAATACAAATAGCTTTTCACTCATCCTAGAAATTGAATAGATCAATAAAAGATTATTGATCGTTTTTGATTGCTGCTAATACGAATTTTGATTGCGATTCCATCATTCTCAGAGATTAAGGTACAGAGAACCTGAAAGATGTTACTATCGCCATCGTAATACGTATAAGTAACAATCGAAAATAATCAATTATTGAACGTATATGATTTGTAGGATAAGGGAAAAATCATTTATAAAAGATAAATTGTTTGTTATATTTTTAATTTAATTCTTGGACAAAAACTTTTCGTTTTAATATTTTTTTGAGAGCACTTGAAAAATAACGATTTGTAATAAGTCTCAGTGTTTATTCCTAACGCAGAAAAAATGTTTTTTCCAAAAAAGAGACAGCTAAGAATGATTATAATTATATATGCTTAGAATTGTGATCCCTTTGATACGTTCTTCTGATGACTTTCGTTTCTGAGTGTATTTTCTCAACTAATAGTTTCAGTACGTGTGCCATCTTTAGATAGATGTGTCTTTAACATTCACATAAGATGATACTTGTTCTGAAACTAGCAGCGGAAAAAAGACACTCAGATGATTCAATAAAACGAACATCACCAAGACACTGATTAAATAATAATACTTAAAAAAATCTAACGAAGAAATTTACTCTACCACACACTCGCACAAACTGACCTCAAAAACAGTTCGTAAAATAATAGATTTCCATGCAGTTCCCTTCATATATTCTATTTACATGTGTAATAGTTACTTAATGAACTGAAAAAAATAAATAACATCTCTGCATACTTTAGAAAATTATAAATTTATTCACAGTTAAACTTCTATTAAAATCACCTTGCCTGTAAAAATATTATCCATTTGGAAGTATTTTTATTTCGCAAATTAATTCTTTTTTCATCCTACAGATAAAAACATTCTTCAGACAAAAATGTCCAGTAAATGAATTATTTATTGTTTTTAATTGTTGTTTATGCTTATTTAGATGGTGATGCCATATTCTTCAGAGCGTCGAAGAACAGAAAAATCTATTTTTTTAAAAATTGAACTTTCTCTAGATATTTCTCTGTCATCTTCAATATTTCCTATTCTCTTTCTAATTATTTGTTTATAATATTGTTGCAGTACTTTTTTTTATTGATTAAGACTCTTAGTGCGATAAGGTAGTAGTAAAGAATGGATATTTAAGGTGTGCGAGAATACAGATATAAATTAAAAACGGGAAAACTTTTCAAATGAAAACTTTCCTACACAATAAATTAATAAAGTGTCTTACGTACACATATTTACATCGATGTGATGTTTGAAAAATCGAGAAAAAATGTCGACTTTTTCCAATAAATCCACATCATTACATAATATTTACAGGACGGCTGTTGGAGAGTGTCGTATAAAAACTGTAGCGAGAGTCAATAAATTCGTGTTGTGATGAACGGATGCCGTCGAAGTTAAATAGAAGTACTACGGCTCGAGTGGCGTTCTTTGACAAATTTCAAGACCTTATGTTGTGAAATTATTTGAAAACTTTATTCGCTCGCTCACCGCTCATTTAAATAACAAATGACGTTGCCTTGAGGTGATTCCTGTTACACATCCAGAGAGTCGACAGCAGAATCGTTATTTTCAATCCTTGAGGCACAAAGAGCAATCAACAGATAACTTATATTACTTATATATAGACTCATCCTCATATATATATATATATATATATATATATATATATATATATATGTACATGTATGAACATGTGTACGTAAATCTGTGAAACGTTACAGAGACGTCAATTTTGTTTAATGTTATATTTAAACATCAATACTGAAATTTTGTGGAATCACATTTGATGTTTTACATTAATTCCTGAATATTTGAATACTCAAATCGTGTTTCCTTTACATTAATTATACATTCGTTTGTGAAACGTTTTAAATTATTAAAAGTTTTCGTAAATGCTTAAGTTTCATTTACAAAAATATATTAAACGATTCCTTTAAATGGCTGTACTTATATATATATATATATATATATATATATATATATATATATAATTTAAAATTGCCTGTTTTATATTTCTCAAGTTTTCGAATAGATTTGCATACAAATTATAAGAAATAGCCTGCTTGCTCATGAAGTGAACATAAAGGATGAAATTTAGTTTAATAGTAGTTATCTGTACAAGGTATCTCTAAAGTGATCATATAATTCCTTCTAAGCAATACAATTGCTCTCTGAAAACATTTTCTTAATACCACAGCACCTGCTCCAATTCGAAACAAGCTAGACTCGATTCCAAAATACGGATTATGAGATAGAGATGGTCAATATTCATCAATGGTCGTTATTTAATATATTAGGTGTAATAACTATTTCGGTGCCTTTAAACTGAATCAATCATAACCCTGGTCTGAGTTAATATATTTCCTCGTCGTTTGAGGATTTTAAAATTTCAATCTTAATATTTAAAAACACTATATATTTTGGCCATGCAGTTGGAATAAACTTACAAAACAGTAATGAACATGATGGCGTTCGAAAATCAGTATATTAGACATTGCATACTTTTTGCATTCCAATTGAAAAAAATATTCTGATGAAGCCGCGAGAATGACTTGTTCAACTTAATAGAAGGTGTTGTGATGCATAAAATATGCAAAAAAATGCTAAAACAGTGGAAGAGGTCCGAAAATGTATTAAGATTCCATGGATTTAAAGCCGGTGTAACAATAAGGTTGAAATCCGGGCTGTACATAAATATATAACAGTTAGAACTGATTAAAACGAAAGATGTTGTCTCAAAATTTAAAAAATTTAAGTAAAATGTTGAAACAGTGGAAGAGATCCGAAATTGCATCGACGATTTCGTCGACTCAAATCCGGTGTAATAAGAAGAATGAAATCCGAGCTGTATATAAATATATAACAGTAAGAACTGATTTAAACGAAAGATCTTGTCTCAAAGTTTAAGACAGTGGAAGAGGTTCGAAAATGCATTGACGGTTTCGTTGACTCAAAGCTACCATATTTTTTGACAGTATCCAAAGATGTACCAAAGTTATACAAAATAATTGGGAATATTTTGTGTATTGAAATTTATTTTGTTTTTCCTTAAATAAACATTATTTTTTTTATAAAAAGAAACCGAGTTAATTTGTACATCTAGTATTTTAGATAAGGTACGATTTATAATATTTAAAATATAAAATATCGCATCGCTGGACTTGAAATGGAGAACAGATACTCGGAAGATTGAAAAAGAGGAACACCATTAGGGAATCAGAGAACGTTAATTAGGTAATTACTAGAGAGCCAGAACTGCGAATTGTGTAACAAATTATGTTATTGAAGTATATTTTGAATTATGTATCGGATATTCATTCCATGCTGACTGAATCAAATGGCTGGTACGATGCCATATTGGGTTTCGGCCGCAAGATTCATGATTCGTAACGCATAGATGGGCATAAATAGAAACACGGGAAATTTCGATCTGCTTCTACCCATCTCTAGCAGTAGATGGGTAGTAAAGCTTTGAATGTTTATAGATTTAATCTTGTATCATTCACATGGCTTGATTTCAAAAGGGCGAACTCTGTCTCACAGCCACTGAACGGTTAGTCCTAGCTGAAAGTGCGTGTTAACTTTTTAGAAGTTAAAGCTCAGCTTTATTCATCACCGAAATCAGAACAGATTAATTATTTCGATAAAAGCTACTATTATGACCGATTTCATTTAATTTTATTTCTTGTACGAAGTAATATATAATTTATAGTTGGTTTTCATGATTAAGATATGTTTCATCTCTTCAAATATTTAGTAATTTGATGTCTATAAAAAATTAACAAATGTTAGATTCACTGTAAAATGATTTATTATATATATATATATATATATGTATATATATACATATACATATATATATATATATATATATATATATATATATATATATATATATATATATATATATATATATATATATATATATATATATATATATATATATGTAAATAAATAACGCACGAATAAATCCATAAACGAAATTACAGTCACGAACCGTTTGAGAAATTAAGAAGTTCCAGCTAAAATATCGAATCGATCCATTTCAGTTTATGATACGATAACAGAAATAGTCCGAGATTAGTAGAGCCGGGGCGAAACGTCGATGCCAAGTTTGGCCTATAAATCAGACGTGAACGCATGGCATCAGCGTTTCGTTTAAAAAAACAGACACACACACACACACGTCTAAAACGTAATGTATGATTTATCATTTCCATAAATCCATATTGTAATAACTGCGTTGAATTTATCGTTCGAACATAAGTAGGAAATAGATTTCCCTTTACTTACATATTCGATACTTACTTTCAGGAATATATGTAAATGTATATCTTTTTTTTATAAATTTGTTTAGACATGTTTGTAAGAGAATTTGGTGTATTCATTTGGAGAAATCAATAATTCATACATACACCTACACACTGCCATATATATATATATACACATACACACTGTTTTTTCTATCTACTAACTTCACTTTTTTATAATAAACGCTTACAAAATAACTTTATTTTTAGGACGAATAAGACCCAGTCCTTTAAGTCTTGAATTGATTAATGTTTTTCCTATAATTAAAAATTAGTCTTCCTTAGTGATTCTTATTCGTGTTCTGATTGGTTGACGGAGATCAAGTTATATGCTTTCTGATTTATTAATATCAGCACATGATCAGTGTTCTGTTTCACGGTGTACAATGAAAGAGGGTACACGATTTCAGTGTAAAAATAATAAGGAATTTATTTAAAATATTGTAACAACTGAAGCCTTAGAATTAAAAAAAATGTTACACATTTTAACATTGCATTTCGTTATGTTAATTTTCTTCAACTTTTCCGACAAAACTTATATGACACATTTTACGCGGATTGTTTGTGTGTATAATTTATTAATTTCTGTTATTTGTTAGAGAGGGAGCGAGCGTTAGACCTCTAGAGTTAGTGAGGTCACGAAAAGGGAGAGGATTTCCCTTGTGACAATAAAAGAAATAGATTTAATTTTATTCCGTACAAACATTTTGATTAGTATTATTCATCTCTTGTGTACATTTGTGAATAAAATACGCTATTTCAGATATTCAGTGCATATAAATATATTATAAATTAATTCTTTAGGTAATTTATGTTAAATGATTAGTTGAATGGGGTTTGGAGTTGATTAGTTATATGGGATTTAAGGGCGCGTCGACAACTAAGATCATTAATACCGGAACATAAATACAAACTAAAAGTACATCTCGTTTGCACGCTCGCATATGGATCATCCCTTAACGCGAATGCACAATGTCTGAGTACCAAATGGCATAAACAAGACATTTAAAACTCTAATACTTTCAGAGAGAGTTTATCGAAAATAAAAATTAATTCGGTGCATTTCAGTTGAATCAATCATAACTCCGAACAATTACTACACCTATATATATATATATATATATATATATATAGATAGATAGATAGATAGATAGATAGATAGATAGATAGATAGATAGATAGATAGATAGATAGATAGATAGATAGATAGATAGATAGATAGTTTTCCAATAAAGATGCAGTTATTTAATTTGAAATAAAACACAGAATGTGCTAAAATTTCAAGTTTTTTTTTATTGTAAATAATAGTGTGAGGTATGCCATTTATAAACGAAAAATAATAAGTGACTGTCGCGTGCTTTCTTACGAATAACCATTCATTTGTTAAAATTTTCAATAATATCCCTACACAACTGGGGCTCTATCTCACCAATTACTCTTTGGATATCATCTTTTAGATCGGAAGTTATTCTAGGATTATTGGCGTACGCCTGTCCTGTAACGTTACCCGAAAGAAAGTAATCCAACGGTGTTAAATATTAGGATATATGTGGCTAAATAATGTCTCCATTTTTGGAAGTAACTCGATCAGGAAATTTCGTCCTCGACGAAGTAATTAATTCACCAGCTGTTTGGTTCGTTTCACCGTTCTGCTGGAACCACATATTTTCCAGATCAATCCAGTTTTGCTCACGAAAATTGGATATCATGTTTCGATATCTTTCTTCATTCACAGTGATCGCTTTACCGGGTTGATTCTCAAAAAAGTAAGGACCAATGGCTCCACCGGACCAAAGTCCACACCAAACGGTCGCTCTTTGACGTTTCTTTATCTTTAACTGAACCAGTCTCTTCAAGTTTACTCACTAATCGAAGAACTGTTGATTCAGATGGATGAGTATGCCGAGAATAAGCATTCTGTAATTTACGAACCGTATTTTTTATAGAACGACCATTTTCATGATACAATTGTATTATTTCAATACGTTGCTTTGTTGTATATGAAGCCATAACTAAAAAGGGCAATGTCAAAATTCAACAAATGTCAAAAAAATACAGCTGTCAGTTTGACATAGATGAAATATAACCTCCTAAAAAATTGCGTCCCTAAGGGAAAACCCTTTACATATATATATATATATATATATATATATATATATATATATATATATATATATACATATGTTGGTGTTTGTGTAATGGTAATTTTCGTGTTCTACATATTCATTAATATACCGAAGAGAGGTGGGTAGGTTTGTCTTGAGAACTAATCAACATTTCGGTAACGTCAGACCGAATGATATACACAAGCATAACGTCGCACCATCAATTGTGACTCGACCACAATGTATCATCGGCGTCTATTTCGTTTCGACAGAAAGCGTCGTACGTGTAGAGTGAGACGCCGTTATCACGCCGTTACGTCTGACCACATCGCATCCACGCGTCGTCTCCGTGTGTTCCGTTGAAAGGAGCAAACCACTACTTTATTATATCAAAGAACACATCGAATTTCCCTTCAAGTTTTACTTGATTTTCAGTCTCGGGCAGCCGAACTTCTACCGCACCGTGTTCACTCGGGAGATACCTTTTTTTCTTCTACCCACACGTTACACACACACACATATATATATATATATATATATATATATATATATATATGTACTTATTGAAATTCATGATTTCGATGCGATCTCGTTGCACAGAACTGTATAAAAAATGAGATTACAAACTGGACGATATATCATTCTGGAGTTGATATTTGGTTTTTATTTAAATGTTCTTTTTTAAAGAATGTCGTTCGGATCGTGAAATCGTGTTCAGTTCGTTCAGAAAACTCAACTAGACGTGAGAGGACATCTGGAAAGAAACTTCTTCCGCAAGAAGTTTATTTCATTCCGCAGACTATAAATCACGAACCTGAATATATAAGAGGTTTCTGGTGACGTTAATAAAAATAAAATATGCTCCACGTTTGAATACCGTACGGTAGATTGACGATCAATGTATACAGAATTTGTGCTAAAATTTCAAGTTTTTTCGTTCTTCGTTCTAAATAATAGTCGGAGGTATGCCGTCAGTCACTGGGAAGATGGAGCAAAGTTATGAAAAAGAATGGGGAATATATACATGCATTTTCTATAAAAAAGACACCGAATTAATTTGTATACCTAATATATATATATATATATATATATATATATATATATATATATATATATATATATATATATATATATATATATACGGTTACCTGAAAAAGACATAATTATTTCATTTGAAATAAAAAAAATGTGTTAAAATTTTAAGTATTTTCATTGTAAATAATAGTTGGAAATATCCCGTCTGTTGAGACTGGGAAGACTGAGACTGTGAAGATTGAGCAAAGTTATAAAAAAGAATGGGGGATATTTTGAGAATTGAAATGTAATCCATTTTTCAGTAGACATGCATTTTCTATAAAAAAGACACCGAATTAATTTGTGTATCTAATATATATATATAAAGGATTATCTGAAATAGACGCAATTATTTAATTTAAAATAGAACACAGAATGTGTACTAAAATTTAAAGTTTTTTCATTGTGAATAATAGTCGGAGGTGTGGTGCCAGTTACCGAGAGGATGGAGCAAAATTATACAAAAAAATGAAAGATATTTTGAGAATTGAAATGTATTCCGCTTTTCAGTAGACAAAAAGGCACCGAATTAATTTCCACATCCAATAATTCACAACAACCATTAAGCAAGCCATATAAACGACTTGCCTCGAGCTCCTCCACCGCGACGTTCGTCACGACGAGACAATACAAACAGATGTGTAAAACATTAATCTAATATTTCCGACGACGGCGTACGTACGTACGTACCCCGTTCGATGGCGTCGCGACAATGGCACATGCACGGTACGTCTCGTGTAGGTATTCGACGTCGGCGTCGTCGCTGACAATGTAAAGTTGGCACAGACCGCGTGTAACTCCAACTTGTAAACTACATGTAATACTGTTAAATAACTTGTTAATAAACTGTCATTCGATGACATTGAATGTGGGATTATCTGCATGACAGATATCCTCTTGTACGACAGGTTCGTAAGACCTTAATTGTTCGAGTGAGTTTAATTAATAGGTCGAATGTAATTAGGGTTTGTATTGTTTATCGGCACTAAAACCAGTCGGTCTTGTTCGGGCGCACGTTTATAAATTATTTCGTGGTCGTCTGAATTGTTTAGGCGGTGATCCGTGTCGAAAGTATCGGTTCGGATTCCGGCACTGATCCGGACAGGACGGTCGCTATAATCTAACGGTATTTTGTATGAAAGGACGTGGGTGAGGGTGTGCTGAAACTGTTCAATGTTTAAATAATTGACGATTGTATTTAAGCGAGTAAAAGTTATTCCCAGGCTGGTCAGAGTGATTTTTGAGAATTTCGTTTTATCTTTTATTCCGGATGAATATTTAACTAATAAAGCGTAGTTAAAGATTTGTCTGGAATCATCATTAGAAAAATCATTTCTATGTTTTGTCGGGAGAGAGAAGAATTCATTTCTTAAATTCATAATCATAACAATGTCTGATTTTTCAATTCTTCAAGAAAATATTAATCGATATAATTAATTATCAATACTTTAAAATTTACTCCGTTTTATTTATCAGACTTACCCTAAATTAACGCGTACTTGCTTCTAACGTCGTTATTATTATTCAATTTTTAGAATAATTTCTATCGCAAGCATGATAAGAAGTGAAATCAGGTTTCTAATTTAATATCAGGAGTTGTAAGGATTAGAATCAAATTTGAGACCGTGAAAACAATTTTTTATAAATGAATTCCTATTTTACAACACAAAACATAATATTTTTAAATTTTCTGCACATCAGCGTTCAAATAATGATAGAATCGCTGTCGAAATGCATATAAGCAACAATCAAAAATGATCAATAAACATTTCTTGATCAGGAATGATTAATGTTGTTTGAGAAGTGAAGAAATAATTTATTTCTCAAATTTCTATTCACAAAAATACCCTGGTTCCTCAGTGTTTCAAGAAAATATTATCATTTTTTTTAATTAATTAGCAACACAGTAAAATATATATGTTAAATTTGTGGAAAAAATCATGTATACTCACTGTTAATTATTCCGTTTTTAGAATAATTTGTGTACAGATATGATAAGGTGTAGTTGGGTTCATAATTTCTTGTCAGAAGGATTGAAAAGAAATTTGAAACTATAAAAATGAATGTTTACGAATAAATTCCTTTCCTACTCCACAAACTGAATATTTTTCAGAGTAATCTGTATTTCGGTACTCATACAACGACCGAATAGTTATCGAGATGCATACAACTAATAATCAAAAATGATCAATAAATATCTGTTAACAATTTTTGTCCAGAAAAAAATATTGTAGTTTGTGCGACGTAAATAGAAATCATTTCTCAAATTCATATTCGTAAAAATGTCGGCGTTCTTCCAAGTTTCAAGAAAACATTTAACTATTCAATTCATTAGCAAACACTTTAAATTTTATTCTATTTTATTTATTAGACTTGTCAAAAAATTCATATGTGTTTACTGTCAGTAATTCTGTTATTATTCGATTTTAATTTAGAATAAGTTGTGTAGAGACATGATGAGGGCATAATCAGATTTTTACTTTAATATTAAGAGTTGTGAAGATTAGACTCAAATTTAGGACCATAAAGTGAAAACTTACAAGTAAATTACTTTTTCATCCCACAAAGTAAACATTTTTTTCGAGTTTTCTGTACCTCGGTGCTAAGAAAATAATAAAATAGTTATCGAAAAGGGTATAAGCAACAATTAAAAATGATCATTAATCATTTATTAAACATTTCTGATCAGATTTGTGAAAAAGAATTAACATATCCAATTTTCAAAACGATGAAATAAATATAAATAAAATTCACACAAAACACAATCATTTATATATAAAAAACAGATTAAATACATTGAATTAGCTGGCAGGAGTCTCTATAATTATTTAACGCTTCGATTCGTCGGACTGTTCTTTTTAATTACTTTATTAAAATGTAATCATAACGTTCATCATTGTATCATTATACCTTATTGAAAAATCTATACCGAAAATTCTAATACGAAAATTATACATGTAAATACTTGCATATAAAAAAATATGTATGTATAATGTTTAAATTATGTCAGTAAATAACTGTTCTTTAATGCAAAGATCTATGTTTTCGTGACATCAGACCAAACTTGTACAACAGCAATCGTTCTCTGCCACAAATACTCATTTCATTTCGTGATACCTGCACAAACTTCTTGAAAATTAAATATTGAGTTCATATTCTTTCTTCTCCGCCCATATATATATATATATATATATATATATATATATATATATATATATATATATATATATATGTATATATATATATATATATATGTACATATATATATATATATATATATATATATATATATATATATATATATATATATTTAATCGATATTCATCGACTGTATATAAATCCGACTGTCTGCTTTTCTCTTCGCAGTATCTTTTTTTAACAAAAACATATAAACAGAGCCAACGAGCGAATGCAGTGGATTCTCTCCGTGTGGATATTATATGATATGTGTGTGTATTTTTTTTCTTGACGTTAACACGAACGAGAGAAACTTGGTGGTCATTGCGAGAATCGACGTTCCCAAGACGTCGAAGTGTTGTCATACGTTTGGGAATATAATATGTTTGTATCACGTCAGATATTTTCCTGCTGACATACTGAATGTAAATGATTTTTTTATGAAAATGTTTATGTCAGAAGGTTAAACACGTATACACACTCATATATATATATATATATATATGTATATGATAAAATATCGAGGTCAAAGTTGATTTTTTAAAGAAAAAAAAAGTATAAATCTGCAAATAAATAAAAGAATACGTCTGTGAAAACAAATCTACACCTTAGCAGTTTAAAGATGATGGATTTGTAATCGAAATGTTTCTGAAACATTTTTCAGTATGATCAGAAATCATGTTAAAAATATGACAGTGTGTGGGAATGGAAATTCAATTATGAAAGTAGATTCAGTTATAGCGTCAACGTTTTTAATTGTTTAGATTGAATGTTTGTATGAAGATCGCTTGTATTTAAATGATAACAAGTTGGTAATCAACAGGTAAGAATGTTAAGTGGATCGTTAGGTGATAGTTCTTAAATTAAACGAGGTAAATATCAGTGGCGTAACTACAATGCTTGGTGCCTCCGGGCTACCAGGATTCGGTGGCGACGTCGCTCGCGTTATCTTATAATTTATGACTATTGTTTGACACTTGCCGTCTAGCCGAAATAGTTTTATATTTACTGTACATTGAATGAATTGCTTGATATGAGAATGCAAAAATAACAAGATTTAATAATTCGAATAAATATGTATCTCGTGTATTAAAAGAATTCGCTATAAACGAATTTAATCATTTGCATTGAAACATTTTGGAAATATCTATTACTATTTCATCTTTCTTTTTTTTAAATACATACATACATACATATATATATATATATATATATATATATATATATATATATATATATTTAAATTTTTAACACTTATTGCCAGTACACTCTTTCACATCGAGGCCTCTGGTAAGCCCGGGTAGTAATTACACTAATGGTAAATACTAAATGATCAGATATCAAAATTTATCAAATCAAATCTAACTAACTCCTGAGTCGAACGACTTCCAGTTTGGAGCGTTAAATGTCCTCGGAAAGTACCATCATCAGTTATCAGCTATTTATATATCTTCAGGAATCATCTCCGATCCACAATCAAGTTCAAACGACGAAAACTTTTGAGTGCTGATATCTTGTCGAAACATGACAATGCTCGGTTCTGTATTGTCCATGAAACGGTGTAGGGAACTGAAATTGGAGTGTCCTCCTCATCCACTGTAACATCAAGCGATTACTACATCTTTGCACCACTTAAAGAGACAATGAGCGGAAACTCGTTCAGGTCGGATGAAAAATCAACAGTTAATGCACGAGTTACTACGTACAAGACCAAAATATTTTTTTTCTAGAGAACCTTAGGCACTAGTTAAGGTCTGGAGGACTTGCAATGAAAACAATGGAGACTGTGTTGAAAAATAATACAATTGTATGGCATTTCGTTGCAATGCATGATGAAAAAAGAATATTATTGTTTTAATTTGACTCACTCTTGTATATATATGTATATATATATATGTATAAATATACATACATATATATATATATATATATATATATTCGTATGTGTGTAAGAGAGAGACAGTAATAAATCTATGGGACAATGTGCGAGCTGTATGTGTATTTTTATTTCATTAGGAAAATATATATTAACGGAAATATTTTAATTTGTGATATTAAAATATGAAAAATCCGATATATATATATATATATATATATATATATATATATATATATATATATATATATAATTTATCTACACCTAAAACGCAATTCCCACCTAGAAACATAAAAACGTATACTTGACAAAATTACACAATAATTTCTTTCGAATGCTACGTCCTGCGTGTCGAATTAATTTACTGTGTGCACCTCTCCCCCCTATGAAAAATCTTTAATCGGTTTGCATCTCAATACAATTGTATTAACTGTTTATTTCATAGCCTACTGCGCTTTAAACTGTACACTGTAGAAACATTTATTCGGTCGACTGCGGTGACAAAATTACATAATCGTTTCTTTCGAATGACACGTCCTGCGTCTCGCATTAATTGTCGGTGTGCACCTCTCCCCCCTAAGACAAACCCTGAACTGCTCTGCGTATCAACACTATTGTTAACTGTTTGTTTCATAACCTACTGCGCTCTAAGATTTACCGTACACCATTATACATTACAGAAATAGTTCTTCAGTCGACTGTGGTGTTAAAAGGATTGAATTCACACGTTTTAAAATTATCATAATAAATAATAATATTTGAGTTTCGAGAAACATACAGGTATAAATTATTATAATCTATTAAATGTCTGATATTCTATGATATTCTGTTCAATACTATGAAATCGAAATTCATATTTTCTTTCACGTACGGAGTTTTCTCTTACATCTGGTCTCATTTTCTGACCAGAATTGTTCAGTATTTGATTATCAATCATTTATGTTTGTTTTTATGGGATTTTAATAATGATACCATCGTTTTCTGAACAGTGATGCATAGAAAAATATTTTGTATGCGTCGTCACTATTAGAATGATTGCAATGATCATTTATTGAACATTTTTGTTTAGAAATTTATTTTCAGTTTATGGGATGAAGAAAATTCATTTGTGAAAATAAATTTGACCACAGATTTAAAACTATATTGAAAATGTAGGGACAATGTCATGATTTGAATAATTTTATTGTTAATTTTTTTACTTTTGAATATCTCTCCCTCTCCCTCTCTTCCTATCTCCTTCTCTCCCTTCTCTCTATATAGAGATAGAAAGAAAATGATATTTAATTATCTATTGTGTACATTTATTTTAATGAATGAAATTTTAAAATAACAATGTTTTATTTCAGAATATTTCCTGTTTTATTTTTTCGAAATTGAAGAAAAAAATGGAATCGGCATTAAAGAATATTCGTTCACGGCAGCAGTTCAGACGTTTTGTGAGAGGAGACTTGGCGATGACTCTGTTAATATTTCATATCACATCCTCGGATATTCAACGGAAGGAAGCTTTTTTAAAGGTAAATACATTTTATGTTTATGATTTAAAAATAATTTCGTCGAAATTTATGTAGATGTTGAAAGTGACATTCATATATGTTGTCAGATCTCCAATTATCGTTTAATTTTCGAGGAATTCAGATTAGTTTTCTATAAATTTCATCCTTTTCGGTACAAAGAACGAATATAGCCGCTCGTTTCAAAACGATTTCCGGGTACTAAGAGTGAGTAGAGTTGCTCGCTGTTGAAGATTTTGTTATAGTTTTAATAAGTAATGTCAGTGCGAAGGGATTTTATGAAAAAAATATTTTATTTGTATTCTAAAAGTGAGACTCGTAGCTTTTGTGTGTGGTTCTGGGTGCAAATTGCGTCGCAGGCACTTTCTGTAGAGTCAGTTTTTGGTCCAAGACGTTCAATTTTCCTAAGATCTACCAGTATGGTGTATCGCTTATTACTGTTAGATCTTAGAAGAAAATGTGAATTATTGATCGTATTGATGGGATTTTCCTATATCTTCACGCTCTCAAAATGATACCATCGGTATTGAAATCTGTGCAAGCGCAACAACCGAAATAAAATATAAATATAATTAAAGGCCAATTCTAAAACAATTTAGCTCAGAAACAAATGTGTGGTTTGTGGAGTTGTCAAAAAAATGTGAACTATTGTCGATAGTGCAATAAAATTGTCCATAACGATTTCTAATATTTAATTTTTCTTTAATAAAATCTTATTTTATTTGTCAATCTAAATAGTTATTCCAGTTGTAGAATATTAAGCTCGAACACTTTATTTTTATTTATATAAAATGTCTATATTATGTTTATATTTTTTTAACCTATTAAATAGAAGATATTTATAAAATATTTCTCTACTTCGACGCTTTGAATATGATAACATCACCATCGAACTGCGCGTAAACAACATTCAAAAATAATCAATAATCATTTATTGAACATATTTGATCAGAATTTTTTTCCTGTCTTATGGGGTAAAAAAGAATTCATTTGTGAAAGACATATTTCTTTTCAGTTGTTAAACTCTGAATATTCAATAATATTGAAATATCAGCATTTTTATCAAACAGTTAATATCCTCTCTACTTATCGTTAATTTTCATTGCTCTTAGTGTCAATAATTTTATCAGAGTGCATTGTGATTTCAAGTATAGAATAAATTATGGTTTTCAAGTGGAATATAAATAAATGATAGTGGATAAGGACATAATCAAACGACAAAAAGGGCTGGATAGTAAATAAATACCTTTTTTTCTATCACATGATTTAAGTTTGGCGACTTTTAGAAAATGTTTGTGTCGATTCAAACATACTGTCAGCTTTTTTTTATCATTCATATCTTTTAACTGAAACATAGTTTTATATTTGAAAAAGTATTTTTTTAAAAGTGTATTTAATTATTACATCTATTGAAATGTAAATGTTGTTGATTTTCTCTTGTATTTTGTTTGATTGTGTAGTATAATTTTTATAAATTAAAACAGGAATGTATCTTTGTATATTGTGTAAAAAGATATGAAAAAATTCAATTTTGATACTGTGGCTAAATTCATTTTAAAAATGAATTTATTTTAGTTTTTACAAAACACAAAAACATTTTATAATCAAAAATGTTCGGTAAATCATAATTAATCAATTTTGATTGTTGATTATTCGCATTTAGACGGCGATGATATCATTCTCAGAACGTCAAGGTACAGAAAAATTTGAATCAAAAATGATCAATAATTTTATTTATCTGTACCTGTTTTGTGGTTTGTGAAATGAAGAAAAAACTATATGTAAAAGACGTGGAAACCGTGAATCGGTATTAAAATCATTCAGTGGTTTACATTTCGGTTAGAAATAACATTTAGAATACTCCAGTTTCGTTCAGTTGGGACTTTTAATGATTATGGAACTAATTAAGATTCGCCGAATAAAATTTTAATTAGAAACTTTACATCGAACTTGAACACAGTTCGTCGTAGTGAAATATAAAGAGCGCGCCGTCGACGTCGCTTGAGTGGATTCTTGAACCGAGAGTTCATATGGCATCCATTACCTACGTACCTGCACTCAGTGCAGACTGATAATTCAATAGGAGCACCCGGCGATACAGACACGTTCACCACAAACCGCCGGATTGCGTTCACAACGAACAGTCTGTCTTTTTGTCCGTCGAACGCTCACACTCCGAACATAATGATAATAATTATTATTAATATTGTTATTATAACAATGTTGAAACCGAAACGGCACGCCGCCTAGTCCTAATTTATTCATCGAAAATTGTTAGTGTTAAGAAACTATGAACGATAAGAGATACATCTCTGATGTCTTTTCGAGTTGAGTTCGACGAGCGAACGCGGTTTATATGAAACGATGTTATCTTTATTCGCCAAGTTACGCCGAGTTCAGACTACAACGGGCGAACTTTATAAAACTAATCTCCGTCAGGCTCTAGGCTTTTATGGAATTAACGTTTATTAAGTTCGTTGCATCCACAGTGTGATCGTTTTCATCTCGGGCGTCTTTTTCTTCACGGTGACTCGGTTCGATAGTTTCGTTCTGTGCACTGAGCTTTTACTGTCAGCTATAACATGAAAGTTTCCTGAAGTAACTGACGAGAAATTCGAACTATATACATACATATACATACATGCATATATATATATATATATATATATATACATATATATATATATATATATATATATATATATATATATTTATTCAGGAGTGTTGTAAATCTTTTGTTTCTTAATAGGAATTTTTGAAATTATATAAAGATAAAAGTTATCACAGAATATAAATTATTTTCGGTATTCAGTTTCGTGTAAAAATTAATTCGAGAATCAGTTTAAACTTTCAAGAAAAAATTATATTTTTATTTTACAAACTCACTAATACTCTCTAATCAAAAATATATACATACAATAATCGTTTCTTATACCGTTTCGTTTTTAGCATCATAGCATCGTCGTTGAAATCCGTATAAGTGACAATAAAATATGATCAGCAATCGATTGTTGAAAATTTTTTATCACAACTCTTTCTAACGTTTGTAGCGTGAATGAAAAGTGAAAATGTTCAACGAAATAAACACTTTAGATAAGTCACAGTTTACAGATCATTTTTTTTTCATTATACAAACTAAAAAAGCTTTTTTCTGGTCAGAAATATTCAATAAGCCATTATTGAACATTTTTCGAATTTGCGCCAAAGTATAAAAAGAATCCAAATTTTTCTATCGCCTGAAAGAAATATTTTGTTCCAGATATCCTCAGTGGTTATTTTTTTTAATTAATGAAAACGTGTTATTTGTCTTTACTGATAAATAATTAATACGAAGAGAATTATGTTGGTTTTTTTTTATTGAGCAGTTTCACTATAAAACATGTCAGTCGAGTTAGAAAAAATGTTTAAGCAAAAAAGATACCCGAAATAAAAGTCTTTCACGAATTTCTCTCCGCCGACGTAATTTATTTGCAGGAATGACAGCTCGAATGGGTTGGAAATTATTCCAAGGTTGTTAAGACAAAGCACACGATGCGATTGCGTCTAGTTCGAATGACCTCTGCGAATTCGTTGTTATTTTTAGCAGAAATAGCTACGGCTCCCCGCGTTCGGTCAGGTAATCAATGAAGGTGGGTTATAGACAACAGTAGGGTTATTAAAATCATCGCCACACGGAAAGGCACGACACGGTGGCATTTTAACAGGAAGGATATTGTTTTATGTTCAGCTATACTTGTTTGAGAATCAAATTTTGTTTGTAGGCGAGTTTACATGCAATGTTTATATATTGAGCAAATGTTTTTTTATTCAGAATAATTGCTGTTTTTCTATCGTTTGTGGAACAAATTAATGTGACGTTTTGTGAAAAGTAACAGCGTTTGAAATAAAAATAAAAGTTCAGTTTGCGTTCCTGATTAGATAGATTGAAAAACTGGAAAATGAATATGAAATATCTTAAAAAAATCATTTTTATTCCGCAAATAGATGACGATGTCATCAAGAAACTAATTGGGTATCAAGACACAGAAAGATCTGATTTTTCTGTACCTCGGTGTTCTGGAAAAAATGGTATCGCATCGAATTCAAATAAACTACACTCAAAAATGATCAATAATCATTTATTTTTTATCATATTTTTGAGACTTTTTGCAGCGGGAAATTAATTCGCTAAAATAAAATATCGAAAATTAAATTCAGTTCCAATACAGTTCTGAAACTGTAAATTTCCTTCTACAAGTAGATTTTTTACACATCATAAAATCCTGTCCTGATCAAAAAATGTTCAATAAATGATTATTGAATAGTTTCGATTATTGTTTAACCTCTTATACATGAATCACGAGTATGGCTCGAGAACTGCAAAAAACACTATCAGTTTTTAAACACTTTTCCATTTTATTACGAAATCTTATTAAAATAAATACAACACTGTCCTATCCGAAGACATTCGGGTTCTATGACAAAATAATACTTTGGAAATAAAATGAAGTTTATTTTATTGAAAAAAAATATATAAGATTTTTCGTACTTCCTTTCAATTTAAATAGCCATTTCATATGCATTTTTTTTTAAATAAAAGTTGTCTTAAGACTTTGTGATCTGACATCGTATTCGTTTTTTTTTAATAGTGTGAGAGTATGAATTTAAAACTACCTCCTTCTATAGAATTCTATCGCGAACGTACTTATCTCTTTAAAATTATATTCTTATCTTCAAACAATATATTTTTAATAAATAATTCAGTACTAGCAGAAACTCTACACAAACTATTTATTAACTTTTATGAAAATAGAAAAATTCAAGTGCACTTAATATAGAAAACGAATATTTTCGCACTCTCCCGATTTCTCATTCTCCCTCTCTCTCTCTCTCTCTCTATGTATATATATATATATATATATATATATTTAATATGAAACTCATAAATGAACATCTCGACTAATATCGTCTGAAACATGTAAAAAAATGTTTAATAATTAAACAGTAAAAAAGCGAGCCGTTCCCTTTGTACGAATTCAATTTCAAACCGAACGGAGTTTGACCTCCGATGTTGTACGTTAATCATGATGCCCAAACATGCGTGCTGGTCTGTCACACATATAAACACAGAAGAAATATGATAAAATGTGACGTGAGCTGATCCTGGGACAAGACTCGACAAAAAGTATTAACTGGCGGCAACCAGGAACAACGTCTACTGTGCACAGAGTGGTCATAAAAAGTTTATACGCAGTTTGACGTCATTTATATATATATATATATATATATATATATATATATATATAAATATATTTATATATATATATATATATATATATATATATATATATATATATATATATGTATGTATGTATATATATAAGGCTGCAAAAACTTGACTGTTTATATTTATTTATAGGAATGTTCCGGTACTAAAATTAAACATGTATTTGAATGTGAAACTTTCTGGTTTATTTGCAAATATTTATGTCCTTGTCCGTGTCAGCACTTTCTCTTACCCTGTCTATAACTGTTCTCGAAGAAATTGAATTACAAGTATTGATAGAGTTGTTTATGTTGAATTGTGTACAGAACTCATTCAGTGCTTCTAGTGAAATATCGATTGGGTTTTTTTTTGTTTTAAACTTTTTTTTTAATATGCGAAATAGGGAAACTTTCGAAATGAAATTCAGTCAGTTCGAAACAGAAATATTAAAATTATATTGTACGGATTTTCACTTTTACAAAACGATTGAATTTTTTATGATCGAAAATGTTTAGTAGTCGAATTTTACGAGCTGCGTCCGAGGAACGGGAAAATTCAAAACGCAATAATTAAATTAAATGTTATTTTTATATTATTTCGTTTATACGTTCTTGTTAGAAACATCGGGCCATTTTATTTTTTAAAAATAACAATTGAAAGATGAGCACCATTTCGAGCCACGCGTTCCTGTAATTTTATTCAGAAAGTTTTCATTACACACGCTTTAACATGTCTTGTAGAATCTTTACAATTGCTTCTCAGATTTTTAATTCAAATACAGGGATAGTGTGTGGCCAATCAATATACATTTTTCTCTTTTGATAACTCCAAGGAAAATAATCACACTTCATCAATACGGCCCAAACCATACATTAATTTTTGGAAATTATACGGTTTGGTAAAAGCGCTCTTACAGAAGCCATCGACACTCGAGCGGTGTAACTTGTTGCTCCATCTTGCTGGAACCGTATAAATTGTGGAAACCGAATTAATTTCTGTATCAATCACGTCGTGTGCTACGTTTTACAGCAAATCTAACACGAACAATGTTTTCTGGCATTCTTACTGCTTTTCTGGACACTCGATGCTTCGAATTTAACATAAAACCAGTTTTTTTCAAACTTCTGAACTAGCAATTTGATGGTATGAGCCATCGGTATCTACCCACGACGCGGAATGTTATAATCATTGCGCAAATAGTCATCTTACAGTTGTAGCCGACTCGGTATTTTTATAAAATGATTTTACAGAGAAAGCTCGATATGCGCCGGATCACTGTTACATATTTATTAAATGGACATGAATAACTGATATGTATGTATCATTTAATTTTACTCTCTCACTCCAACGATAAGTAAATAAGCTTACTTTTAAAATTTCCCGTTCCACTGGAGCGCACCCGTTATTAAAATTGTTTAAGACTTTTTTCTACTATACGATATATAAGAAATATTTAGAAATCAAATTCAGTCCCATCTCCGAGAAAAAGTAGTAAAATCACAATTATTAACTTTAATTCTTTTAGAAACTAAATACTTTTTCTACAATACGGTTCTGAAATTGACTAAATTCAGTTTCGAAAATGAATTCTTTTTCCACTCCACAAACCATAAACATTTTAAACCATAAATCATTTTGGACTATTTTGAAGTTGCGTTTCTCTTTCACGAGGTCACTATTTGAATATTTTCTACAATCGGTTTCATCTTCAAGCAGATATTTTCTGATTTTCGACTGCATAAAATATTCAAATAGTGGCTTTGAGAAGAAGAAACGCAACTTTAAAATAAACAGGTATACAGATATGAAATAAATTACTACTACTGTTACTGTTATGAAATTAACTGTTAGTTATGTGTATTTGATAACAAGGTCAAGAAGATTCTTCAATTCTTTGACTCTTTAAAGTTAATCGGATCAGTATTAGAATGTGAATCAGCAACAATCAAAAATTATCATATCGTTAAGATATAGAAAAATCTGAAATTTGTAAAAAAATACATATATTCTCTTGTTAAAAATGTGTAATAAGTTATCATTGATCATTTTAAATGTTGTTTATATGTTTTTGAAAGAGATTAAATGATCTTCAGAGTGTTAAAATACAGAAAAATATATATTTTTTTGTACATAAACACTCTGAGAATGAAGTGATACTGATCGAAATCTATATGGACAATAATTAAACATCAAAAATAAATTAATGAATAATTTTGATTTGAATGTTTCATGAGTTTTAAAATAAATGAATAATTCAATTCTTAAAGGTGTTTCTTTGTTCAGTCAATCAGTTAATTATCTAGGAAAATTCATTATTTATTTGTAATATTAAGAATGTATTCGTAGTAAAACTGATATATAAACTGAATTTGTATTGATAATTAATCAGTTCTTGAATATTTTCGATCAGAAAACCATTATGGTTTATGGATTGAGTGAAAAATTCATTTTTGAAAACGAACAAACGTGGCTAGATTTTCATATCATATAGTAAAAAAATGATATATTTATAATTGTCAAAGGGCATAAGCAAAAATTAGTCTAGAAAAATCAATTTCCATTATAGTCTCAATTTAATTAAAAAAAAACTAATTATAAGTGCAAAGGAAAATTTCCGCCCGTCACGTTCGAACGTATATTACCATCTATGGGGTTTTATTTCACGTTTCACTTATACAACATATAAAATAAAATAACACAGCTTTTCCTTTCATGTTACGGACGCTTTTCACAATATCCTATTGTGAAGATCATATTTTTTCATCTTGTACATTAATGCTTTTGAAAACAATAGCCGTGTTACGAGTGACGTTCAATGTACACACAGACAGGATGGAAAAATACAGACAGATAAACATACTTACTTATGAATATATATATATATATATATATATATATATATATATATATGTATGTGTGTGTACGTGTGTGTACGTGTGTGAATGTGTGCTTTACTCTCTTTCCACTTGGAGTGTTCGTTGAAATATTCTCTCATGTACCAGTATAAAAATAAAACTCTGCATACTTGAACTGAACTTTCGATAAAGTGAAACCAAAATCGATACTTGTTTTCAAGTCGAATTAGATTTAAGTAAAATATGTTTAACTCGATACGATAACGAAAGAAGAATAAATGACAAATAAAATATTATTACATTTACCATTGAATTACTTTGCAATAAAACAACCTCTATAAAACTTTATAGACGTCGTTTTTACAAAAACTACTCATTTATTCGAACATGTTTTCATATGGAATTATTTATATTATCCACATCGTTCCGTCCGTTTGAAACAAGAACGGTTGTAATTAGAAAAAATGGAAGCGTGTCCTTTAGGACGGTAAGAAAAAGCTCTGTACGGGTGTGAGTTAAATGGAAACATTAATTATTCTCTTTTCATAATGTATTGTGAAAAGATGGCATGCAGTTGTACAATTTTTCAACACAAGTCTCCATTGGGTTCAATGCAAGTCCTCCAGTGTTTAACTAGTGCATGGATTCCTTTAGAAAAAAGTTTTTTGGTCACATGCGCAGCTACTCATGTACTTAATGTTTATTTCTTCATCCGACATGAAACACTTTTCACCCATTATCTCTTTGGCCGATCTAAAGAGCTGGTAATCACATGGTACGAGGTCTAGCGAATATGATGAATGAGGAGGACACTCGAAGTCCAGCAGCCACCGTTGTATGAGCATTTTCGTGTTAAACATCAACAATATTTAATAACTAATTACTAATCATTTTTAATTACCACTTATATGTATTTCGATTGTATCATCGTCCTAAGATAAATAAAAATCTCAGATGTACAGAAAAAACAGGTTTTGCTATATCTCCGCACTTCGAGGATGATGAAATCGATATCGAGACATACATTAAAAAAATCAAAAACTATTTACCATATTCAATGACTATTTTTGAGTAGAAATTTTTTAATGGTTTATAAGGAGAGTGAAAGATTTATTTGTGATTGAATTCAGTCACAGAGATCTAAATACACATATGATTACAAATTATCAATGATTATCAATGAATATTTTTGATTCATAAAAAAATGAGTGATTAAGGAATCAGTTGTAAATTGAATTAAGGGATCAAATATTGACCAGTTATGATTAAAAGAATGCGTGGCTTGTAATAAAGTGAGAGTGAAACTCGTTTTTAAAATCTTGTATAAAACTTGTAAATGGTTCTCTTTTAAATGAAATTCCATACTTAATATCTCTCATTAACTTCGTATCGATTTTATTCTTGATTATGTAAATTACAAAATGACACTTCTATAGGAAAAAAACTCGGTACAACTTTCCTCGCCGACCTTCATATCTTTAAACGCATTAACAAACACAAAACAAAAACTTTAAGAAAAATCGAAGACAAAAAGGAACCTTCGGGAGAAAAGTATACCGGAAATATCTATCAACTTTTCAATCCGCGACCTTTTTATCCCCGAATGTCTCATACGCATTCACTTAAAAAGTAATTTGGACAATAGGCTACGTCGCTTCTTCGCTCTGAAATAACTTAACTGTAAACACACCCACGTCACCGTGAGTGTAAAAAAAAGTAACATGAAAGCGGATCATTCACAATAAACACGAACGAAAATTATCGAACAAGAAATAAATAAATAAAAAACGACTACAGTTTTTTGTGTCTCCTTTAATGTATCATTAATTCTTTTCAAATGAACGCTAAAGTTGAAAACAATCGCTCTGTTTTATCGTCCCTCCTGCTTAATAAATATTTCATTTCGAACTTTATTTTCGACTCTGTACACGGTTTATCTTTATTGTACACATACATACACACACACACACACATATATATATATATATATATATATATATATATAATTTGGTACTTGTTATATATCTAACTACAGCCATAATTGATTAATGAATAAAATATATTTTATGCCTTTCTTGCTTTGATGTTTGTCAACTAGTAAAAGTTATATTTATGACAGTTCGCGTAATCATTTATCATATTTTCTTTTTAATATTTATCGTCGAATAAAAAGTAAGTACGCAGTTATCCAGTTTCGTCTCTGTTTTATATTCATTCATGTAATTACGTACACGTACATAAAGAGACAGAGACCGAGATACGTTTAAAATAACGAATGGATTTCGAACACTTTTTCAGGCATGAAAATCGAAATAAAATTAAGAGTTATTGAATTATTTCACTGGGTATAAAAAAAGCGAACACTAAGATAAAAACGTGTAATTAGTTTTATTAATCTCTGTGATCTTGCCGGAGTACCGTTTTAGTTGGTTCCTGTTATGTAACAGATCACTATTCGGAATGAGTACCGAGAACAGAGACATGATCTGTCCAGCTTGAATTATTGGACGAGGTCTCTGATAGAACATTTCTTCTAGTCAAGTTTCAACGGATGTAATTTGATTATCAGAGTAAAAATCTTATCTAAACTTGCTTTTATTTAAAATCGCTGATTAATGTTGAATAAGTGGAAGTCGAATTGTATCAGATCTGGGATTTAAGTATCGAAAACTTGTTTATTTGGTGTATTTATTGGAAATAGAATCAGGTGTAACTTGTTCACTAGTGTCAAAATCTTATCTAAACTTGTCTTTATTTGGAATCACTGATTAACGTTGAATAAATGGAATTGTGTCGAATTGTGCCACATCTGCGATTTAAATATAAAAACTTGTGTATTTGGCGGATTTATTTGAAATAGGATCAATCATAACTTGTTCATCATAGTGAAAATCTTATCTAAACTTGCTTTAATTTGGAATCACTGATTAACGGTGAATAAGTGGAAATCGAATTACACCAGATCTGGGATTTAATTATCAAAAACTTGTTTCTTTGGTACATTTATTGGCAAGATGGTCAGATATGAACTAAGAACTGTGCATTGATTCTTTAAAAAGTTAAGAAGTTTGAAAAGTTAGAAAAGTTTGAAAAGTTAAGAAGAATGAGTGATTTTAATAAGATCTTTTGCTAGTTTAGACTTTCCTGGATTAATTCAAGCTGATTAATAACGTTGTTTTATAGATTATGTTTGAAATACTATATTTTCTTAGCAATGATAATAGGGTTCTCAAAATTAAAAGATTTTGATCGTTTCATCAAAACACGTTTCTGACACTGTGGCTAAATTTATTTTCGCAGATGAATTCTCTTTCACTTCACAAATCATAACACTCTAAATATAGAAAATTAGATTGAAAAGCTAGATTTTTAGAAAAAAAATATTCTGAAGAAAAAAGAGAGTAGATTTTTATTCGTCTTAGTCGATTTGTTGATCCATTCAAGTACCAACTCTCAGGAAGAATCAGTCTGTTGTTTCTTGGTAGCCGATATCCAAAGTCATGATAATTGAGACGTGGATACGATATCAAGAATTATGTAGGAAGTCCAGACTGTATAGTCAAATCCAACAGGGAAGATCTTGATACAATTTAACTTCTAATTATAATTAGAAAGCTATTCTTGCCTAGATTCATTTTATTCTTTCACTTTGGTACTCAGTACTGAATTAATTCTGGAACTTTTCTACCATAATACAGATATGAATGCTTGTAATTCTTCATTCAGTTCGAATTAAATTTACATTCCGGACAGAACCGTCGATACAAACAACCCCGCGAATAAATCGGACCACGTTCGGAAACCGAATGAATACAATTTGCATTTTAGACAATGTGCAATTAAACGATAAAGTCTAGAAATTAGCTGGAGCGTTTAGATTTATCGCGACATTTATTTATAACGTCGAATAGGCTGAACGATTTCTGTACGCTTTGTGCTCGCCGCGCGCGCCCTCTTCCACCCTTCGCCGACACCCCACGGTCGCCCCGACGCGCTGCGTACACGACGACGTCTTGTGCGTCTTCTCGAACTCGAAAGTTTTGACATTTGATATTTTGACTGTACGGTTCTGGGGCGCGCGTTACATTTGACGCTCGCTGACGTTTATGTTGATGCGTGTTTAATTTTTTGACTTTTATCATGCAAGTAGTTACGGAACTTTAAATACACACACACCCACACACATACACACACACATATATATATATATATATATATATATATATATATATATATGAATAGTGTAGAAAATAAAACACTTTAGTGTATAATTAACATAAAATATTAACATGTTGTTTATTTGAAATGTTCAGTAATTAAAAATGTTTTCTTTTTGCTTCCATGAGAAGAAATTTACATATTGTTGTTTCTACTATAAAAAATTAATTTTTAAAATAAATTATATTTTAATAATACTGGAATATAATGTCTTTTGAATTGAAAATAAACAGAATCTTAGAAAAATATTTTTTTTAATAAAGGAAAATTCAGGGTTCAAAAAACTTTTTCAGTTTCCTACGATTCACATAAACTGTTTTATTATTTAAAAAAATTAAATAATTAATTATTGATTATTTAGATTTTCTTTGTATGAATTTCCATGTTATCGTTTTCAGAGTGTTTAAGTACTGAAAAATCTGATACTCTCATAACCCACTCATAATTTTTTTGCTAATAAAAAAACACTATCTGAGCTTTCAACAGATATATATGGCCACTATGGATTTTTTTTTACCTGAATAATATTAATGGGATTGAGACACTATAGTTGTATGAAGCAGAGTCCTGTGAATATTACTGATATATTAAGCCTCTTTATTCCAATGTTTTTTTGAAATAATCCACTGTTCTTTTTAAACATGTGATTGGTTGTTGCTGTCTTGGAAGAATTTGATTTCAATTAATTAAATGTAACTTTTTCAATATCGATTTTTGATCATTAATCCATCAGACGTGTCCTTGGTAAAAGTTTAAGCAGTGCAAGCAAACACGAATGTGTGTAGATCAGTCACTAAGAAAAAAACTGGAACGAACAAAATATGTCAGTACTAGATTTTATTCGAATTTAACAGTCACGATTCCCATAACTGTTGATAATAATATAAATGTATACTCTTTTGACTAATTATGTTGTGATTTTTCATTAAAAAAATGTTTCGCTCACCCCACAAGTCATAAAAAAAACGTCAAATCGAGGAAAAATCAGATTTTCATACACTTTATAGCTCAGGAATCCATATAAACATCAATCATTGAATGTGACATATGTTTAATGTGGATGGACAAAAAAAAAATGATCTGTAAAAGTGATTTCAGTATCAAAAAAAATTTTTATATGTCCACTATCGATCATTCTAAATCTTATTGTCGAGGTATTGTTCAATTAAAAAGAAGCAACTGAAAGTATAACGGCACACAATTACACAACTATATTATTAATCGCGAGAACTAGTGACGCCATCCCGTTGAAAAATCTCAACAGCCGACGTTGTATACACGAGCGTCGATCTTAATGAAGACGAATAAAGCGTCCATTTTGATAATGAAACAAGAGGACGACCGACGTCGACTGCACACTGATTTTGTTTAGGATTTACAGTTGAGTTTACTCATTAGCAAAATGCGAACGTAATATTAACATTTTCAATTAAGTACACAAACAGTGTTTAATTATGCATTTACATTTATATATATATATATATATATATATATATATATATATGTATATGTGTATATATATATATATATATTAATTCACTCAAGTAGACGAATATAGCAATTTAATAACCGTGTTGTTTTTTCAAGTATGACAAAGCAAATAATAAACATAAAACATAGTTGATAAAAGGTTTTTTGCTTAGGTTTTATCATAAAAATATACATTTAATTTCGTTGGAGTATTTCAGCGTTTATCTTTTTAATAAAAAAGGAAATTGCATTAATTAATTATGTTATTTCCATAATGAGAAACTGGGCGAGTTGTTTCTAAGTATGTGTATGATAAACGTGTACTTTAATATATTTTTCTTAAATTCGAACATCGTTTGAATATTTTAAAATTCCTGTTTCATTTTTATTATTAACGGAGCTCCTTCTTATTTTAAATTTGAATTTTATATTGATAATTTAGATCATGGTACTTTCTTGCGGTCTGTGGGATAAAAAGAATTTATTTTTGAAATTTAATCAGTATGTCCAGGCTTGGAATAACTGTTTTCCATAAATTCAACATATTTTTATTGACATAATTGGATGATATTGATCTGAAGGATATGTGGTTCTAGCAGGACGGTGCAACAAGCCACATAACTGGCGAAACAATTGATTCGAGGACGATATTTTCTGGTCGCGTTATTTCCAGGAAAAAAGACAGTAATTGACTATCAAGATCCTGAGATTTAACACCGTTGGATTACTTTCCCTAGTGTCACGTTAAAAGGCAAGTGACCTCTAATAATCTTAAAACAATTTCCTATCTAAAAGTTGAAATCCAAAGAGTAATTGGGAAGATAGAGCCCCAGTAGTGCAGGGATGTTGCTGAAATTTTAAAAAAAAGAATGGTTGCTTGTAAGAAAGCACTCTCGGGGGTCACTTACACTATTTTATTTTTCATTTGTAAATGGTAAATCCTCAACTATTATTCATAATAAAGAAACTTGAAATTTCACAGTAAATTCTTCGTTTCACTCTTCTGATTTCATCTATCTGAAGAGTAATTGGTGGGATAGAAGCCCATTTGAGTACGGATATTATTGAAAATTATAACAAAAAAATGATATTATTTTTATTTGTAAGTGGCACATCCTCAACTATTATTTGCAATAAAGAAATTTGAAATTTCATCTCAAATATTTATCAAAATATTATTTGAAAACCCTGTATAGAGATCGATGACTCAAATGTATGAACAACTTAATACTTTAAGTGCTATATTTATTTTAGTGACATAAGTGAAACTTAAAATATGAAAAATGTAAGGACAAGCGAGGAATTCACTTATAGAAAAAAATATACTAATAGGTATTTTATTCTTCGATCTTATGATGTAACAAATATCTTAAAACATGAAAATTATGTTGAAAAATGGAATTAATATTTTATAAACATAATTTTAACACTGCGACTAAATTTTTTTTTCACAAATGGGTCTTCTCTACAAACTAGAAAATTTTCGATTTTTATGCTTTAGTAAATGTGTGTAATCAACAATCAAATCGATCAACAGTCAATTATTAAAGATTATTTGGCGTCGTTTGTGAGAGAGTGAAAATGGATTTAGCAAGAGTGTCAGTCTCTATATTAGTTTTAATTAATTTATATTAAAAATTAGGAAGTAGGATCATCGTTTTCGAAATTCTTCCCTAGTAGTGAACTATTTGAGCTTCGTCGAAATTAAAGAGTCGAATTAATATATAAACTTAATCTTTTTGATATCAGTTTGTTAGATTTTCGATAAACAGCTCAACAACAGAAATTAATCCGAATAAACGTACATTTTCATTCGATTTATTTTCAAATATGAAACATTCCGTTTATATTTCAATATGAATATAATTCTACATGAAACGTAATTTATCACCAGTGATTGAATTTCCAACTTATTCTGTAAGCGTGTAAACAAATAACGCCTGCATGTTCGATTCAATACTTCAACAAACTCATATTAAATAAACTTTATATATTTTTTATGGATTAAATTTATATTTCCGTTCAGATACGCTCGACTTATATTGAAATATTGATAAGTATTTTAGCACGAGCAAAGAATACTTCATTGAGATCTACGTTTACATTTTTTTAATCGTCGCCGATCGAACGGAACGTTAAAAAAAGTAATTCAGGAATATGTTCGTTCACTGTACTTCCTTGAACGTGAAGGAATACTAGCCGAGTATTTTTTTTCACTTCTGCACGGCATTAAAAATAATTTCCGTAGGCTGCATACAGTATTTACTCTATTGAAACCGTCGTAACTTGTGTACGTATTATGGAGGAACGGGTACGATGTACCGTGAATAGGTAGCTAAATCACAGCTGAACGAAAGCACAAGTCCACAATAAGATTAAACGTGAGATACGAAATGAATAGTTTACAATCCGTACGACAGGTGTTCCGAAAATAGAGACAACGTATCTAAAGTAAAATCTCGCTATATCGATTTTATATAAGCAGTCGGCGCGGAGTATGTCCTTCCGTTGTCGTTATAACGATCCGTTACTGGCACCGAAACGGGACGGGTCCTTGTTTCACAAGAGTACATTCGTAACATTCGGGCTTTTCATTATTATTATTATTATCGCGGCCATAAGTTGTTTAAAAATAGAGTGGAGTAAGTGAAAGCGACGGTCGTTTAAGAGTCCCTAAACGGTGAAATATCTTTTTAGGTAGAATTTGTATTGTCATTTTTTTTTGTTCCTTAAAAAAATATAAATTCATGCGTACGTTATCCAGTTACATAGAAATGTTTAAGCACTCGGATTTTTCTGAAATGTTTGCTATATTTAAGTAATTAATATTTTTTTAAAAATAAATTTAGTAGGTCTGGAAAGTAATTCGGTGCTTTTACATTGAATCAATCAGAACTCTGTTTTAAATTAAAATATTTTCTCATCGATTTACGATTTTGAAGTCCTAACCTTAACATTTAAATCATTATATATATATATATATATCTTGGTCAAGTCACTGGAAAACATAATAAAGGGCTCCATACACTGTTCAACCGTCAGTTCTGACTGATCAGTTATGATCGGTACGATAAATTGAAGGTGTGTGGTATCGTAACAGGACAATTACCCCTCCGACAAACCCCTCGAAGATTAACCCCCATATAAAAAAAATCCCTGACATTAACCTTCCAAAAAACCCGAACATTAATCCCCCGTATAGAAATAAAAATTCCTCAAATGAAATTTTCTTGACACAATAAACAATGGATACAAAAATGAAAAGGCGGTGTGTATGTCGAGTTGCGTCGGCTGTTGGATATTTTTTTTCGGTGCTTGCGCAAAGCACCTATCGGTTCTGTAATGTATATACATACATCTATTCCGCTTTTTTCTCACTTTCGCAAAAATCGAAAAAATTAATAATGTAGTGCTATTGTTATTGAATCAATGTTTACTGTTATATAAAAGAGTTTTGAAAAAAAATATTTTCAGCAGAGAAAATTGTTTGCCAAAAATGATGTAGCGTATTCGCAACAGTTGCGCTTAATGGGTTAAAGAGTTTTTAGTTTTATACGGGGAGTTAATATCTGTTTTTTTTACACCGGTGGTTCATGGCCGATTTTTTTACACGGAGGGGTTAATGTTTTTTAATGTCCAGATGGGTTAATACCCGGGGAGTTTCGTCCAGGGGGTAATTGTTCTAGAACCATGTGGTATGTGTATCGTTCCATTTCGAACTGATCAGTCCGACTGAAGAACTGAAAGAAATGCCATAGATTTATCTGTCCGACCAACAAAACAGAAATAAAATTTGAGTGTGTGTGTTGCAATTTTAGTTAAATCGTTCAATTTTTGTTTGTCTCTTCTTGAAATAAGCTTAGTATATTATATTAATATTAATTAGCTAAAAATTAAATTAAACTTAAATTAAAAATTAAACTTGAACCACTTAATGAACGAATTAATTTTAAACCTTCTACCGAAAAGTCATCAATCTTTTTATTAAATAACTTTCTTACAAGTGAATAATTAAAAGAGAAAAATATTTTTTTAACGGCTTAGCAAGTGTATTTTAACTTAGGGGAACATACGTTTTTAAAAATTAATATTTTGTCATAAATGACACAATTCGAAATAATGTTAAATTAATTTTAGTAATTCGATACTGTCTGCCACATCCTTTATAGTAGAAAAATAACTATACAGAAGTTAATTTTCGTCATAGCTTGAGGTGAAATTATAGTGTAAAACTTAAGGTCTTCATAACTTCTGCCTGCTACTAACAACCTTAAGGCACTTGTGAGCCGCTTATGTGGAATTATGGCATGCTTTAAAACTGTGTCTTGATTTTTAATTAGTGGATATACTATTGACAACTTGAGGTATGTCTCTTCATTTATTCTCAGATAATTAAGCTAATGAAATTTGAGTCCATTCAATAAATTAGTATGTGAAAATGTGCTTTTTTCCTCAACCATTCCATCATCCATATTGTTCTTTCCTTCTTTACCTTTTTACTTTAAGAGCAATGGCTAGAGCTACGTAGCACAATAATTCGGTCCTGTCCATAATGATAAATACACAATAACTGAATCAACATAAAACAGATCAGTTAAAACTCTTTAGATTTAACCGATCAGTCAGAATTGTCGGCCAAAGTGATAGTGTATGAGGCCCTTAAAACACCAGTGAACAGGTAGAAGCACTTTAGTTTTTGAATCAAATCGACGAACCCCAATTAACTGCCTGTCAGCAGATACCATCTCGACACCCATTCGCAGATAATCAGTAATT